>CM037884.1:22567925-23049312 GCA_021292165.1 Shinisaurus crocodilurus
GAGTTCTGGAGAACTCGAAAGCTTGCATACTCTTTTGTGGCATTTTGGCTGGTCCTAATGAAGGTATTGTCCAACTGTGGATTATGGATTTATTTATTTATTTATTTACCAGCGTGGCTATCTTTTGTTTTTCATTTCTGTAATACAATTTGGGATGACGGAGTATGTTGCTGCTATTACTAAACAGCTGGGAGTCACACACACATCCTTGCTGGTCTACTGCAAATCACCCAGAGATTTATGAGTAGATCCAGATCTCCTGCCCATCCATGGGTTAACCTGCATAGTTAAAATTTGCATATATTGTTTGGCTTGTAAAATGTGGCCAGCAAAGCCTATCCAGAAGTCACAATCCAGCTCCACCACTTGAGGCACAAGTGTCCTCAGGGGCAAGAGGAGTGCTTTTTACCAGCTTAGGCTGATCTGCCACCTGCAAGCTTTCCTGGACAGCGATAGTCTGGCGACAGTGATCCATGCTCTGGGAACATCTGGTTTAGTCTACTGTAATGTGTTGCATGTGTGGGGCTGCCCTTGAAGACGGTTCAGAATCTTGAGTTAGTTGAAAATACAGCAGCCAGGATATTAACTGAGATGGCACATTGGGAACATATCTTACCAGTTTTGAGAAAGCTACCCTGGCTACTAATTTCGCTTCTGAGCTCAATTCAAGGTGCTGGTTTTTAGTTTTAAAGCCCTTTGGGGCTTGGGATTGCTTTCCCTAGCTCCAGCTCAGCATCTGGTGAAGTAGGTCAGCCTTTCTTCCCCAACCTGGCAACCCCTGGATGTTTAGGACTACAATGCCCATCATCCCCAGCCAGACTAGATGGTCCACTACACCACACTTGCTCATTCAGCAACACTGGTTACTACCGGTAAAAGAGAGGCTCTCTTTGCATGCGCGAAGACAATCTGTTCTCCAGGTAGCTTGCAGCTACCAAGAAAAACCAGTCACAGCATCATTGCTGAAAACAGATCCTGGGGCTGGGGGCTGACGTCAGAAAGCCTAAGCGAAACCTAGTTCCTCAACCACAGGAATGGGGAACCCTCCAGATGTTGTTGGACTCTAGCTCCTATCTGCCCCAACCAGCATGGCCATCAGTCAGAGATGATGGCAGTTGTAGTGTGCAACAACATCTGGAGAACCACAGTTTCCCCACCTGTGCTCTACTGTTCTAGCAACAGCAAGGGATGCCATCTAGCCGCTGCAGTCTGCAAACTGTAGTTCCTGAACATTCTTCAAATGCAGCCCCACATTTAACAGATTACAGTAGTCTAACCTGGAGGTTAACAGAGCATGGATAACTGCAGCCCAACTCAATTGTGTAGCTTATCAAACAGTTTCCATCTTTGGCTAAATTATCAGAATTTCAAAAAGATACTCACAGTTTTCTCTGCACTTCTTTTCCTCCTCCACTCACATTCCATGTCCCTCTCTCTTTTCTTTGATGGGGAATCTTTAAAGACAAAAACCGACAACAAAATCAGTTGAACTCACCAATCGTGAGTTTGCTTACCGATTTTTTTCAGCATCTAGAACGGGGTCCTGTTGAAGTGTGTGTGTTTTTCAAGCAGCAGGGTGAATTCTAGTCAGAAAGCAAACACTCAAAACATCGTTCTACTCTCTCATTCTTTGTTTAACGTGGCACATTTCTTCTGCTCCATGTTAAAAAGGGTGAATACAAAAATGGCAGGTTGGCAACATTTTGTTTGATGTGTGGCCATATTTGTGTGAGGGGGAGACATATCTGAAGGACTGTTGTGCAGAAGATGAGGCAGACTATCTCTCGTCTCTTGCTCCAGAGCAGTGTTCTCCAACCTTGGGTCCCCAGATGTTTTCTGCCTACAACTCTGGCTGGGGCATGCTGGGAGTTGTAGGCAGAAAACATCTGGGGACCCAAGATTGGAGAACACTGCTCCAGAGGGTAGGATGAGAACCTGAAGGAAAGCAGATTTCGGCTAAACGTTAGGAGAACCTTCCTCATGGTAAGAGCAGTTTGACAGCAGCAGTGGCTGGTGGCTCCAATGTCAGTAGGGTGGTGTATCCGCTCCGGGTTTCAGTCTGAACTTTAAAGGCACTGTCCATGGTTCCGAACCTATTTTGGGATAGGGTGCAGCACCATGGATAGCTCCTAAAAAGTTCGGACTAAAGCCCAGAGTGGATACACTGCCCCACTGATATTGGAGCCACGATCCTCCATTGCTTGGGAGGTGGCCAGCTCTTCATCACTAGGGATATTTAAGCATCGGTTGGATGGCCATCTGTCAGAGATGCTGCAGTTGCATCCTGCAATGCAGACTCGGCACTGAGCAGAGGGTTGGGCTAAATGACCTATAAGATCCCTTCCAACTTTATGATTCTATGAGAGTCCATAAACATCCTGGGATGTGTTACTATCATCGTCCAGTTTGTGGGAATTGCATGTGTGCAAAAGCTGTATATAATTAAAGAGATCCAACATACATTTTTGTGAAATTGGTCTCATGGTATCCCTCTTCCTAACAATTGTCCAATCAACCCTCCTCTACTACCACTTTAAAAAAACAGCAAATGTTTTGGTACCATATGCAGCCATTCTGCTAAGGTCCCTGTTAATTTCAGCTACTAAGCCCTTTTAGCAGAAGAGGAACATGATTTACTTTATTATCCTGTCTGAAAGTCCTCACCCAGGCTCATTATTATTATTATTATTATTATTATTATTATTATTATTGCTGCTGCTGCTGCTGCTGCTGCTGCTACTACTACTACTACTACTACTACATTTATATCCCTCCTTTTTTCCTCTTATGAAGAACCCAAGGCAGCTTATATGGCCCTCCTCCTCTCCATTTTATCCTCACAATAACCCTGTGAAGAAGGTTAGGCTGAGAGTCAGTGACTGGGCCAAAGTCACCTAGTGAGCTTCATGGCTGAGTGTGGACTAGAACCTGGATCTCCTGAGTCCCAGGTAGGTGCACACTCTAACCACTATGCCATGCTGGCCTCTTTCCCCAGGAAATGGGATTAAACTCAGGGGAATGGGCAGCAGATGTTATGAGGTTGCTGCAAAAACTTCCAAGCACTGGAGCCTGTAATTCCACAATGTACAGTGGTACATACAGGGGGCAAAAATGCAACGAGTAGCACCAAGAAAGTGAAGGGTGAAATAGGATAGATTATGATACATTGCTGTGGAGGCTCACAGTTCAGTGGCAGAGTACATTCTTTGCATGTCTAGGGTTCTGTCCTTGTAAATGGGGGGGGGGATGTGTCCTACATCACAGAGGACAGTCCTCTATTTGAAGGGCTGTCCACTCCAAGTCCATTTTAACCGTCCTTGACGTTCCCCTCTATGGTGAGCTCTGTATTGTATTTCTATTTAAATTATAGTTATTGTTTCTACATTTGCGTCTGTATGTATAAATCAGCACATGCCCATTTCATGCAGATCTGTGGCCTCTTTTGGTGGTGCATCAGCAGCCACCCTAAAGTCACTGGCATCTCTAGCTAAAGCATCTCAGGCAGCAATGGCAAGCTGTTGCTAGTCAGACTGCTAGACCAGGGGTGCAGAACCTCAGGCCCATGGGCCAAACCTGGCAAACCTGGGGTCCCTTCCCCAGGCTCCACCCCTTTCCACCTGACCACTGATCATTTGGTGGTTCCCCGGCTTTTGTGCAGTTTTTCCCCCATTCTAAAAGGTTGAGATGCTTCTCCTAAGGCTTAGTTACTGGCAGTAAGAGCTTTAACCTACAATATGCTGGTTTTGGGTGTTTGGCCCAGCCCTTTTTGCCTTCAACCTCATCCACAACTGTAATTCAGCCCCCAAGAGCTTCTCCTTACTGGAATTAGGCCCTTGGGCTGAAGGAGGTTCAACACCCCAGGGCTGGGTGTGCGGGAAAATCTAACGTGGAAAGGGTAACAGATATCTCTGTTTCCGGGGGGGGGGGGATCTGCATATGAGGAAAACGTCATGATGTTAGAGAGTTGCAGATCTGCTACTATCAAATGCTAAACGATGTGCCAACTGATGCAGAAAGGAGCACTAACAACAAATGGCATTAACGAAGCTGCAAGACTAGGATAAGGGAAGAAGGCAGGGACTGATTAAAAAGAGTCGGATGGAGAACTTTAGTTCCAGATTTGGGTGGGTGGGTGGACACATGCACAAGATAATGTCAGTGGGGGCCCCTCCCTGAGTATGCCCGCCTCGCCCCCTGCCACTGTCACTGCTACCCGTTTGCTTGCCCTTCGGTCAGGGCCCAACCCACAGCACCTCCCAGAGGGAGAGGACGTCATGCAGTGTTTATTCCTCCTCTCTTTATCTCCTCTCATTATTTTGTCATTTGGAGAGGGCAAGTGAATAGGCGGCGGCAGCAGCGAGAAGGAGCAGCAACAGGACCAGGAGGCTTCACAGATCAGCAGTGAGCCCACAAAAGAGTTATGGGCCTCAGCAGGTGTCCAGCAAGCCAACCCCTGGTGCTAGTGCTGGTGCTGGTCCTGATGAGAACATAAGAAGAGCTATGCTGGATCAGACCAAGGGACCATCTAGTCCAGCATTCTGTTCACACCGGGGCCAACCAGTTGGACTGGGACTCAGGAGATCCGGGTTCTAGTCCCCGCTCAGCCATGAAACTCACTGGGTGACTTTGGGCCAGTCACTGACTCTCAGCCTAACCTACCTCACAGGGTTGTTGTGAGGATGAAATGGAGAGGAGGAGGAGGATTATGTAAGCCACCTTGAGTTCCTTGAAGGAAAAAAGGCGGGGTATAAATATAATAAATAAAATAAATAAATAAAAACCAGCTGCCCACAGGATCCCACAAGCAGGACATGAGTGCAACAGCACCTTCCCACCCATGATCCCCGGCAACTGACGTACAAAGGCATACTGCCTCTGGTACTGGAGGTAGCATACAGCCATCAGGACTAGTAGCCATTGATAGCCTTCTCCTCCATGAATTTGTCTATTCCCCTTTTAAAGCCCTCCAAATTGGTGACCATCACTACGTCTTGTGTAAGTGAATTCCACAGTTTAACTATGCGCCGTGTGAAGAAGTACTTCCTTTGAACTGGAGATACCAGAGATTGAACTAGGGACATCCTGCATGTAAAGCATGTGCTCTACAACTCTACAAGTTGTACACTCTCTATCTTTACACAAGAAAATAAACCTCTCATAACTAGGCCTGAGAACATATGAAGAGCCCTAATCCATCAGACCAAAATCCATTTAGGGTACAATCCTATGCATGTTTAGATGGAGAAAAGGCCTACTACTCCTAGCATGCGCCAGCCAGCCATGCTGGCTGGCGCATGCTGGGAGTTGAAGGTCTTTTCTCCATCTAAACATTCATGGGATTGCACCTTTAGTCCAGCATGTTGTTTCCAGCATCTGCCAGCTAGATGCTTCTGGGAAACCCATACATTGGGCTTGAAAGCAACAACTTGCCCATTTGACCTCAGCAACTGGCAATTCAGAGGTATATTGCTTCTGAACTTAAGAGGTTTCCATTGAAATCCTCCCCTCTATTTCTGAAATTCAGAGGTGAGCATAGATCTTTTGTAGCAATCTTTTAACACCCATGCACATGAGGGAGGGATCAACAGGCTTGGGGGAATCCCAAAGGTTTCCAGCAGGACTGGTGCAAAGCAGTTTGGTGCCCTAGGCAAGATCAGATATTTAGCGCCCCCCCCCTTCCCACTTGAGAGCGCTGTCTTTTTTCCCCAAGGCATTTCTGGCGCTCTCTTTAGCCTTGCGCTCTAGGCAGCTGCCTAGTTGGCCTAATGGTAGCACCGGCCCTGGTTTCCAGAAGTACCAGAAATCTTTAGGGGAAAAAACCTTTAGGAAGTGTGTGTGGGGGAGACCTAATAAGGCTACCTCCCCCCATGTCAACCCAATGAAGACTGAGCATGTACAGTGGCCACAGAATGCTGATCTTACTGTTGAGGAAGGGGAAAGAGTGAAAAACCAGGAGGAATGGATTGGTGTATCCTGGGAAAGGGCATGGCTAGCTGGCTAGCACCCTGAACAGGAGCACACCACAACTGCAAACATTTGGTTACAAGTCCCACCTTGCCAACCTCTAATGTGAATTTAAAACCAGTGTGGCGTAGTGGTGAGAGTGTTGGACTGGGACTCAGGAGATCTGGGTTCTAGTCTCCGCTCGGCGATGAAACTCACTGGGTGACTTTGGGCCAATCACTGACTCTCAGCCTAACCTACCTCACAGGGTTGTTGTGAGGATAAAATGGAGAGGAGGATGAGGAGGATTATGTAAGCCACCTTGGGTTTCTTGCAGGAAAAAAGGCGGGGTATAAATATAATAAATAAATAAATAAATAAAACCAGCACTGATTGAAACAGCCTTCCCCAATCCGGTGGCCCTGAGATGTGCTGGACCCCACAACTCCCATTCTCCCCAACAGAATAATCAATGGCCATGCTGGCTGGGGATGATGGGAGTTGTTACCCAATACATCTGGGGCTCACCGGATTAGGGAAGGCTGGATACGCATTTGCTTTCTCTTCTGCACAATCTTCTGCACACCCACACTCTCCATTAGCAGCAGTCACACATGGCACAGGCAAGAGGCAAAAGCGTTCTTTAGTGCCTCCTGTGAAAAGAGGCAAAAAAGCAGCCATGCATGCCATTTGCCACTTGACTGGGCCGAGTAGCAGTTGCCTCGGGCGAGGAAGGCATGAAGCAGCAAAGAGACTTGCTCTCACTGGAAGCTGCCAGAGACCTTGTCCTCGTCCTCCCAGTCTGTTCTGGCAGTGATGGTGAGCGAATGAGAGAGAGACAAGATTGGCAGCTGTCAGTCACAGATCTCCCCTTTGCCTCCACCACCAAGCACAGCAAGGGGTGAACAACTACCATGGCAGTTCCTAAACACAGACCTGTGAACGTTTACCTTCCAGAAGGACACTGGCCCCAAGATCACTTGCACGACAGCTATAGACCAACAACCACCAGCAGGGCCGGTGCTACCATTAGGCCAACTAGGCAGCTGCCTAGGGCGCAGGGCTAAAGGGGGCACCAGAAACGCCTTGAAAAAAAAATACAGTGCTCTCAATTGGGAAGGGGGGCGCTAAATATCTGATCTTGCCTAGGGCACCAAACTGCCTTGCACCAGTCCTGACCAGCAGCATCGTACCAATGGACACTTAGGGAACAATCTTATGCATGCTTAGACCGAAAAAAGGACTACAACTCCTATTATTCCCCAGCCAGCCATGGAGTTGTAGGACTTTTTTTGGTCTAAACATGTATAGGATTGCAGCTTTAGAGAACTCCTGCCATATACCGTAGTACCTAGAGCCAAGCACAAGTTTGCATTCCCTCCATGGGCTGGAGCGGTGGATTTATGCAATGCAACAAAACGGGAACAGATGCCTGCTGTTCGTCTTTTGGTCAAAAGTTGAACTGTCTGAGCCACTGTTGCTTTAAGTTTCACATGTGCAAGGGGTTTACCATTTGCAGTTGCAAATGAGCATTTGGGACCCTGAGAAGGAAGGGGCAGGAAACATCTGCGGGCGGGGAAATTTGGGGAGAAAACAACAAACATGCATTTAAAACCCTGCAAGTAACAAACCCTGCAAAATGTGGAACCTTGTAATTGGAACCCTGCAAACAACAAACCTAGCAAAAAGTGCATTTGGAACCCTTCAAGGGGGACGGGAAACATCTGCCAGATGGGAAATTTGGGGAGAAAAACAGTGGGTTGGTAAACACACCCACCCACCACTTCTTTGCTCCAAATCCCTCTCCCTAAGCTGGTTTTCTTTTCTTTCCTTTTTTAAAAAAATAAATACAAAAAATGGTATTGGGGCTCCGATACTGTATGTGCATTTATGTGCAACATGTAGAATTAGCACCATAGTTTCTTCTTACACCCCCTCATTCCCCCCCCCACTAGATTTTCTTTTTGGGTTTGGAATTGTAATTGCACAGAACTTTTTCTGTTTCCCTCAAAGAACACAGGGACGGGAGGCACGGCGCAACCAAGAAATGGGAAACACCAAGAAGCAAAGCCAAGGTCAAAACAATGAGAAAGCAATCCACCTAAACCTAAACCAGAATCCCCCCCACCAACCCGGTGCCCTCCAGACATTTTGAACTACAGCTCCCAGCCTCCCACCAGCCTGGCCAATGGTCAGGGACGATGGGAGCTGCATTCCAACAACATCTGGAGGGCACCAGGTTCGGAAAGAAGGCTGATCTATCCAACCAGGCCTCGCTGCGTCTTCACCTGTGCTACCATATGGTTCCTCATCCCACCAACTCCCCATCACGGTCTTGCCATTCTGCTGCACACTGTAAAAAAAACCGGAGGAGGGATCTTCTCTCTTCTATACTGTATGCAGCGCTTAGCGGGGCCTTCCGCAGCCTGGTGGCCTCCAGATGGGTTGGACTACAGCTCCCATGATCCCCAGCCATGATTCAGCCGTCTTCCCCAATCTTGTGCCCTCCAGATGTTGCTGGGACTACAACTCCATGCTGGCTGGGGATCATGGAAGCTGTAGTCCAACCCGTCTAGAGGCCACCAAGTTGGGAAAGGCTGACCTAGCCTCTTATTCACACACACACACACACACACCCTCTCCCAGGTATTCCCTTTTATCAGGGACGGGTGCAAACTCAATCTGTGAAGCAGCAGAGTTGCCCCGAGTTGGGCTGTTCTCCATCATTCCCCCGCCCGCCCGCCCGCCCGCCCAGCACCATACACACTCATAGAAAATACTGATGAGGGGAGGGGCAGCTGTCACAGTTGGGGGCCCCCAAACTTCATGGCCTGGGAGAGCAGCATTTGGGTCCGGGAACCACGGTTTTCGGACGCCAGCGGGAAGAAATCTTCAATTTCTTGAAGAAAGCTGCAGGTTCCAACAAGGAAAGGAAAGAATGTGCCGATGGTGAAAGAAAGCAGGGCTTGCAGTTCCTCAAATGGCTGCACTAGAAGGGCAGCATGAGAAGCCGCCTTAGACCAGGTCAGACCATCGGTCCATGATGCAGCCTGGCACTGCCTATTCTGACTGGCAATGGCTCTGCAGGGACCAAAGCGGGTCCTTTTCCACTAGCCTGCTCCATGGAACTTGAGAGACACTGGGGATCAAACCCGGGACCTTCTGCCTGCAAGGCATGATGTGCTCTGCCACTGAGCCACACAACAACATCCCTCCTTATAAGGGGCAGGCATAACTGATACAGCTCCCTAGTAGTCCACGGGCCATGAGTCCCAGTAGGGTGTGTAGCTTAGAGATACTTACCAGGGAACAAGTCTCATGGAACGTAGGAGGGACTTGCTTCCAAGTAAAGATGTACAGGATTACACCCCAGGATGGAGAAGGTCCTTTCCAGTTCTCTCCCCCCACCCCCTCCACACACACACACACACACACACCATCTCATGCACACCGGACAGCAAGAAACGGAGAACACAATAGAGGAAAACAATATTTAGGGCCCACGTATATCCTCCAGCCAGCTGTCTCTCATCCCCCAGATACATTCCTGACACCTACTCTTCCAGCTGCGGGCACAAGGTGATCTGGGTGCCTTGGAGTTGGGCTTCCCCCAGCGGGCGCTGTGCCCCACCATGCCCATTGCTGGTGAGGCAGGAGAGCTTCGTTTCCCCAGTCCTGCCGCTGGAGCCGCTGCTGGTGCTGCCGGTGGCCACCTCCTCTTCCTCTTCCTCCTCGTCGTCCTCCTCATCCTCCTCTCTGGCCACCGTAGCAATGTGCGTGCTCTCCTTCTCCGACAGGGCCCAGGGACCAAAGGCGCAGGGGCACCTGCGCAGGTCCCGGGAGATGGCGTGGAGGCGGCGATCGGCACTGCGGGGGCAGCGCAGCAGCTTCTTGAAGGCGCACCTGAAGTCGGGGCTGCGGCAGTAGATGATGGGGTTGAAGGCCGAGTTGACATAACCCAGCCAGTTGAAGAAGCGGAAGAGCTGGTCGGGGACGAGGGGCCGGGCAAAGACCTTGATGATGTTGGCCACGAAGAAGGGCAGCCAACAGAGGGTGAAGATGCCCATGATGATGCCCAGGGTCTTGAGGGCCTTGTGCTCCTTGATGGCCAGCAGAAGGCGGGAGGGCCTCCTCCGGCGAGGGCCCTTGGCGGCATCCGGCAAGAACCTGCCTTTGTCCCTTCTCGAATGACGTGGAGCTGCCGGGTGGCCACGGCGAAGACCCGGGCGTAGACGAAGATCATGACCAGCAGCGGCACGTAGAAGGAGATGATGGACGAGAGGATGGCGTAGGGCATGTTGGTGACAAAGTCGCAGCACTGGGGGTCCCGGTAGCAGCGCAGCGCCTCGACGTCGGCCCCGTCGCGCCACCAGTGGTTCATGATGGGCAGGAAGGAGATGAAGGCCGCCACCGCCCACACCAAGCACACCACGCCCCGGGCCCGCGCCTTGGTCACCAGCACCTCGTACTGCAGGGGTGCCGTGATGGCCAGGTAGCGGTCGACAGCGATGGCGCAGAGGGTCTCGATGCTGGCCGTCACACACAGCACGTCCAGCGAGGTCCACAGCTCGCAGACGGTGGTGCCGTAGGGCCAGCGGCCGCTCAGCACCAGCGTGGCCCCCGGCGGCACCACCAGCAAGCCCATGATGAGGTCGGCGCAGGCCAGCGAGGTGATGAAGAGGTTGGTCATGGTCTGCAGGCGGGGCGTCTTGGCAATGGCGACGATCACCAGCAGGTTGCCGGCCACCGTCACCAGCACGGCCAGGCTGAGGGCGGCGCCCAGCGCCCCCTGCCGGCCGAGTGTACAAAGCGCCCCCGTACAGTTGCTGCTGCTGTTGCCCGACGCCCACGCCGCGACCTCGTCCCCCGGCCACGTCCCGTTGGGGGGCCAAGGAGGAGCCATCGCGGCCAAGACGGGACGGGAACAAGCCTGGAGGCGCCCCTCTCTCTCTGCCTCCCTCTCGCAGCAGCAGCAGCAGCAGTAGCAGCAGCCCTCGACGGCTTTAGTCCGAAGGGGCTGCCTTCCGCGACGATCGCGGCGGGACAGCGGGCTCCATGCGCGTCGGACGCCGGACCGCTACTGCTTCGGGCTCAGCCGCTCGGCCCATGCTCCTGGGAAGACTGAAGACGCCTTGGCGGGGCCGGCACCCTCCCCTTCGGCGGGCATTGCTTAGAGGAGGAGCCCTTAAAGGCGCAGGGAGCCAGGATGGGGACGGGGCACGCCCCGGGCATTGCTCCCTTGGTTCTCCCCCCACCTTCGCCGCTTTCCCGCGGTTTCGCTGGCGTCGAACAGGGTTTTCCGCAAAGCCGGCCCCTTCCTCTGCAAAGTTCTACTACACCCCACGCCCCCGCCGCTAATCCAGGGCACTTTTTAGGTTTGAGTTTCTATTAAGATTTTTCCACGTACAATTACCATACATACATTGCCCGATCCTCCTCCCACTATACTCGCCGTCCAAAGCTACTGCAGTTTCTTTTTCTAACACCCTTAAAGGGATTTCCCTCCCTTTAATCTACGGTGCCCCTCGGTGTCCAAAGTGCCTTACAATTCTGTTGATAGATACTTTTATAAGACTCGTGCTTCAGGTTTATAATGTTCTCGGGGCGTAGACAGCTGGAAGGTTGGCATTGTGCCGAGCAGGGAGGCGGGTTGGGGGAGCAGGTTGCAACTTGCAAGCAGCTTATTGACCAGTCCAGCACATCCTCCTGCTGTGAAGCGATCTGTTTGGCTGTGTGTCGTACACCCTCCCTAACAGATCGCAGATCTCGAGGGATCTGCCTCACTGGGCTGTGGGGAGAGCGGGGAGCCACCCAGTACGGTTTTGCCTCGACTCCAGTAAAGAGATCGTTCCCTATTATTACTTCCTCTCTGCCCCTGCCTCCTGATCCTCGCCTTTCCTGCCGCCCCCCCCCCCCGCCCCAATTTAGTAACGACGGACATTTCAGGGCAAGTAAACCAAAAACCTGATGGAGCGAAATGAACTCTGGTAGATAGCACCGACGGTCGGAGTTATAGGGAGGCACTTGGGCGTCTGTGGGTGGCAGAGCGAACCAAGTGCCCCCCTAGGCACTGAGCTCAGAACAGCAGCATTTGTAGGAGAGAGAATGGAGCGCAGCGTCCATGACACTGACTACAACAAAAGGTCAATCTTCCTAGCTTTGCTAGACTGGACTGTCCAGTCTGGACATACCCTGTAGTGGGAGGGAGGGGGAAAAAAACCCCTGTTCTTGCTTGAGTCCTAAATGAACAGAATCAAACTTGCCGATTCATTCTAAGGTGGCCATTTCACGCTGGATTCTCCCTTTGAAGTTCTGTTTTTGAAGAATTGCGTCTTCCGGGTCAGCAGCGGCATATTCTAGCGATAATCAAGCCCCACAAAAGTTATTTGCTATCTGATCCTCTATTCCAGTGCTTCTTCCTGTTGTTTCCGAAAGAGCTTCCTCCCTTCCGTGTTGAGCTATTTTTCATCGCCGCCCATTACTACCCCCATCTCCCTCTGACTTTCCACAAGAAATCAAGTCAAAGTTAGAAAGGAGAAGGGTGGAAGGAAAACCACATCCTATGTGTGCCACCTCCAAGATTTGCAGAATGAAGTTGAAGCGGAGCACATCAAAGGAGGCCTGTGTTATAAAGATTCAGATCTATAAATGCAGCAGAAGTGAGATTGATTTGGGTGCTCAAACAGGGGTGTGTGTGTGATCGGGTTTGTGCCAGTTTTCCTTCCTCCAGAAATGCAGTGGATGGGGGCGGGGAGGGGTGTTAACTGTGAGTCCTGGAGAAACTCTAGTTTGGAGGGAGAAAGGGAGGGAGAGAGAAAGGAGATTGACATTTTATGACTTACTCATTGGCAACGTGGTGGAAGCCTTGTCTTGGAAGAGAGGCGGGGTGCTTGCATCTACTCTTCTGGAAGATGACACCTAGTGCCTAGGGCCGCGTTGGCTGTAGCTTTGCATAGGGCTCTTGTTACCAAAGGCTGGCCTTTCCAGCCTCAGGTTGTCACAGAAACACAGCAGAATGAGCAAACCGGCTTTTTTGCCAAGCGACAAAGGTTCTTTCCCTCTAAAGAAGCTGCTGTTATTGAAACTTCTCCAATAAGTCACAGAGAAGAAATCAACAGGTTACATATAGAGAATGCATGCTTACACCCCAACAGTCATCTGGAACCCTGGGAAGATGACGGACGGACGGACCCCTTGGCTGACTTGCACAGCACCGCTCTGCGGTTCAGCCTGGACCGAGGTTCCCTATTGGAGTGGTTTCCTGGGACTTATATGCTATTCAGGCTATATGCTTTCCCCCATGTAAGTGTGCATCCCGTGACTGACCTTGGAGGGGAGTAATATATTCCAGGGCAAACTAATATAGACAAGTGTCCAGTATAGATAGTGATATTATCTTCCCTATGTTCCTATACCTTGTGTGTGCAAGTTTAAATATTCCGCTCCCAAAGGCAGTATCAAGGACATCATGATGATTAGTTACAGTGGGGGAGAGAATTTTCTCAGCAACAATATGTAGTTGTGAGCGATCTCTGTTGTAATGTAAAGTATTTTGGAGTGGCCTGGCCTTGAATGGACAATTAAGATCTAGTAGCTTTATAAAAGACCTGCTCCTGGTGGAGATGGAAACTGTTAGAATGGGTTTGTTGATAGGGACCGACACAGCTGCCTGAATTTTTGGACTCTCCTTGGGGGCGTGGCTATCGAGACTGTCATGATGAGCACCTGCTTTTCAAAAGTTAATTTCAGGATCAAAATTGATAGCCAGTGTGGCGTAGTGGTTAGAGTGCTGGATGGGATCCAGGTTCTAGTCCCCACTCGGCCATGAAGCTCGCTGGGTGACTTTGGGCCAGTCACTGACTCTCAGCCTAACCTACCTCGCAGGGTTGTTGTGAGGATAAAATGGAGAGGAGGAGGAGGATTATGTAAGGTGGCTTGGGTTCCTTGCAGGAAAAAAGGTGGGATATAAATATAATAAAATAAATAAATAAAATTTGCCACTACACCACTGGCTCAAGCACACATATACACGGGCAGTTGTACATACACAGTCCTATACAGACGATGTACAGAAGCCAGTGCCGGCGACAGCTAAGAACATAAGAAGAGCCATGCTGGATCAGACCAAGGGTCCAGCTCATCCAGCATTCTGTTCACACAGTGGCCAGCCAGCGGCCAATGTGGGAACAGCGTTGCTGACACACACACACACCCCTTCAATGGCAACACCAGCCACCTTTGATCAAGCCTGCTGCCTCCTGTGGCCTTACTTGGCAGCGCTGGTTGGCACACTTCCTATGGGAGCCCAGCAGCTAACTGGCCTCAGGCCACTGCTGTTTTTGATTTACCATAATGTGATGCCATGGATGCCATTTGACATAGCAATGCTCCAGTGGATGCTCTGCAGCATTGCATTATGGGAAATTAAAAACAGCAGTCACTCGGCTCCTGCAGTGAAGCACGACAGTACTGCTGGGTAAGGCCATGGGGTGGGGGTGGAATTGGCGGCAGTGCTGTTGGAGGGGGCACATTTGGTGATGTCTACCCTGGCGCACCCTGCTGAGCCCCCTGGGCCCCGTTAAGTGCCTGAGGATGACAAGTGCTGGTGCCAGGCAGTGCCAGTTTTGGTTTTGGAGGGCCCCTGGGCAAGACACCCTCCATGGGCCTCTACCTTCTCATCACCATGGTCATTACCTGCTCTTGCTCCTCTTCCTCTTTCTCATCATTGTTGCCACTTGCTTGCTTGACAGGAAGAGAGCCAGTGAGCAAGTAGGCCGTGGCATCTCCTGCTCCTCCTTCTCACCACCACCGTTGTCTGGGCCAGAGCGAGAGGCAGGTGAACACAAGCAGGTTGCAATGGTGAAGAAGAGGAGCAAGTCCGGGGGGCTCTTGTCAGTGGGCCCATGCTGGCAGGTGCCCAACCATGCCCACCTTTGATGCCTGCCCTGGCGCCAGGCCTGATGGAAGCACACGGTGACCAACAGGTGGAGAACAGACCATCAGCTGCGCAAATGCTTTTGCATTTTTTTCCAGGGACAGAGTCTTCAGTTAGCATGCCGTGCACACACAGGCAAGTACAAGCGGAGTAAATTTAGGAACATATGTAAAATCAATATGCAAAATTTATATTTTGCTACTGGATCTGGATTTTTCTTCTTTGCTTTTGCTGCTGACTAGACACGAGCTGTCATTAAAGTGATTCTCTCAATCTACTTAGAAGCTGGAACAGTGGAGTGGAAAGCACCTTTCATCCTATTCAGTCAACAATGTGCTGTGGGTGTTTTATGTGTGTGTGTGGAAGTGGTCAGGGGAGGCGGGTGGCTCCAGCATCAGTGGGAAATAGGATCGCACTCTTCCAGTACTTGAAGGGTTGTCACACAGAGGAGGGCCAGGATCTCTTCTCGGTCATCCCAGTTTGCAGGACACGGAATAATAGGCTCAAGTTACAGGAACCCAGATTCCACCTAAACATCAGGAAAAATTTCCTGACTGTCAGAGCAATAAGACAATGGGACCAACTACCTAGGGAGGTGGTGGGCTCTCCCAATCTGGAGGCATTCAAGGTGCGGCTGGACAGCCATCTGTCGGGGATGCTTTGACCTGGATTCCTGCATTGAGCAGGGGGTTGGACTCGATGGCCTGGTAGGCCCCTTCCAACTCTACTTTTCTATGATTCTATGAGTGTGTGTATCCACTCTGGGTTGCAGTCTGAACTTTTCAGGAGCTATCCATGGTGCTGAACCTATTTTGGGGGTTAGGGTGCAGCACCATGGATAGTTCAGACTAAACCCCGGGGTGGATACACTGCCCCACTGATACTGGAGCCACTAGCCTCCACTGCTAGTGGTGGTGGCCACCCTCTGACTCAGTGCCAGCCAATGCCATTCAAATTTGCAACAGTGTCTCCAAAACAGCATCTCTCCGGGGAAATTAAAGGCACAATCCTTTGGACTGTGCCCTCGCTCCTCGGAAGCCCCCGAACTTGGAGACCTCTGAGATCCCTATGCCCTGCTGGGCTGAAGCCAGCCAGATGGGAGGAGTGGTGGAGGCGAGCTTTGCCTCCCCGCCCTCCGATTTCCTTTCTTTTCATTAGAGGTGTCTTTGGGGTGTCTTGGTCTTGAATGGGCAATTCAGACCCATTCGCTTTACAAAAGTCCTGCTCCTGTGGAAGATGGAAACTGCTAGGGCTGGTTTGTTGGCATGGATAAATGCAGCCGCCTGAGGTTTTCAACTCTCCTTGGCGGCATGGCTATCGGAACTGTCATTATGAGTGCCCGCTGTTGTGCCTCCAGTAGGTCAGACAGAGACCAGCCGGGCCGGAGTGCGTTTGGGGTGGGGCCAGGCTGAGTGCAGCCTGACCCAGCTGGGCAGCCTTACCAATCAGCGCCTGATCAAAAGGCAGGTCCCAAACACACTCAGCTGCTGGAAGCAATTGTTTGCTGATACAGCTTCAGCCAGACGCTCCTGACATTCCCGACCTCAGACTTGTACCTTTGAATGACCTTGACCACGACTTTGCCTGATCCCGAACTGGTTTACGTTTGCTGTATTTTGGAATGATATATTGTGGCTTCGACCCTCGGACTGTGATAACAACCACGGCTTATCTTGGAACTGGACAGATTTATGACACCCACACTTCAAAATTTACCCCTACATCAGTGGTTGTGACCCACTTGTGGGTCACAGCCCACCATAGAGGTGGTGTCGGGAACTGCTGGATCTTTGAAAGGCTGTCCCATGTGGTGAAACACTGAACTGCAGGATATCAGCTTCTCAGGGAAGTGCCTTCAGACCCCAGAGGACTGACTCAGCCAGGCTGACTAATGGATCCTCTGGGCAGGAAGGGGTATAAAAGGGTCTTCCTGTTGCACTAGAGACTTCCTTGGACAATTAGGTCTTTCTGAGCTCTGGAAACTTTGTGTTATCATTGATTGTGCTTTGGCCCTAACATGCATTTATCTGTTACATTTATGTCCCACTTTTTCTTCCAAGGAGCCCAAGGTGGTGTACATGATCTCCTCTCTGTTTTATCCTGACAATAACCTTCTGAGGTAGGTTAGGCTGTGAGTCAGGGACTGGCCCAAGGTCACCCAGTGAGCTTCATGGCCAGTGGGGACTTGAACCCAGGTCTCCACAGTCCAACACTCTAACCACTACACCACCACTGATGGTCTGGCTTGCTCCTGCCAACTGGTTTGTCCTTCAGCCCTGACTTATTCTGCAGTCATGAATACTGGCTGGTTCCTAGCTGCTGCCTCCCTTCAGACTGCTGCCTATGGCCAAGCCATGACAGGTGGGAAGGTCAGGCAAATTGCCAAGAATCCTGGAACTAACACTGATTTGCTTTCCCCTTTTAGTCTCTGTCCTGGTAGGGTTTCTAGCAGGAGACATCAAGATCAGTCAGAAAAAATGGCCATCAATGACTCCCACCCAGCTCATTTTACAAGTCAATGAGTGCTCCTCAGCAAGAGAATCCATCCAGCAATGAACATCCATCCCAAGGGTTGGGGTGAGGTGATGTGTGGGGGTGGGGACACACACACACCTGGATCTTGAAATCCAGCACAGTGTAAATAAGGAGATGAAAACAGAGGCAGATGTTCGCCAGAGGGGCTCTCACAATTCCTGGAGATGCACACAGCATTCCATTTTCTTTCGGACATCTTTACAACAAATGTCATATGAACACAGAGAACATGTGAACTTCAAGAAAGCTCAAAATCTGTTGTGCTCATAAAATTTCACTCCAAAGGGAGACTTTAAAATCTATTTTTTTAAATTATTTTTTTTTGTAAAGAATGAAGAAAGAAGAACAGGAATAAGTTCAGCCTGGCCCTAACTGCATTTCAATGCCCGCTTATAGCTCACCACCTTGTTCTGGCCATGAGGAACTGATCTCCTTCCTCTTCCTTTCCACTCCACTCATCTCCCCTTGCGTGCCTCGTCTTTACAGTTTGTAAGATTGATGGTGGGGCTTTTCTCTGACTCTTTTCTATTGATGTGAGCTTCTTGGGAGACAATCCTTGTCTGAAAAAGGAGGATAAAAATGCAGTAATCCTATCCATGGCTGGCTGGGGAATGCTGGGAGTTGTAGGGCTTTTTTCTGTCTAAACAGGCATAGGATTGCACCCTAAGACTATCAAGGAAAGTGTGGACATTAGTAAATGTACAATCCTGTAGGAAAACTCAGGAGAAATGTATTTAAGCTATGGATCAGAGTAATTCCTTTGGCTCTAGCTACAGAACAATGTGTATTTTCTTTAAAATGTGCTTGCGTATACATTAATTTTTCAAAAAAGTATGTAGATTCAGTACAGGCTGTTGTCCTGATGGGAACCAAGCTGGGCTACCTGCCAATCAGAGGCTATGTCCTTTGGAGGAAAATATGAAGTGGTTAGAAACCAAGGCATTATCCACCTAGAGTCCCAGTTTGGGCGGGCGGAGCAGATGGAGGGGAGAGAGAACTACTTAAGAACACGTCTGTTGTGCACAGCCTGTATTGAGTTGCAACAACAAATCAGGTGTCCAAATAATTATATAGGGTTGGGATGGATGAATGGATGGATGGATATTATTGCTTTTTGTAGGAAATGTCTGCCCAAGCCTATTTTGGAATGAGTTGCTGCTGGCTTGTTCTGCTTCATCATGCATCTGGGATGTGATCCTGGCAAGGCAAAAAGGGCTCATGAACGTTTGGCCAGCAGTGCCAAAGCAGAGTGCCTGCCTTTGCCCACAGAGAGGTTTCCTGCACGTTGGGATGAGTATGTCCTCCCCTGACACACACACACACACACACACACACACACACACACACACACCCTGTGTGGAGGATGCTGTCCACCACTGTCCAGGGTGGGGTGAGGGTGATGGACAGTAGAGCAATATGGTTCAGACAAGGCACAGTATTATTCACATATCAGAGATAATCACAGCATTTCTGCCTTGTAGCATGGTTGCCACCTTCCCTTGCTTACCCTCATGTGTGTGTGTGTGGGGGGGGGGTTCCTCTGTCCTGGCACCCTTGGAGGACAGAGTGGACTTTGTTGTTGGATGTTTATGTCTCTGGAGTTCCAAAGAGAGGGACCTGTTAATTAGGGTTCTAGGAAGAGAAGTTTGACAATGTGCTCAAGCTCATAGGTATGTTCTGGAGACAGGCTGTATGTGCAAAGTGCTCCCTTTGTGCGCAAAGTGCCCTTTCTCAGCTGCTACTCTTACACCCTCTCCAGCGCAGGGGAGACATTCTACTGTTCATATGGTGCAATCTCACCGGGGTGAGGTGCGTGTGACTTCTTCCACCTGAATGAATGATGATTTGTAATTTTAAAAACAACAACAACAACTGCGCCTCAGTATATTCAGCAGCCTTCAGAAACTGAGATCTCTTTTCAAAATGTGTTTCCTTTTCTTCTCCTCCTCATTTCTCACATCCTCACCTATTTAGCAATAAATATACAAGTACATGTTTTCAACCCCCCCCCCCTTTTTAAGCATTATACAAAAAGGACTCGCTTGTGGCCTGCTGGAAGGATTCTGTCATGACCCCCAGACCTAGAGCCTTCCAGTGTGCAGCAGAGGATTCTTGTGAGGAGGACTAGTCACGGGCTACTTCCTTGGGGCTAGGACAGTCAGTGCATTATCCAGGGCCCTCGCAGCCAGAGGACACAGCCCTGCCATCATCCTCTGACTCAGAGCATGAGTTCTCAGTAGTCACTCCATCTCCCCAGCCTCACAGGAGTCTCAGGCTACAAAATCAGGTTAGATCCCTGGAGATGGCCATATTATGTTGTGATATGTATCACATTACCAGCTGTGGCACATTGTTTACACATGGAAGGGGACAGAATGGCGAGGTAAACAGGTTTATTATGTCTTACTAGAATCTCGTGTTTTCGCAGGGGTTACTAAAGTGTGAGAGCAATATGAGCCAGTCACATGGTTTGTATGTTCTGATGATGTGTTAACTTGTTTTCTGTCTGAAGCCATTTCAGAGAGAAGCTGAACTGCTTTCTTTGTTCTTTTTCATGGTGATGCTTGCTGGACTTGTTACTGCTACAATGTAACGTCTTTGCTGCAGTGGAGTGAGCACAACTTACTCCACTGAATGTAATGCTTGCTATGCATTTATACTCTGCACATGGACTGTAACTAGGAATTGTATACTCTGTAGAACTTTACTTGCTAAGTGAATAAACAGGTAGAATTAGACCTGTGGTGTTTACAGAGTGTTTCCTGATTCCATGGATTAATCTGCAACGGAGAAGCTTAGCTGGTTCACTGGCACACACGCTGAACGCTGCAAGCGGGAGGAGGGAGGTGAGATCTGGAAGATCTGTGTGTGGAATGTACAGGTGTCTGTTGGCACACAGACAAGGATTATAAATCTCCCAACCCGCACACACTCTGCTAAAGTCCAGTTCGAACATATTACAGATCTTGTTGGCCTGCATAAGGCTTCAGTTGACTTTAGCTCCCTGCTGAGACAGCATCCTCTTATTCTTCTAGTAGGAAAGAATCCCAGCTAGCTGGACCCACTTGGAGCTATCCAAGGTCCTACTTTCTTCTTGCTTACTTTCATCTTGCCTTCATCTTGCTACCAGCTTCCCCTGAGAGCCTCAAGGGACCACAGAAGGGGAGAAGCTCCAGACACAGGCAAATACAGTTGTTTGACATGGCACATGGGATGTCTCTATGCTGACAGAGATCCTGCTTGAATTACATCCACAAGGGAATTTTGGCTGCTCCTAATTCACTAATTCAGCACTAAAGTGGAAGTTCAAGAAAAGATCCTTGGGGATGGGGTGGGAGAAAGGCAATATCACATAACCCAGGACACCTCTGCAGCACCCGTATCCCATATTTGGGTCATGAGTTAATAGTGAATGTGCTGACCCCTCTCTGCTATGGTTCCTTTGGGCTGGCAACCTGTGTGTGGACTCATTTCAGGCTGCATGTGGCTCACAAGGATCAGAGAATTATCTACTGTCTCCATAAACACCGCCCTGCCTCCAGATCAACTCATCAGATGCGGTGTTGCAATTTTTTAGGGGGTGAAATTCCTTTCAGACTGACCTTGATGCTTCGTTTCTGGGAACGAATGAAATAGGAATTCATCTCTGGCTACTTCCAAACACAACAATTACAGCTCATTGTTCTTTTTTCATCTCTGAATGAATGGAATGTTATGGCCTGAAAGAGGCTGCCTTTTAAGTATATCGACTGAAGGACCACAGAGGGTGGCCGTGTGTCCCACTTTATAGAGGACGGGCTTCTATTTGAAGGGCTGTCAGAGGGTCCGGTTCACATTTGGTTTAAAGGTAATAAAATAACCATAAGAAGGGAGAGCAGGAGCCTGAAAATCGCCCATCAAGAGTTAACTCCTGCACTGCAGACTGAGCAGGCACACTGGTCACCTGGTCACACAGTCTCTATGATGAGATAGATTTCTAGTTAAATTATAGTCGTTATAGAGAAGGAGGAAGATTGTGTAAGCCACCGGGAGATCTGGGTTCTAGTCCCCGCTCGGCCATGAAACTCACTGGGTGACTTTGGGCCAGTCACTGACTCTCAGCCTCACCTACCTCACAGGGTTGTTGTGAGGATAAAATGGAGAGGAGGAGGAGGATTATGTAAGCTGCCTTGGGTTCCTTGCAGGAAAAAGGGTGGGGTATAAATATAATAAATAAATAAATAAATACACAATCTAAATTTGCATCAAGACATGTAAATTAGAATGTGCAAATTTTATGCAAATCGGTGTCCTTTTTCGGGTTAAGCATTTCCACTTTTTTTTTTGGCAATGTGTAAGTGGCCACCCTAAGGACCAGTCAACCAGAACTACTGGATGCATACAAAGCAACTGTTCATGAACAGAGTTGTGCGAAATTACAAGAAAACAAGAAAGATGTAGATGCAATGTGGCTAACTCTAATTAAAACTTCAGTGACATCTAATGAAATGCTCATGACTGTGAAACGTTTTTCATTTTTGATTATGAGGCCATACAAGCTGAATTCACATTCAACACAGGGAAAGGATCTCACTCCTAAGCCTGCAGCCCCCCTCCTGAAATTTCACACACACACCAGATTTCAGTTCCTGGGGAAAAGCTGGGGAGGTGTCCGCTGTGCTGAATGTGTTATGACAGAGTTGCACAACTGGCAAATGTAGATGCAGCCATGTAGCACAATCCTATGTAAGGCCAGCCCTACCATAAGGCAGAGTCAGGTGACTGCCTCAGGCAGCAGTGGCTGAGGGGTGGCTAGTGGCACCAAGGTGATAGAGGACAGAGCTATGTGTGCCACATGCCTTGCCCTGTGTCCCCTAAGCTAGCCTGAGGCCATCAGGTTGGTGGAGGACACGGCCCCACCTGTAGTGCTGAAGAAAGATTCAACTTCTGTATATCAAATGTGTGGGGTGGGGCAGGCAGTCACCATCTTGTCCTTCACCTCAGGCAGCAAAATGTCTTGGGTTGGCCCTGAGTCTATGCATGTTTACTCAGAAATCAATCCCACTGTTTTCAGTGGGGATTACTCCTGGGTAAATGCACAGTAGGATTACAGCCAAAGTATTTCCCTACCTCTGCTTAGATAATACCAGATAATACTTTACTGCTCTGTATGTTAAGCCTCAAGAAACAGAAAGGCTGCTATAATTTTGTGGGACCAGATCCTATAAATATTTACTTGGAAATAATCTTCACTGAGCTCAGTGGCACTTACTCATGAGTAAATGTGCACAGAATTGCAGCTTTGGTGATATTTAAGGTCCCAAAAAGTATCTGTTTATAAATATTAATAAACAGGGGATGCTGTGCATATTTTCCCATACTGTTTGTGAACTGAGTCAGCTGACTAAAGGAACAGGCCTTGCCAGAGCACCATCAAAGAGGGAGAAAGCACAATGCGGCTGACTAAAAGAATTTGTTTAGGAAATCCGCTGAGCAACACATTTTAACAGTTCAATGTGACCTGTGATTCGCATGAAGTCATGTGATTCAAGCAGGTGATAGAATGTGCAGTCATGTGACATAGAACCAAATTGATGGGTAGCTCCATGATTCTTCCTCCCCACACCTCCCCCTCCTCCCTCCTCCCTCCTCCTCCTCCTCTTCTTCTTCAAACAGAAAGCATTTGCAAGAGGCTGAGTTTCAGGAGTTGAGGACCATGAGAGATGCTTAACCTTTTCCCTCTTTCCATTTATCTGCTCAGAATTAACCCACCAGCTATCTTTCTTCCTGTATTATTTTATTTATTTATTTAGTATATTTGTTCAACGCCCATTAGCCAAAAGGCTCCCTGGGCAGTTTACAAAGAGAAACAGGATAAAAACAATCATCTTAAAAACAAAAGAATATAAAATAAAATGGACAGCAATATAAAATCACATAATAAAACCAAGCAGCCAAAAAGAATCAGTCCGGAGGTTCAGTAGAATAATGAAAATGAATAGTGTGGCATAGTGGTTAGAGTGTTGGACTGGGACTCGGGAGATCCGGGTTCTAGTCCCCGCTCGGCCATGAAACTCACTGGGTGACTTTGGGCCAGTCACTGACTCTCAGCCTAACCTACCGCACAGGGTTGTTGTGAGGATAAAATGGAGAGGAGGAGGAGGATTATGTAAGCCGCCTTGGGTTCCTTGCAGGAAAAAAGGCGGGGTATAAATATAATAAATAAATAAATAAATAAATAAATAAACATAAAAAACCAACCATTAAAATATTGGGCAAATAAAAAAGGTTTTCACCTGGCACCTAAAAGAATACAGAGTGGGCGCCAGGCGCACCTCTTTGGCAAGATGATTCCACAAATGGGGTGCCACAACTGAGAAGGCCCTTCCCCTAGTAGCCACCCTCCTAACTTCCTTTAGAGGGGGCTCTCTGAGAAGGACCTCCAAAGAAGTTCTCAGGGTTCGGGCAGGCACGTATGGGACGAGGCGTTCCTTCAGATATACCCTGGCCCCAAATCGCTTAGGGATAAAGATACAGGCTACCCATATATTTTGCTCCACTTATGGCAAAGTGTGTGTTTGTGTGTATGTGTGTGGGGGGGGGGAGGAAGAGGGAGATTTTGAGCAGAACTGCCCATCACACATAATTTGGCCCATAGGCAAACCTGTTAGAAAACACGGGCTTTGTCAACACTATCTAGCTAATAATGTTCCTTGAATCTGGCAAGCACTGTGCAATTTGCTCCTTCACATTGATAATGTTGTGTGGAGAGTGTTGCTGCAGTCAGTGTTGCTGGGTACATGCAGTTACATCTGAAGATGTTTTAGCCTCATGGAGAGACTGCATATTGCAATTACTAGGGTGCATCCTGATGAGCTGGAGCCCTGAAATTGTATATATTTATATATGCAGTCAATGGCACCCTGTTTTCCAGAAATCTGAAAACAGGACATTTTGTATACCTCTCCTTCAGAACAAGGAGCTGCTGAGAGAATTTACTCCCAACCCCCCAGAAGGCTAAGGTGCTTTTAAAGCACCCAGGAAGCTGAAATTCAGCACATATTCAGACCTTCTGGCTACTTTTTAAAAGTCTGAAAAGGGGGAAAGTTTGCACCCAATTCCATGTGGAGCAGGAAGCTGACTTCATCACACACTACACCAGCACAGAACAAACTGAATGGAATGGGATGGTTGTAGCATAAGCATCTCCATTCTCCCTTGGACTCAGGGAGGCTGTGCCTCCAGCAGCAGTCAAGGAAAAGGGACAAACACAGTTGCATACACTTGCTCAGTTTGCATTATTTTTTATTTTGTTTTGTGAGTTTAGTCTAAGTTCTAGCTGCTTGTAGAATCTCTGCTCAAAGCTCCCCTGGATTTTCATCACAGAAAGAAGGAAGGAAGGGAAAGAGGGAAGGGAAGACAGCAGGGGAGAGAGAGAAAGAAGAAAAGGAAGGGAGGGAGGGAGGGAAAGAATAGAAAGAAGGAAAGGAAAGGAAGAAAGAAATCAGGAAAAATGTATCAGTGGATACACAAACTATGCATTGTTCTTCTGATTTTAAGTGATGAGCTATGCCTGGGCCAGAGATGAGCAGCCGCTCCCCATGCATCGGGCTTGTTTGCTTTAGACAGCATTCCACCAAGCACACTTTTCTCGCTTCTATTATTGCTCTGTCTTGTCTTACACACATGACGACGGGCTTCATTTTTTTCTTTTTACAATGGATCCACATTCCATTCCTCAGTGTCTAATCCCCTCTCCCTACTAGGAGATTCCTCTGACATACCATAGCTCTTCCAAAACAGACCCTCTCCTAGCACTCGGCCCCTCCTGTCTCTAGGCCAGGGGTAGGCAGCGTGGTACCCCATGGGCACCAATACACCCCCAGGCACCTTTCTTGGCACCCACCACTGTGCCCTTCCTCTCCCACTTTTTTTTTTTTTTTTAAATTAACACAGTTTCTTACTGGCAGCTGGGATTGTCGTGAAATCGGTTTCTGTTGGTGATGTAAACTGTGGATTCAAAGAAGTTGTTTAGTGTGTTCGGGCTCAGACCCCACCTTTGCTTTGTACTCAGTCTTTTGGGCAGGTTACTTGTCCTTTGCCATGCCTCCCATGGCAGCCATTTTGTGGTGGTGCCCAGGAGAATTTCTCAAATTTATGAATATGCCCACAGCCCAGAAAGGTTGCCCACCCTGCTCTAGACCCTGTATGAGGTTTCCCCAGACCCCCTTGGAGTCTTTTTTGCCCCCTTCTTCCTCTTGATCACCACCCTCTCAGACCCCTTGCCATGCAACCTACCTGACTTCCAGACCTTCTGCAGCAGATGTTTCCCCCTGTGTAAACATGCCCATAAGAATATATGATGGTGCCTTATACCAAGTCAGAACATTGGGCCATCTAGCTCAGTGTTGTCTACCCCAGGAGTGGGCAAAGGACTAGTCCTGGATCTACTGGTAGACGGTCTGGATGAACTGCAGTAGATCCGGGAGGATTTCTGACTCCCAATTGTTAAACAATTGTTTAATTGAGAACCAGTGTGGTGTAGTGGTTAGAGTTCTGGACTGAGTCTCAGGAGATCCCCACTTGGCCATGAAGCTCACTGGGTGACTTTGGGCTAGTCACTGACTCTCACCCTAACCTACCTCACAGGGTTGTTGTGAGCATCAAAACGGAGAGGAGGAGGACTATGTAAGCCGCTTTAGGTTCCTTGCAAGAGGGGAAAAGACAGGATATAAATAAATAAATAATAATAATAATAATAATAATAATAATAATAATAATAATTATTATTATTATTATTATTTGGTGCAGCAACCAAATGGCTGTCTCACCCACCCATTTTTACTGCTGAAATGAAAAAGAGCATAGGGTAACCAGTGGGGGGTGTTGTGTTGTGTGGAAGACTGAGCTCTGTTCAGTTCTGATCCTCAGAACAATTTATCTCGTGGGCCCTAAGAATGAGGCAGAACAACGGAAGCCTCTTTTATAGGAGAAGAGAACTTTCAGGGAATTGGAGGACAGATTTTGGCTCAACACTGGCTCCACCTCTTCCCTGGAGCTGGACACAACCTTGATCCCCTCACACCTGCGTTGTGGTGGATGCAAAATGGAGTCCAGGGTGCCAACACATTTGATGCTGTTGTTGCCACTTGCAGAAACAGCACAACCCCCTGCCCCACCCCACCCCACCCCACCCCAAAAAACCCTTAGGAAAAAAAGAAAGAAGCTGTGCTATAAGCCCTGACAATGGCAAGCCCTGCCAATGGTGAGCCCTACCTGTGAGAATTTCTCCTCCCCCTGGAGAAATTCAGTGACTGGGTTCAGGCAACACGATAACCCACACTCAAGGGCTGACTGTAAGTTGTTGAAACGATGGTTATTGTGTTGCCTGAACTCAGCCAGGCTAAGATACCATGGTTTGTTAACCACAAACAACCCATGAAGAGAACCCATAGTTTGTTGTTGGGTTGCGAATGGTTAACAAACCATGGTTTGTTAATGCGACTGGGTCCAATCAACATGATAACCCATCTTTCAACAACAATCTGCACTCAACCCATACTCAGTCCTTGAGTGTGGGTTATCATGTTGTCTGAACCCAGCCATTGAAACGCCACCTTCCATTTCTCTGCCCACAAATAGGGTGGAGAATTTTGAGAAGCCATTGGCGCACAGCTCTGGTATGTATACGCTGTATGTGAGATCAGAGATCCTGCCTAGTCAAAAGGTCCCTGAGCACATGTACAGAGTTTATATGCATACAGTTTGTACATATGTAAGTGTTTCCACAGATTAACACACATAAGGGGTCACTCTCTATGTGCGTTCAAGGTAAAGAAAAGGCAATGGGATTATCGCAATTGAAATGGGAAGGCAAAGTGCAGCTGATATAGGGATGGCCGCTTACGTATGTCCAAAAGAGAGAAAATTCATCACCAAAAGAAGAGGACACAGATTTGCATAAAATGTGCATGTGCTAATTTATATGCATAGATGCAAATTTCAAAATAATGAAATATAAATGTAATACAGATCTTGCCTTACTAGGGAAAACTGTGACCAGGTGATCTGTGTGCCTACTCAGTCTTCTGCTTAACTGTGGATGGGCAACTTCAAGGCCACCCTGCTCTCCCTTGTGATGGTTCTTGATCTTTACACCCAATGTGGACTGGATAGTCCTTCAAATAGTAGACCCCTGTCCTCTGTAAAGGAGGACACATGGCCACCCTAAATTATCTTCTGATATTGCATCCCCTTCCGGAGGCACTGCACACAGTGTTCATTTCCTCCCCAAAGTCAGATAGAATCCAAAGAATTGTGAAAATGCTATTTATTGGGCCAATTATTTTAACGCAGTAGCTAGTTTTCACTGTGTTTGTTGAGAATGAAGAATCCTATGCACCCAAATATTTACTACAGTTGACCCAATTAAAAGTATCATGTTATCTAACTGATGTTAGTTCCTATCTGAACACAAGTGAGCAGTTTCTTGTGGACTCTTTGGAAAGAAGAGGAGAGAAATACTGCTTCTTTTCTTTCTTTTTTGGTCAGAGAAAACCCTGCCTGTTTCACAGCAGGGTTTAGGGCGGATGTCCTTCCCCCTCTTGCTAAATCTGAAAAAAAATAATAATAATGAGCTAGACAGGAAAATCCTTGGAACCTTATATGTATATATAGTAGAAGATGTTGCAAGATTACTCTGCTATGATCCCTCCACACTGGAACATTGAGAACATACTATTAAGTGTTGCTATGGCATCCTAGTGAGATTCGGTAATGTCACTTGTTGTTGATGCATTCTTTGGCAAGAAGCTCTGGGAATTGCTATGGAAAGAGGGGCAGGCTTTTCTATTGGAAAAGGCAATAAAAGGTTGGTAACAGGAAAGTGGGCTTCGGAAATGGCCTGGGGGGTGTCCTGGGATCTCAAGTTCTCTTCATTCACAGGACTGTTCCAGCATGGGTAGGAGGAAGTAATCTAGTACATTACCAACAGTACAAAACATTCCTGTCCCACTTGCCTCCAAAGGAAACTGCACATTGCCCATTCAATCTGAAGGAGGAAACAGTCTTATGGCACACATTTTTAAAAAACGTATCAGTATTTGCTTCATACACAGACTTGGCACAGCTCTTAGGAGCCAAACTAACAGGAGAGAGAATACAATACCATGTGGCAAAGGGCTAAACACAGCACCTATATTGGATGAGTATCTCAGGTAGCGGTATGAAGATCTTGACAAGCTGGGATTGATTGGGATTATAGACCCATGTCTTTCTGATTGCTAACAATGGGTGAGGACCAGCTGGGAAGTTTCATTGGCCATCTGGAAGGAGTCCTCATAAATGTCTTGACTGATTCCTTGATCCTCCTGTCCTAAGAGTGGAGATCTCTCTATGTTCAAATATATATGAAATGTAATGCATACGTGAATGTCATGCAGTATATGTGTGGCAAAAGCCAACATGCCAATGTGCAAAAATACCATGCATGATAGCATCTGGGATTTCCCTGCCCCCCATCACCACATCCATGTAATTAATATAGGACCATTGTACATCCTTAGTGTGGAAGACCAACAACCGGGTCTTTGGTGCGAGTTCGGCACTTAACGGGTTAACCGGCACTGAGATATTGCCCTTTACAGGACTCACAAGCGATTTAAACCCAACCGCGACCTAAATATAACACGTAACCGTATTTAAACCAAAGAATAGACTTTTATTTACTACAAGGTTAATGTAGCGGAACTAATAGACTTCCAGGAACGTTGCACTATAAACAAAACCAGGTCGTGACCTGAATCACTAGAAAGCTTCAATACAGAGGCATAGCAGTTTGCAGCAAAAGAGAGTCACTTCACGCCAAAGACTCTGAACTTACGGACTTTGCATAGCGGTCTGCATAGCCGACTCTGAGCCTGTCCGTGCTCAGGGAAGAGAACTGCTTGGCCCTAGCCAGTGGCTAGGGTTGGAGGATGACAGCACATCCAGTGTTCCCAACAACTCGGTACCTCTGGCAGGGGTTTTTTCTACCCTGCCCGCCCCCTCCCCACCTCTTGGTGATCAGGTGGGCTTATTCCTGCCCAGGAAAAGGTGGCACCTTTGGATTTACCGGCTTCTTTTGGGATACTTGGCAGCTCTTTGAGACTGCCCCTCACCTTGTGATTGTTCATACTCTCCATGTGGATTGATGCAGATGTGCCCTATTAAGGGTATGCAGATGTGATCACGTACAACCCGTCTGACCAGAACGGTGTCTCCTGTCCCCTGGGTGGGGGATTATGCAGAAAGGTTTGCCAATATACAAGGGGAAAACTATGTCAGGGTTCATGCCAGAGTTCATGTCACTGTGTGTGCGCTCAGGCTTTCTCCACACTTAGCAATTTCAAAATGGAGGAAGAAGGAGATCCAGTGTCAGCTGGGAAATTCTGCCAAGCCAAGATATACTCCTATAATTAGCAAACAAAGATTTATTTTAAGAAACAGATTATGTGTGAATTTCCAATATTCCTATGAGGTTCATTCTTGGTTAGGGGAATCCCCCTAAGTGGGGTGTCGGAAGTGGAGTGGTTTGAGGAGGAGCTCACCTTGGCACAGCGGATCTTTGGTGGGGGTGGGGGTTAACCCTCCCATTGGTTTCAATGGGAGGGGAAATACCTATGCCAGTTCCAGGCTGGTATAGGTGGGGAGTCCAATCCTGGGGTCTCTTGGGGGAACAAAGGACCCTTGGATCCAACAGATCCAAGGAAACCTCTTGCCTGCTCCACCCTGTTCTCTGACATGTATGAAAGAGCAATAGGGCAGCAGCCATGAGATAATTTAAATATGACACAAAGTTTTGTTGTTTCTTTATTCATTTGTCTCAATGCTGTTCTTCCACCATGGGTAGCTTTTGTTCACTTTAAGTGTTGCTCGTGAACTCAGCATTTAATCTGTGTGTGTGTGTGTGTGTGTGTGTGTGTGTGTTTAAATCAGTTAGGGTGCAATCCTGTGCAAGTTTAGACAGAAAAAAGGCCTTCCTTTTTTTGTCTAAACTTGCACAGGATTGCACCTTTAATAAGCTAATTAGACCAGAAAGTGGCCATATAAATTGCCAGAGAGAGAACTCAGTTGAGCTTGTGATCATTCTAGATTTGTCTTTGGCTGCTTGGTTTTGATGTGAGGCACTTTTGTTTGCAGTTCCAGCTTGTGAGTTTCTTCATCAGAGGCATCTGGTTGGCCACTGTGGGAAGCAGATTGCTGGATTAGGTGAACCTTTGCACTGATCCAGCAGCGTTCAGTCTCACCTTACCTTCTTATGCTAGAAAATGCTTCTGCCATTCATAGAGGAATAGCAACTCTTTTGTCAGGCAGTGATTAGAAAAGGATAATCCATGCTCCAGTGTTCTAAAGATGGAAAGACAGACAGGCAGACACACGCGCACACACGTGTGCGCACACACACACACACACACCATTTGTTAGTTGCATCTGGCTTGCAGAACTGAAGACGGCCAGAGGGGTTGGATGGAAACCTATTACAAAACCTGGAGCTGTATTGCAAAGCCTGTTGGATCATTCTAAGCCTAGCCTAATACCGTAATCGTAAAGCCATCTTTCTTCAATTTGATGGAGTCCTCCTTTTGCTGTCTCTTCCCCTCAGAGGAGACATTATCAATCAATATTGCTGAGTCTTCACAGAGATTCTGGGAGAGTCTCCTCCATGGCTAGGTATTTGTGTTGTCCTCTTTGCAGAAAGTGAATGAAGATTTTTGTTTTAAACACACACAATCACCGCCACCACAACAAAATCAAAACAAACCCACAATTTCAATCTGAAAAATTCTACTATGACATTATCAGGGATCTTGAATCTTTGGTATAAATATAAGACGGGGTGGAAGATGGTACATGGCCAACACATGGTGCAAGAGGTTTACAGCCAGAAATGTTGGGGTGAGGGGGGGGGCGAAGGGCGAAGGGAGGCATTGCAGAGCAGCCAGGACAGAGATACAAAGATACAATGCAGAGACACAATATGTTTAGAGTCCTTTCATCACATTACTGAAGAAGCAATTGGTCTCATGAAGCTAATCGGTGGGAGATTCAAGACAGAAAAAAGGAAAGACTTCTCCACACAGCGGCAGCGCATAGTTAAACTATGGAATTCACTACCTCAAGATGTAGTGATGTATGGCCACCAATTTGGAAGGCTTTAAAAGGGGATTGGACAAATTCCTGGAGGGGAAGGCTATCAATGGCTACTAGTCCTGATGGCTCTATGCTACCTCCATTATGAGAGGCAGTATGCCTATGTACACCAGTTGCTGGGGAATATGGGCAGGAGGGTGCTGTTGTACTCATGTCCTGCTTCTGAGTTTCCTGTGGGCAGCTAGTTGGACCCTTGGTCTGATCCAGCATGGCTCTTCTTAACTGGGTCTGCATGATTTCCCTTCTTTCCCCAAAAATAAAAGGGCTCCAGACCTAGGCTGCAGCCATATACCCCAGCCTTCCCCTACTGGGTGCCCTCCAAATGTGTGGGATTACATCTCCCATCACCCCCAACCAGCAATGGCCCTTAGCCCCCCCCCCTCACCACCACATTTCTGACTACAACCCTGCTCCACATATTGGCAGCATACCACTGACAAAAATGTTCAGCCCTTCTGACTGCCATTTTCCAAACAATTGCATGGATCTACCTTTTTGCTTCCCATGTGTGTTTTATCTTACTTGGATGGGAGGACAGAGGCTGTGTCTTATTTTTCTTTTATGTAAAGTGTCTAGTGTTGATAGGTTATAAAACGTGAAAGGGCACAAGCCTATGCAAGTTTAGACAGAAAAAAGGCCTGCAACTTCCCCACACGCTGGGAGTTGCAAGCCTTTTTTCTGTCTAAACTTTCATAGGATTGCACCTCAATATAGTAATGGTGAACTCATTGTCTGAGTGTCTGTCCTTATAAATTGGCAAAGTGGTACTATCCATCCACACACAAGCAGGAGGTATCAAGAGGCTTCTGGAAGCGCCAAGAATGGCAGAAGTACTTTGGGGGGGGGGAACGTCAGGGTAGAGATGTATGGATTTTCTTTAACCTGTTCTGTCTGTGTTTTGTGGATTTTCAGGCATCTTTCATTCCGTCATCCACTCCATTACAGAATCGGATTATTTTCAACCAGAATTTCATTGTACTTGCACTAATTTGCTTACACAACTGCTCTAATCTGCATTAGTTAATGCAGTGCTAAGATGTGTGAACTGGCGCAGATTAGTGCATTTGTGCAAGTGTGCATCAGCACTAATGTGCATTAGCACAAATCCCCCCCCGGGGGGGGACACAGGTCTGCAAGTCCACGGAATCCGCGTGACTCAGAAAAAAGCCAGTCTGCTGTGGAATCCAGAGGTTGGATTCATAGAAATCCACACTCATTTGAACCCACTGCAGATTTCTCTGACATCCCTACAGGCTCAGGGGGTACCGGAAATCCCAGATCAACCCAAAGGCATGGCATGGCATGGCATGGCAGGCTGAAACCCTGAGCGGGAGCCTGCCAAGCTGGAGCATGTAGCTGCAGGCCCCACCTGTTTCCCTCTAATAGCAAATTTGGTGCCCCAGTGCCAACTCGAAGGGCAATGAAATGGGCTCACCCACGGACTGGTTTCTGCATGCTTGGAGGATTTCCCAGGCACATGGAAAAATATTGCTTTCTAAAAAGAAAAGGAGATGGGGGGGGGGTAAAAACCCACCCTCCTGCTGTGGGCTGTGTATGCACAATACCTTCCCAGGGAGACAGAATGCTAGTAACAGTTAAAAGCCATGACAGCAACAAAAGAAGGGAAGAATGGGGGGGGGATGCCCCCTCCCACTGAGGAACTCTCCCAGGCAGTATGAAGAGTAGGTGGTACAGCTCTCTACCCCACTGCTCTGCTACGTCTGGGAGCTGATCCCTCCTCCACACTAATTTGCAGCACTGCGGTACTCGGGTTAGCCTCCCTCTCGGTGCTGTAGCACTCAAGTTGGAGGCTGGCTGAGCAAACTGCTGTAAAGGTAGTCGTGAATCCTCCCTCATTGCACTACAGTGAACTGGCTGGCAATACTGACTGGGTTCAGACAACACGATAACCCACGCTCAAGGGCTAATCTGGGTTCAATGTGGGTTGTCGCTGAAACGCAGGTTGTTGCTGAAGCATGGATTATCATGTTCCCTGAACCCAGGTGAGATAACAAACCATGGTGAACAACCCACAGTTCATAACCCAACAACAAACAATGGGTTCTCAATGGGTCATTCATGGTTAACAAGCCATGGCCTGTTAGCACAGCTGGGTTCAGACAACATGATAACCCACATTTCAAGAACATTCCATGGTTCAATGACAACCCACACCCAACCCATACTCAACCCTCGCATGTAGGTTATTGTGTTATCTGAACCCACTCAAAGTGTGGAGATGCTGGGCCACTTAAATGGGGCCCACCTGTTAGGAACATAAAAAGAGCCATGCTAGATCAGACCAAGGGTCCATCTAGTCCAGCATTCTGTTCACACAGTGGCCAGCCAGCTGCCCATGGGAGACCCACAAGAAGGATATGAGTGCAACAGCAGCCTCCCGCCCATGTTCCCTGGCAACTGGTGTCCATAGGCACACTGCCTCTGATACCAGAGGTAGCATATAGCCATCAGGACTAGTAGCCATTGATAGCCTTATCGTCCATGAACTTGTCCAATCCCCTTCTAAAGCTGTCCAAAATTGGCACCACATCTTGTGGAAGTGAATTCCATAGTTTAACTATGCGCTGTGTGAAGAAGTACTCCCTTTTATCTGTCCTGAATCTCCCACCAGTCAGCTTCATGGGATGACCCCTTTGGGTTCTAGTATTATGAGAGAGGGAGAAAAATGTCCACTTTCTCCACACCATGCATAATTGTGTACACTTCTATCATGTCTCCCCTTACTTGCCTTTTTTCTAAGCTAAACAATCCCAGCTGATGTAACCTTTCCTCATAGGGGAGTTGTTCTAGCCACTTGATCATTTTAGTTGCCCCTTTCTGCACTTTTTCCAACTCTACAATATCCCTTTTTAGGTGACCAGAACGGTACACAGCTTTCTAAGTGCAGTTGCACCATAGATTTGTGTAAGGGCAGTATGATATTGGCAGCTTTATTTTCAATTCCTTTCCTAATTATGCCTAACATAGAGTTTGCCTTTTTCATAGCAGCTGCACACTGGGTCGACATTTTCATCGAGCTGTCCACCATAACCCCGAGATCCTTTTCTTAGTTGGTCACCGCTAGCTCAGATCCCATCCGTTTATACATGAAGTTGGGATTTTTTTTGCCCCAATGTGCATTACTTTACACTTGCTTACACTGAACTGCATTTGCCATTCTGATGCCCATTCTCCCAGCTTGGAGAGATCCTCTGGGAGATTTATTTATTTATTTTTATTTATTTTATTATATTTATACCCCACCTTTTTTCCTTCAAGGAACCCAAGGCGGCTTACATAATCCTCCTCCTCCTCCTCCTCCTCCTCCTCCTCCTCCTCCTCCTCCTCCTCCTCCTCTCCATTTCATCCTCACAACTTGGCCACTTCAATGCTCACTCCTCATTCCTGATCATTTATGAATAAGTTGAAAAGCATTAAAAAAAAAAAAAAAAAGTGCATATAATGTCATGTGTCATGTGGCCCAAAGTGCCCCCGCTGGAGGCCAGGTGTCCTGCTTTACAGAGGACAGTCCTCTGTTTGAAAGGCTGCCCAATCCAAGTCAGGTTTAAAGATACCAAACCATCAGAAGGGGGGGGGGCGACGACCTTGAAGTTGCCCAGCTGCAGTTAGCACCTGGACCGCAGGCTGAGCAGGGACACAGTTCACCTGGTGACAGTCTTCCCTAACTATGGTGAAATATATTGTGTTTCTATTTAAATTATAACCATTATTTCTAACTTTGCATCTATACCTATAAATTAGCATATGCAATATTTTTAATGTGTGCAACTCTGGGTCCTCTTTTTGTTCTTTTGCTTTTTCTCTCAATGTGTAACTGGCCACCCTATGCAGCCCCTCAGGCCCATGGGCCAAATCTGGCCCTGACGGGTTCCCCAGATGGCCACGCCCCCTCCTGGGCCACGCCCCTTTCCTGCAACCACTGATCATTTGGTGGTCTCCCAGCTTTTGCACAGTTCCCCCCGCCCCATTCTAAAAGGTTGAATTGCCTCTCCTAAGGCTTAGTTACCTGTAGTAGGAGCTTCCAGCTACAATGTGCTGGTCTCTTGGCTACACCTCCTTTGCCATTGGCCCCACCCCTTTTGCCTTCAGCCACGCCCACCACTGGAATGCGGCCCCCGAGAGCGTCTCTGAAATTGACTTTGGCTCTCGGACTGAAAGAGGTTCAACACCCCTGTGCTAGAGGAGCATATCCAGCAGGCACGTCAGGGTGAGGGCTAGCAGAAGTGGTCCTGCTTCCCCTGCTCATGTATTCGGTGTATGCATTGGGTGAGGGGAACTCTGCACACACCCTAAAGAAAGGTGTCTGAATCCCAGGCAATTAATGAGTGTGACTTTGTTGCAGAACAAATACCTGGAAACAGCTCTCCCCAAAGTTTAACACTCCTCCTGGGCCGCATTGGCTCCCAGCTAACCTACATCCTCTCATTCTAATCTGTTTCTAATCTGTGTTGTCTGCAAATCTTGCAAAATGTGTCTTGTTTGATTAGCTTGCTGAGAAATCAACATCTTGCAAGGAGCTCAGCGTTGGGTCAGCAGCTAAGCCTGACACAGCGCTGATTCTGTGGGGAAAGACCCACATGGCTGGCCTCCATCTATGTGGTTGTTCCATTTAAATGTCCCCCTCAGCTACGCAGGAGTTGCTTGCAAATAAAAACAAAGGGCTCCAGTATCCCTGGGCATTTTGTGTCAGAGCATACGAGGTTACCCTGCTGCAGTCTTCCCGGGACAGCCGGTACCCAGTGGGTTAAAGCTACGCATAGTGTTGGTATTTTTTTTTTTTTAATGTATGTGCTGATGGGAAAACATGATGACAGATCATTCCAAACAACATCAAAGGGAGATACAGGAGGCGAACATGGAAACTATTCCTTAGGGCCCAGCACACAAAACCAGACTAATTAGCACAAAAGAAGCCCCTATTAAAGTGGAAGTTCAAACTCCATGCCAAAAGCCTGGGATTTTGATTGGCCCAGGGCCCATCCACATCAGATTCAGACCACATGGCTCAGCTATTCTCTCACCATCCATATAATTTATCAAGGAGCCAAAGGGAATTTGGGGCTAAATTTGTATATCAGCATTTAAAAAAGAAAAGAAAAGAAAAGAAAAAGAAAAGGAAAACAAATCACTTTATCTTCTGAGAGTTCGTACATCAGGCTTTGAGCTGAAATGGACTTCAAAAGCTTCCATCGCTGACCTTGTAAGGTGGCCAAGTGTGAATTTGGGCAGCTCCCAAAATAGGACATGCATTTCCCCAAAGGGCGGCCAAAAGAGGACACTGATTTACATATATTTTGCATATGCTAATTTATGTTTCAATGCAAATTTAGAACGACTTACTATAATTTAAATGGAAATACAGTACATCTCATCATAGTGTAGAAGATGGTGACCAGGTGGTCTGTGTGTTGCCTGCTCAGCCTGCTGTCCAGGGGCTCCTGATGGGCAACTGCAAGGCCCAGCTCTTCCTCCTGATGGTTCTTGATCTTTAAACTAGACTTGGGACAGCCTTTTTTTTTTTTCAAATAGAGGACACCTTCAGAATAGAGGACAGTCTTCTGGCAGCCTTTCAAACAGAGCACTGTCCTCATGGCCACCATATTTCCTTGTCCATAGCTGTTTCTTTAACTATAACTACTTAGTATTTCTCAATACCCCCATTTATCAAGCCATATCTTTCTTGTCCTTTCAGTGACCCCTCCAATATTTTTCTAGAGGGAAATGCAGAAGATGGTGAAGGAGGGAGGGAGGATGCCTTCACTGACCAGGGATAGGGCCTCCTCTGTGGTGGGACCCTATTCATGGAACACCCTCCTCAGAGTTATTTATGTGTCACCAACATGATTGTCTTCCAGGAGTCTATTAAAACAGGGTCGGCACCATTGGGCACCTGCTGAGGCCCACGCCCAATTGAGGCCCACAGTCTCTCTCTGGAGCCTCCTACTTCTGCTCCTTGCCTGATGCTGCCTGTTCACCTGCCCTCTCCAAGGGAGTGAGCATTAAGAGAAAGAAGCAGTAGCCTCTGCATATCTTGTTCTTTCCCACTGTGATGTGCTGTGGATTGGGGCCAGAGGAAGAGGCAAGCAAATGGGTGGCAACAATAGTAGTGATGAGAAGCAAGTAGGTGCACTTCAGGACCATCACTCCCCCTAAAAAAAAACACCCTGCAACTGCCACTGAGAATTTTTTAATTGTTATTTTTCCCATGCATTGGATGGATGACTGTAGTTGCTTTGACAAACTCTGCTCATTATGGTGATTACTGGGTTTGTAAATGCCATTTTGGCTGTATTGTTAAATGACTTAATTGGCTTTAGCTGCTTTCTAAGCTGCCTTGGGAATTTTGTTGAGGAAAGGTGGGGTAGGAATAATTTACATAAATGAATTAATGAACAGCAGCAGAGATAGGTGGACATGTTAGTGGCCTGCCTGCCCCCACAATCCTTTGGAGGTGATTTGTCCATTCAGGGGACACACCCACCCCGCCACTGAGAAATATTTGCATTCTTTTGTCAAACGCCGGGACTCCGATCTGGCACCACTTTAATAAGACAAAACTATAGTGACTCTGACCAGTCAGGAAACTCACATCAGTGCTGAAATGTCAGCGAAGAGGAGTGTCTTTGTTTCCCACTGCAGCCAAGGGTCAGCCCAAATCGGAGCTAATTGTGCGAATGCAACGAGCATGTCTAGTTATTCCAGTGTAAATAGCAGCCGCGGGGAGTGGAGGGGTGGAAAACAGGGCTGGCACTATGGAGCATGGGGACGGGGGTGGGTGTTAATCTCCCCCCACACCATGATCTCAGTAAGAATCGCACCTCCCCAGGAGTTGCTAGTAGCCCTGTGAGGGAAGCCACCATTGGCATCAATGGCTTTGTTTTTGCTTCTGGGGGTTAATAGCAGCTCCAGGTGAAGCGATATTCACAGCTAGGGGATGTTAAAGTTTACCTCCCCCCACCCGAGCACCACAGTCCTGATCCTGCTCATCTCCAGCTGGTGGCTGCGGTTTACACTGGAAAAACTACACACACTAATTCGTTCACGTCTAGCCTGGCCCATCCACACAGTCACCAGGTTGTACTCCCACTGAAAAGGCCCGCACAGCCAAAACCTAAATGGTATCTGGAGTCAGGAGGGTAGGCATGTTCGGGCACCTGCCAAGAGTCCACACCCCAGCAGGGGCCCACTGACAAGAGCCCTCTGGAGTTCCTCCTCCTCCTCTTCATCATGGCAACCTGCTTGTTCACCTGCGTCTCACTCTGGCCTGGGCAACAGTAGTGGTGAGAAGAAGGGGCAGCAGATGCCACTGCCTACTTGCTCACTGGCTCTCTGCCTATCAAGCAAACAAGGAATGAGAAAGAGGATGAGAAGTAATAGCAGCTGCTGACAATGGCAGTGCGAAGGTAGACTCATTGAATGTGTCTTGCTCAAGGGCCCTCCAAAACATGGAACCAGCACTGTCTGTAGTCATAGATTTCATAGATCATAGAGTTGGAGGGAGCCTACAAGGCTATCGAGTCCAACCCCCTGCTCAATGCAGGAAACTAGAGGAGGGGTCTCCCATCCAAGTAATAACCAGGCTTGACCCTGCTTAGCTTTCCACGCTCAGACAAGCTGAGGCATCATGAGCCACAGGCCTGTAGTCTTCCAGTGTGTGTCCTCTTAGCTTCCCATGTTGACTTCTTGACCAGGCATATTATTCAGCTGGGTATTTAGGGACTGAGTCACTATTGTGGGGCAGTCAGAGGGATTTGTCTTGGAATGGCTTTTGCTAAAGCAGCGTGGCAATAGCCCAGAATGAGCTGCCAACCTTCCGACATGCTCACAAGGAGCAGGGGGGGGGGGAGCTGTCACTTGTCATTCACTTGTCACTCACATGGTGCTGGGTCCATCTTCTGTTCCCAGTAGAGATGTTTTCCATTGCTTGTTCTGGCTGCTGAGCAGCTGTGAACAGATTCACAGGAAAACCACAAAGAATGTCCCTTGAATAATCTACCACTCACATCATCACCAAAAGTGCCCCTGCATTTGGCATTTAAGAGTTCAAATGGCCCCATATGAGGATGAGTGACTCAAAAGCTAGTGTGGTGTAGCAGATAGTGCTGGATGCTTCTACCCTCGCCTTTTCCCCTGGAATTGACTCTGCCCACACACTCATTTGTTCCGGAGAATCCAGATAATATCTGTCCCCACATGGTCCATTGCATTCCCATGCTGCTTCAGATTGTCTTCTGATGTTGGAGAGCAGGACCTCATAGGCTGCAGCAGCAAATGGGGTTGGAGCAATTATGCACACACAACTATATTTGGTGATGATGTGAAAAACCACAGTCAGTGACTTGTCTTACGAACATGCCAACATATACGGAAATTGGAACTCGCCACCAGTGGTGCAGTGGTAAATTCTGGTGCAAGCACTCAAAATTACAGTTGCCCCACAGCCATGCCCCCAAAGAAAGTCCAAACTAGGGGTAGGAGATCCACCAGGACCCGACCCTACCTCCGGCTCAGCAGATGCTGATGCTGCTGTGCCCACCAAGCTGGGCCGAAAGCAGGCGCATGCTGCGTTGCTCGCCGGATTTTTCAGGTTTCTGGCAGGCCACTGTTTACATAGAAAATGGCCTTAAGATAGGTCAAAAGCTGGCCGCAATTTACACAAATTATGCAAATTGCAGCCACTTTAGGCGTATCTTAAGGCATTTTCTACGTAAACAGTGGCCTGCTGGGAACCTGGAAGTCGCTTCCCTGGCTCTACTCAGGAGACGGTCGAGTGGACGCCAGGAAAGAGGTACCGGTAAGTGGGACAGAGTTGGGGGGGGGGTCAAGCCTGGCTAGTCCACTGGATTGCCACCCCCCCCCAACAAAATCCTAGGTACATCCCTAGTCCAAATATGCAGGCTGCTGTGTTGATCAATATCAACTCCATATCTAGGAGTTTTCATCACCCCCAGGAGCAGGTCTTTTTGTAAAGCTAATGGGTCCGAATTGCCCATTCAAGGCCAAACCACCCCAGATTACTTGGCATTACAACAAGGAATATATTGTTGCTGGGAAAATTAGTTTCCCCCACAGCTACTGTGAGGATTACAGCTAAGCTCAGAGGGAACAGGGGAGTCTGAGTGGGGTGGCACATGATGCCAGCATCCCTGCTAATTAAAAAAAAAGGAAAAAAAAGTGGTGCTGCATCTCTTTGAGTGCCAGATCCACTGTGCCACTGCTCACCACCTTCTGGCCATCTGATCCATCCAACTCAGATATTTTTCCATGATTCCGTGACTGCAATGTATGTGTTCAAACATTTGCAAGAACTGCCCTTATAGTGATGCACATCTAACAAGGTTGTTGTTGTTTTTTAAATGCAAATTGCATCCCCTGGGAGGAGGGGCTGACCCTTAATGAGATCAGAGCAGGCATGGAGAGGATTTCTTTTTAACCCTTTCCTCCCCCACTCTGGTCCTGAGGAATATCTTTTTTCTGAAGCTGGTATTTGCTTTGAGGAGGGGAAAATCCCCCTTTTTGGTGTCAATCGCAAATTTCTTCCCAATGCCAACACAAGCTTTCAGAGGACGGATTTTCCTCAGGAACACAACAAAGGAAGAAGGGTTAAATTCCTGCTCCGTGCCTGCTTTGAACCTCTTAATGATTAGCCCCCCTTAGCTGATGCGATTTGCATTTCAAAAAACCAACCATGCAGGTTAAATACAAACACACATTTAACTTCATGGCCGGGTTCGCAGGCCACTTTAAACCCACAGAGGTTCAGAAACCCCTGTGGGTCTAAAGTTGCCCCAGGCCCCTTCTGTGCCCGACTAATGGTCAGGCACAGCGGGGTTCCGGAGGCACCGCCTCTCCCCTCTTCCTCCCTCAGTCCTGCCAGCTCTGGTACCTGGCTGTGCCCCGCGTCACCACCTGTCCTGGCTGCGTCAGCAGCTGCTTCATGGCCTTGGTGCACATGCACCAAGGCCCCAACGCAGCCACCGAGGCCGCGGTGGTGGCTCCCCCCCCCAGTTTGCCCACCCTTTTCTCGTGGGTGGATGGCAGCGGTGGACAGCGGCAGTGAGTGGGGCCCTGAGAGGGAGAGGGGAGTCCAGGGCGGGAGGGGAGGCACGCAGTGGACCCCAGTGGCTTCCCTGTGCACTGCTGCTGATGAAGGACATCAGCAGAGGCACCCAGTGAGGCCAAAGACAGCCGGACAAGTGCCGCTTGGCCGGCTGTCATCAGCCAGAGCCCCTTGCCCAGTGCTGCAGCCCTTATTTGTCTCTGTGTCTTTTTGGGTTGTGGGTAGGTTAGCGTGTGTGTTGCCGGGTTCGGATGACATGCTAAACCTACTAGGTTTTCCTTAACTTCCAAAGCACCCTGCCGGTCTCAGACGCCAACGCTAAACCGCAGTAGCATTTAACCAACTGAGGTTTAGCATGTCGTGCCGAATCCAGTCCATGTCTAGTAGTTTGGCCCCAAGCCAAAAAGAAGGTTGGGGGTTACTACCTTAGCGGTGCATTAAAGCGGTCTCTGGAACTGTTTTGGGGCTGCAAAAAAAAAAAAAAAAAGAATTTGATAAAATAAATTAAATTAAATACTTGGCTGAATCAAAAACGGAGAGTAATCTGCATCCTGCAAGAACACGATTGCTTGTGCTTGTTTCCATCCCTGCGTAGTTACAAGCAAAATCCAGTGCTGCTCGGCAGCCACATATCCATCTTCTTGCTATTTACTTTAATCTTATGAAAACAATGGCCAAGTTGCAGACGGTAAGGTGTGGGTAGCCAGGATGACATCAACACTAGAGTCGCTCCAATCAGATGGGCTCGTGGCAGCCAATATTTCCCCTGTTACTAAAAATATCTAGTTCATGTCCTGCTGGACGTCAAGCTCTGGGCAAGCCTATGCAGAGTTCTCCTGTCCCAGGCTCTCCGAAAAGGTTCTTAAACCCGGCCTGTCGCCATGTTGCATAAACATGGCCAGGGACTGGGCCCCCACAGAGCCTTCTGCTGTGCCGCTCAAAATGGCTTGCCCAAGTGGGATTTCTGGAGAAGGGGAAACACAGCCCTGCTGAAAGGCCTCCCGCATAAAGGCTCCTCCTCCTCCCTCAGCTGTCACAACCAGCAGCCATTCCAGGGGGCTGTGCAGAGGGAGATAAGAGGCAGCTCAGGGCCATCCCAGCAGCCCTGCCAGAAGAATTAATTAATTTCCCTCCCTTCTTCTCTCCCCATTCCTATTTCCTTGTGTGTCGTGTCTTTTTAGGTTGTAAGCCTGCGGGCAGGGGCTGTCTTGTTAATTGATTATATGTAAGCCGCTCTGGGAGCCTTTTTGGCTGAGGAGCAGCATAAAAATATTTCAAATAAATAAGCAAACAAACAAACGGGGATGATGCAAAGGACCACACAATAGTCACAGGAAATGTTGACCTGGCCTTTGAGAGGATATCAATTCACATGGGCCCTTTTTTCCAGTACTGTAATACCTTGGATTGCAAGTAACTTGGTTTGAGAGCGTTTTGCAAGACAAGCAAATTTTTAAATATTTATTTAATTATTTTTTTTAGCTTGATATACAAGCGACGTCTTGCAACAAGTACTGTAGTACGGCTTAAATTAAAAAATCTCTGTACAAATTTTTTTTGGGGGGATATCGTTTTGATATAAGAGTGTTTTGGATTACAAGCACGTTTCCGGAACGAATTATGCTCTCAATCCAAGGCATGACTGTATAACAGGCAGTATGCCTATGTACACCAGTTGCCAGGGAACATGGGTGGGGGTGGGGGTGCTGTTGCACTCATGTCCTGCTTTTGGGTTTCCCGTGGGCAGCTGGTTGGCCACTGTGAACAGAATGCTGGACTAGATGGACCCTTGGTTTGACCCAGCAGGGCTCTTCTTATGTTTCTTATGTATGAGGGTCTCAGCACGGACAAAAAATAGAAGACTTTTCCTTGCTTTAAATGCAAACCACCAAGTGGGTTTTGGCTAGGGTGGCCACTTATGGATCACCCCAAGAGAGGAAGTGCTCAGAAGCCTGTCCAGAGGGGAAAACAACAGCAAGGAGGACGGAGAGGTGAACATCAACCCCATTGCACCTCTTTGCCTAGTCCAGCCCCTGCATCTTCACAGGTTTCGTTTCTTGGACCAATTTGAGATGTTCCACTTTTGATGTTCTTTTGAGTCTTCTCTCCCACGTGAGAGTGAAAGAAAGAAATGCACTTTTATTATTATTATTTTTATTAAGGTACTTGGGTCAGGTTTTTAAATCAACAGAAGGTCACGCACAGCCTTCCCCAGCCTGGTGCTCCCCAGAATCCAAATGTGTTGGACTACAGCTCCCATAATCCCATGTCATGTCTGTTTTGGCCCTCAGGGGCTGGTTTAAAATTAAAACAGGGATCGCTTAAACGCTAGCTGCCCCAGAAGCCCCATCTCTTCACCTCTTTTCTGAGAGCAAATCTAGTATTTTCATGACTCTCTTATACTCTGGCCCAGTGGAGGCTGGTGTCCCCAGTGTCAGTGGGGCTGTGTATCCACTCCAGATTTCACTTCAGGTTTAAAGGAGCTATCCATGGTGCTGAACCGGGGTGTGGGGGTTTTCCCCCCTAGGGTTCAGCACTGTGGAGAGCTCCTTTAAACCTCCACTGCTATGGTCTTAATGGTCTTCATGGGGGAGGGCTCTTTAGATGGTAATGCAGTGATGGGGAAATTGTGCCTGCCCAGATATTGTTGGATCTAACTCACATTAGCCTTAGACAGCATAGTGCAGTCTTCACCAACTTGGTACCCTTCAGCCAGGGGTGGTGCTAGGTACCGAAAAGGTCCGGGGCTCAGGCCCACAGGACCAAAAAAAAAAAAGAGAGGGGAAAAAAAGGACGAATTTGCATATGCTAATTTACATATGCTCTAAAGTTCGTGGGTGTCTTTAAGGACCCTGTCTCCTAAGGGCAGCCCCATTTGTAAAAAGGGATGCATGGACAGGGGAGAGGAGGGCATTTATTTATTTATTACATTTCTATACCACCCAACAGCCGAAGCTCTCTGAGCAGTTCACAACAATTCAAACCGTAAAATACAACATAAAATACAGTATAAAAATGGAGTAAAAGTCGAAATAAAACCTAGCAGTAGTACAGAGATTTAAAATACAGTAAAATATTTAAAATAACAGAGGCTAAAAGACTAAAATTCCTGGGGAAATAAGAAGGTCTTCACCTGGTGCCGGAAACAGCACAACATAGGTGCCAGGTGAGCCACCTTGGGAAGTTTATTCTACAACTGGGGTGCCACAGCAGAAACGGCCCTCCTCACTACCTTTGCCAGGCACTCCTGGAGGAGGACCACTGAAGATGATCTTAGGGTCCAGGCAGGTATATATAGGAGGAGATGATCCTTCAGCCAGGTGACCTGGCTCCAAGCTGTTTAGGGCTTTGTAAATTAATACCAGCACTTTGAATTGGGCCTGGACATGGACTGGCAGGTGGCAGCCAGTGCAGATGGGAAAGCACTGGCCTAATACTATCATCATATTGAACAGTCCCCGTTAGCAATCTTGTTGCCGTATTTTGGACCAGGCAGAAAGATTTGGGAGGGGTGGCAGGAGGTGAAGGACATGTGGGCAAAAAGCCAATTAATCCAGGGGGATCAGATGCAACAGAGATCATCAGGGCCCGCCGCACATTTATTTCAGCAAGTGCCTGTGGACAGCAGGGTGGTGGGGCAGATGGCCTCCCATAGATTCAGGGGTCCAAATGAAAGATTTGGGGCTCCAGCCCTAGTGGGCCACCCCCTAACACTATCTCTGCCTTCAGATGTATTGGACTGCAACTCCCAGCATGCCAAAGCCAGCATCGTTGCAGTCCAACACATCTGGAAGGCTCAAGATTTTCCTTCTATCTCCGCCAGAAAAAGGAATAGAGATTTAGTTTTAAAATAACAGCAACAGGCCTTGGAAGTGCAACAGATTCCATCTTCCTGATCCACTTCGCTCTACCCGACCAAGATTCAAGGTAGATTTTTTTGAGATCACAGTTCATCTTAAGTGATCCTGAAGGTAGGCAGAGATTATCCTTTAGCTCAGACATGCAGAACCAAAATAGGTTGAGGCCCTGCCACCCACATCCTCACTGTTATCCCTGATAACAGTTTCTCAGCCCCCTCCCCCGAGGGGCCCAAGGAGGCTCTGCAGGCCACAGGTTGGAGGTTCTGCATCCCTGCTTAACTACTATGACTGTGACCCCTGTCCACTTAGTGCGCCAGCCAAGGAACATCCGCTTTAACAACCACTCCATTTGTTCAACTTTTGAACCGCTACACCAGACTGTCTCTCTGTCCTAAACAGAGGACTGTCCTATTATACCCCTTCAATTAGATGACTGTCCTCTATAAAGCAGGGCTCCTGGCCACGGTACATAAAGCTGATATCCAGAAATGCTGGAACTGGAATTCAGGCTGTGCCAATTTTGTTATTTACTCTGGGTGATCGCAGGGAAGTTGTTTTTCTTCACTGGAAACCAGCCCACCTTTACCTAACCGGTGTGACAGGCTGGCATCTCAAGCCGAAACCATCTGTGGCTTCTTCCACTTCCCTCTGAGATGCATTCATAGATCTGGGTGGCCAGATACCTGTACCAGGAAGTAGTAGTTGTTTTGAAGAACTATTTGTGATGGAGCCAGCAAGAGAATGTCTGCTACAGCAAGAGAGTTTGCCTCTCCTGTGGGATACTGAAAACAAGACCGCGGCATTGGGGAGAAGATATTTATTTATTTATTACATTTATATCCTATCTTTCCTCCAAGGAGCCCAAGGTAGTGTACATGATCCTCCTCCTCTCCCTTTTATCTTCACAACAACCCTGTGAGGTACATTAGGCTGAGAGCCAGCAGTGACCAGCCCAAAGTCGCTCAGTGAGTTTTGTGGCTGAGTGGGGACTTGAACCTAGGTCTCCCCAGTCCAACATCCTAACCACTACACCTCACTGTCTCTTGTCATGCAATCTTGCTGTAGAGCTCAGAAAAGCAGCTGCATTTGCCAACAGATCTCCTGTACATCTATTAAAATGCTGGGTGGGCAACACATGGCCCATGGGCCGCATGCACACACACACCCAGCCCATTTTGTAGCCCTCCAACAAATTTGCCATTCTTTGTTTGCTCACGCTTTATGGGACCTCTATATGCTGTCATGGTCAAATAAATCCCTTTTCTCCTGTGTTTGTCCATTTGCTTACCCTTGCTTTGTCAGTTTCATTTGGAAGCTCACAAGATCCAGCTTTGGGAGGGGGTGGTGGTGGGAAGGAATGAAACAGCAGCACAATCTCCACAGGTGTTATTCTCCCCCTGGAGAACTCCTCTTTGAAGAATGTCTAATGACTCTAAAACATATCAGGTAGGTCTTGGGCCCTGGGGGGGGGGGAGACAGAAATTGACCTTACCCCTCACGATGTAGCTACACCCTGGTGGGCCTCAGAGGCAAAGCTGAGGGGCCAACTACAACTAGCCTTAAGGAGCACAGGACACCTAAAGTGGCCTTCCCCACCTGGACGCCCTCCAGAGGTGTTGGACTGCAACTCTCATCATTCTCAGCCAGCATGGCCATTGCCCATGCTGGCTGGGACTGATGGGAATTGCAGTCCAACACATCTGGAGGGCGTCCAGCTGGGGAAGGCTGTCCTAAACATTCAGCCTCCGCCAGCTGCCAAATGCAGAACTGCCCACCTGAGGAGCAAGGACTCCTTGTGAGTAAAGGTATACTCATGAGCAAGGCTGTGCTCATGAGTAGGCCATTCCTTGGGGTGGCACTGAGGGCCTGCAGCTGTGCTCTAGGTGAAGGTTCAGATGGAGAAGCCGTCAATTCTGGGCACAGAGTGCTAGAGCGATATTTGTGCACCAGCTCTTACACCAGGGGTGCAGAACCTCTGGTGTGGGAGCCAAATTTGGTCCTTGGGGGGTTCCCCAGAAAGCCATGCTCCTTCCCGCAAAATGCTGATTGTTTGGCCGTTTCCTGGCTTTTGTGCATGTTTCCTCCCATTCTAAAATGGCAAAATGCCTCCCCTATGGCTTAGCTACAGGTAGTAACAGCTTTAAGCTAAAGTATGCTGGTATTTTGGGCCTGCCCCCTTTACCTTTGGCCCTACCCATTTTGCCTTTGGCTCCACCCATCACTGAAATGCAGCCCCCAAGGACTTCTCCGAAATGGGATTTGGCCCTTGGACTGAAAGATGTTCTGGACCCCTGTCTTAGACTGTTGCCTTGTGTCTCCCTGATAACCTAGCTCTTCTTGGAACTCCCTGTGATCGGACTGTTGGTGTTGAATGAAAAGATTGTAGTCCATGTGCTAGCCTTGGCCTTCCACACACAGCGAGCAGAGTGTCAGCTCTCTCACGCAGCAGTGTTCAGCTCCCCCAGTTGCAGATTAATCCAGGAGCCAGGAATCACTCTGTAGACACAAGCATGGACTACCTGCCGACCTTGCCTTTGGTACTGACCCAGATTTCTTCCCTGGAGCTCTGTTCCTGCACCACCACAAGCATGATGACAGGTATAGCTTGCCTTAGTGCTACTCTTCTGAGGTGTGTGTTTTGACTAGCACAGTGATGTTTCAAGTGGCTGAGCAGGGCTGGTGCCAGCACTTGGTATTTTTGGGTGCCAGGGCCCGAAAACTCTGACTTGGCCCACCATGGATGGACTCATTTAAAAATAATAATAATAATAATCCAGCCTTGTGCTCAAAGCCCCGCCAGGCAGCCTGACCTAGCTGCTGTTCTAATCTCCCACAATGCCCTGGAGTGACATTATATTGAGAGGAATTGTGGGAAATTAAACTGGTGGCAAGATCCAGCCACCCTGCATGGCTCGGACCACTGCTGCCGGCTGCCAGAACTACCAGGAAAACCCCCAGGGCCTACTACTGCTGAGGGCAATTTCCCAGAAACCCCTTCAGACCCGGAGCCAGCACTTTGGTTGAGCTCTTCCCTTCGGCACACTTTTGCTCTGACGTTACTGGTTGGTGCCATTTTAGCTGTGTCGGTTTGCGAAATATTCAAAACCGACATTTTTAATTTGTGCTAAAACTTTTTTTTTCACGTGTATAATGATTAACATAATTGAGCAACGGTGCTTAAACAAACAAGCGTTTTAGCACAAAATCCATTAAAATTGATTTTAAACATTAAGCACATTGCTGAAGTGGTCTGTTAGGGTGGCCATGTGTTCTCCTTTGCAGAAGACAGTCCTTTATTTGAAGGGATGCAGAAGGACCGTCTTCCATTATAAAGGCAATCTCTACTTGAAGGGCTGTCCAAGCCTGGTATAAAGATAAAGAACCATCAGAAGGAAGAGTGGAAGGGCCTTGAAGCTGCCCAATGCCCATCAACAGGACCTGGACAGCAGACTGAGCAAGGCACACAGCTCACCTGGCCACAGACTGTCTTCCAGACTATGGTGAGATGTAGTGTATTTCTATTTATGGTAAATTATAATTAATATTTTCTAAATCTGCATTTATACGTATAAATGTACCTGCTGAGCTTCCACCGCTCATTAAAAACCTGGCTATTCAGGCGGGAATATGGGGTGGGTTAAGATTTTAAAATTTTATACTGTTTTGAATGTATTTTATATTTTATCATGTTGTACATCGCCCAGAGTGGCCAGTTTGCCGGCCAGATGGGCGATTCATAAATACAACAAATAAATAAATTAGCATATGCAAATTGGTGCCCTCTTTTTTAAAAAAATATTAGTCAAGTGGCCACCCTAGACCCTAACGTGGGTTTTTTTTTAAAAAAAAAGCTCTGAATTGGGGGCCCTGCACTTACTCTAGAGTAAAAATGAAAAGAAGAGGTCACTGCTAGACACACATTTCAAGTTGTGTCTGTTTGGGCCCTCTAAGAACGCCTGATCATTCTAGCTGGTGCAACCGGGTCATTGTTTCTGCTGCTGCTGGTGGTTACATGCCTTCATCACAGAACATTCTGGATGCCAGCAAAGAGCAGTAATTGCTTCCATGCTATAGAACTGGAGGAGGTGTTTTCGTCGTTGTGGAAGCCCCTAAATGCCAAAAGAGAGAACAACAGGGCTTCAATTGTTTACTCTGGGTTCAAAGAATTGTTTATGAAATGGGGGGGGGGATATATCTCAATGATCTCTCTTCCTGGTTGGCCTGCATTTGTGGAACTCCTTGTCCATTGGCAAGTGCCTTCCTATGCCAGGAGTCTATTTTTAACCTGTCCACCCACCTCTGTTGTTGAAGAAGTAGAGAGAGATTAACTGCAAGAGCTGAAGTGTGTGTTGATATGTGTTGGATTTCTTTCCATGAGAGAAGTGAAGGGGGTGGGGTGAATATGCCACCATTTTTCAGCAGCCTGCACATTGAGAGATTTTCTACACGAGGCTGTTAATTGCTGTATTTACTTTCAGTTTCATGGCAGAATTGAAATCTGAGCCCTACACAAAGAGCTTTTCTTTTCCTGCTTTTCCACTACATAAGCTCTAGGTGGTGCTGTGCTATTGCAGAATAGCGCAAATACACAAGCAGGAAAGTACCCTTTCTTTCGCCATCAGAAATAATACTCCATTTTCCCTGTTCTAAAAAAAATAATGGAAAAGTGCTCTTAAAAAACAGATGCGAAACTGGAGGATCATGACATTGAATAAAGAACCTGTAAACAATCATGAGTAAGGAATCAGTAGTGCACAATAAATGCCTAATGTAGAAAAGGTCTGTGTGGTAACATCAAAGACAATATGCTGGGTGATTTGCAGTAGATTGGCAAGGATTTCTGACTCCCGATTGTTTAACAGGAGCGACTAAATGACCCTCCTGCACCATCCTCAGTACAGATGAAATGAAGAAAGCTTGGGGTAACCAGCAGTGGATTTTTATGCAGAATGGCTGAGCTTCATTCAGTTCTGGTATTCAAAACAAATTCCTGGAGCAAAAAGGCAAGTTATTCACTTAGACATACACTTAGAATATTTTAATTCTAAGGGCCAGTCACACCTTTTTAGCCTAACCTACCTTGTAAGGTTGTTGTGAAGATAAAATGAGTTGCTGCAACTAAAGGAAAAAAAATAAGAATGAGCACCAGCAGCTCTATAGTGCAGATACTAGGAAAAATACTAGTGCAAATAATAGGAAAAGTGTCCACAATTTCCCCACTAATGTGTCCAGTAGCCTTCACAAAGAGCTAATTCTTTCACTTTGCTAGAGTGTTTCAGGGCATTAACCGGGAGCTAGCTTAAATTTAAATTGAAAGACAGGAAACAGCACATTTTCACTGTGGAAATTCCTGAAATAAGGAGCTGGAAGAACGGTGAATTCTAAGATGATCGGGAACACCAACGTCTAGGGAGAAATTTGGATGGGCTCAGAGAAGCAATGTAATGCTTAGAGTGTCAGACTACGAGCAGGGAGACCAGGGTTCAAATCCCAACTCGGCCATGAAGCCTGCTGGGTGATCTGGGGACAGTCGCCCTCTTTTAGCCTAATCTACCTTGCAAGGTTGTTGTGAGGATAAAATGAGTGGGGACGAGCCATGTGTGCCACTCTGTGCTTGTTGGAGGAAGGGTGAGATACAATTTTAAAAAACCATAATATATAACCAGCCCTGGGGATTTTGAGTTTCTAGGCTAGCTGTGCCTTAAATGGCAGCTGGATGGGCAGAAATTCAACAGCTGCAGTTTTTCCACAATTCTCCCCACCCCCATGGGATTTCTAAGGGAAGATGGTGACAATGGGGCATTGCTAGATCTGGGCCTGGAACTATTTCCCTGGATCTATTCCACAGAGCCATGAGTGTCCATTGGTACCAACAGAAGGTTTTGGTGGGCCCCCCCTCAGCTTTTGCAATGCAGGGGGTACTTTCCTAGGGGAACTGCAGCCAGGGAGAGAAGGGTTAACTTTCTCATTCCCACATGCTGCAACACCCCACCCTACTGCAAGAAATCTCCTCCTGCAAGGCAATTAAGCTTGGGGGGGGGGAATCCTTTTCCCCAGTTGGTTTGGGATGATCTAGATCAAGGTGCAAATTAATGGCAGAATTTATTTTATCCAAGACAATTTGGATGAAAACACAATTAGCTGGGCTTTGCATCCTGTGAAATCTAAATAAAATCTTGTAATTATTTCTGAATGTGCGTTTATAGATATAAATTAGCGTGTGCAGGTTTGTGTCCTGTCGGCCTGGGTCCTGATTTTTTAAGTGCTTAGCAACGCCCCTAGCGGCAGTGCTCACCATCATTCATCCATGGAGGGACCATTCTTTGCCAGACATCTGACATCTGCTGGCAAATCTCATCTCCGGTAAGGATGTTTGGCTTCCTTCATCTTCTTGGCAACTCAGGTGGAGGCTGGCTGAGTGGGTGGGTGGGAGCTTCCCCAAGGGCAGGATGGGGCTGTTTATCCGGGGCATCATTTGTTTGTGTGCCGAGCTGGATGGCTGGCAGGCAGGCCCACTGGATGTTATCATGGCTGGCAAATGGAGAGGAATGTAAACTTGGCACAGATGAGATGTGCCTCCTCAGGCTGATGTCACCAAAAAGAGCAGATGAGATGCTATTCTGGGGGCCTTGCAGGGTCCCTGAAGTGCTGGAACATGGGCTCCCGACACCTCCGGGCTTCTTTGAGACCACCCGCATCAGCTCTTGTTGGACTGCCCATTATGCCTTTGAAAGATAACCAGATGGAAAGAGAGGACAGTCTCTCTCTCTCTCTCTTTTCCCCATCTCTCTGTGTGCTTTTAATTGCTTTGTAGAAGAAGCCTGTGCAGCAGTTCTAAACTTTACTCATTTCTGGACCACGGTTGTATTGTATTCAGGCACACTGAATTAACTGTGCACCGTCCCCTTAAGTACAGCCTACTATTGCAGACTCTGCTCTCCCTCTCATCCCATAGACCAGGGGCATGGGGGGGGGGCAGAAGGTAGATCTCCAGATGTTTTGAACCTCAACTCCCAGGCCTGTGTGCTGCAATGGCACCTTAGCGTTCATGCACGGGCATTGACACTAGAGATTATATCCCCACTCCTCACTCTGAAATTTAACTTCTAGGTCCTCCAGGATGAACTTGAACCCTGAAGAATGACAAATCAAGTATTAAAAAAATCTCATCCTCTCCCTCTCACACCCCCAAAGAAGGCAAAAGTAGAAGCAAAACAGCAACAAAGATTTACCAGGGGTGGATATCAAAAAAGAGGCACAGGTCCTAGTAAACGGAGACAGTGGTGTATATGGGATTGGACTCTGTAAAAGTACACATTGCTACAAATTAGGGCCAAATTAGACATGATGTTTATCATGTAGTTTGTTTGCCCTGGCAAGCTTGATTTAAAAAAAAAAAAAAAATAGCCAGAGGCTGGGCAGGAACAGGGGGGGGGGATCATGGCCCTGGAGGAGGGGCATTTAGCCCTTGCTGGAGTCCCCTCAGAATCCACCCCTTGCTCTTTCTAGTGGCAATGGAAGAAACGTCTAATTTGTGTAATTTGGCCCTCAGACATCGAATATGAAGACAGGCAGAAAGCTCTGCAGTGTTAAAAAAAATAAATAAATCAGGAAACGTTTCAACAATTGTTCTGTGCATTTCTGAACAAAATCATGGAAATTAATACGGCTGACTTTGGTCCAAAGCAGACGTGATGCAGGTGCAGGAGTCAAAGCAGATGGGAGCAGGCCTCCCACATCTTACCTTTAAAGCAGGCAAGGTGAGGGGTGGGGGCGTGTCCTCCAATTCTGATCAATCAGCAATGCTGGAGGAGAGTGGGTTCAACCCTTTCTTCCCTGCTGTTAACCTGGTCAAGATCATCGCCTTGAAACTGCTATGAGCTCCGATGTGGGGGGGAAAGCGGGGGAGGCAGATACAAGCAGGGGTAGTGCTAGGTACAGAAAAGATCCAGGGCTTAGGTCCACAGGACAAAAAAAAAAAAGCACAAATCTGCATATGCTAATTTACATATGCTCTAAAATCTCTCTTTCTCTCTGTGTGTCTGTCTTTAAAGGACCCTGTCTCCCAAGGACACCCCTATTTGTAAATAGGAATGTATGGGCAGGAGAGAGGAGGGCATGTAATTTCAGAAAAAAAACTCAGGCAGAAAGATTCAGAGGCGGGGGCAGTGGGAGGTGAAATGCGCTGCGCACATGGGCAAAAAGCCTAATCCAGGGGATCAGATGCAACAGAGATCATCAGGGCCCCTGTACCTTTCTTTCAGCAAGTGCCCATGGACAGCAGAGTGGTGGGGCAGATGGCCTCCTAAAGATTTGGGGCTCCAAAGGAAAGATTTGGGCCTCCAGCCCTAGTGGAGACAAGTATTGTACTGCCCTTTTCATAGTCTCCAATTTCCCAGAAAATGCTGGGACTGTCAGGATCAGGAAAACCCTTAAGCCATCATGGCTTCTCACTTTATCATGCAGAGTCCTGAATTCCCCTGCCTCCCACAACTGCAAGCTACATAAAGGAGCCATGGGCAAAATTGCAGCTAAGTTTGCAGTTTTAGCTTAGCTGCAATTTTGCCCATGACCCCTTTAGGATAGCTCTGCTTAGGCTCGAACAGCCACAGTAAGCAGGGAGGGAACAGAAGCTGCTAAACTGGGAGGGCCAGGCGAGGATGTGTGCATGCGTGCGTGCGTGTGTGCACGCGCACTCTACCTGCTGCCTCTGCTGCACGTTGCTGTGGGAAAGGGATTAGCTGGATGAAAGCCTGGACCTACAGAGAGGTGAATGAGGGAATTTATCACATGATTCCTATCTTTATATTGCCAAAGATTTCATTTCCTAACAGAGCTGACTCTTTGCCTCTTACAGGTGAGTTTACAGTGTTAGAAGGAAATGCAAGAAACTTCCTCTTCTCTCTAAAGCTCCATGTTTGGGGGTGTGGGGTGGGTGGTGGGTAAGCTTCACCTATTGAATTTGTGCCAATCTTGACGATTTTAAAACAAACTGAAAGAGATTGTCCTGCAAGCACTGACACACACACCCCATGAAAAACACCAGATATCAACAATTAAGGGTTTAAGTAAGGTTTAAAAAATATTACAAAAGCCACTTATAAAATATTATAAAATAATATATAATGTAATAATTATAATATATAAGATTTTGTGTGTTTCCTCTAATAACTTTTGTACCTCACCATGCCCTTTGGTTGCCTGGCCATACCCTTGGTCACACCCTCATGTTGCCTGAGCCTGGCCACACCCTCTTGATCACACCTTCATGTTGCTTAATCATACCCCTTACAAATTCACGTGTGTGTGTCCGTCCCTATTTCATCTGTGAAATGTTGGAGGGTATGCCTTTTCCCCTCCGTCAGATTTATTTCTTGTTTTGGTCCTTATTTAGAACAGTGACTTTACTTGATTCAGAAGATGAATCAGAGGGGAAAACGCACACACATATAAGACAGGCCTGTGGCTTACGCTGGGTCAGTTTGAGTGTGGAAAGCTAAGCAGGGTCAGGCCTGGTTATTACTTGGATGGGAGACCCCTCCTCTAGTTTCCTGCATTGAGCAGGGGGTTGGACTCGATGGCCTTGTAGGCTCCTTCCAACTCTATGATCTATGAAATCAACAAATGTGATAAAATTCCTATGCAGAAAACTTGTGTTGTTGTTTCAAGAAATAGCATGCTATAGGCACCATCTGTGAATTGCTAAATATGCTTTTAGGGATGGGTGAGGATTTTGTTTGGTTAATTTTCTAAGAAGAACTTGCCAAAATTCAGAATTTTTTTTCACAAACAGGGTGGAAAGAACTTGAATTAAAAAAAAAAAAAATCGGAATGTGAGAGAAACTGAAACTGACAGATTTGTCCATTCAGGGCGGGGGTGGGGGGTGGGTTTGAGTGCTCAGCTGGGAAGTGTCTGGCTTTGAATCCCCTGTGTATTCAACTATGTTGGTGCTGAATTCGAGTTGTGGCTTCTCTTTTTTCCCTGAGGTTCCTCATATTTATATATGTGGAGGAAGGGGGGGCTGGCTGACCCGCCACAACCCCCACCCTTTCCTACCCCAAATGACCCAAGACCCCCAGAGATCTCAAGGTACCAGATTGCCAGCCTCAGCTGTCTGCAATCCTACTTGAATCTCTGTTCAGGGACTTGCCTTTCTCACTGTAACCTGGATTTAGTTACTGGAACCACAGAGCAATCCACAAACACCATGTGGGGTAAAAAAACAAAGAAGGTTTATTCTGGTAGCATTTTACAACAAGAATAGGGAAATGAGAGAAGCACAAAATAGAGAGAGACACTTTGGTACACAGAGTAAAGCTACAAAATAACAAAACCTGATTCTTTATATCTCCCAGGCACACCACTAGTTACCTGGGGGTCAGTTCTCTTCCAGGGTTGGATCCAGCACAGCCTTGCTGCCCGGGAAGACTACTTCACCTACCCGAAGGTCCGAGATGCGTAGCCCTCCACAAGGCCTGCCTGAATGAGCCCTCATTCAGCTAATTTCACCAGGAGCTACCTGGGGTTGGATCCTGAGGCCACTCGAAGGCTTGGGCCTCTGCTTTGCTTACCGCCATTGCTCCACATTGTTCTTTGAACAAAAGAACAAAAACCCACACGTTGGGAAATAGCTCTTTCCCCCTCCCCTCCTCCTTCCTGTAGCTCTGCTGCCTCTTAGCCAATCAGGATGAACTTCACCTGGCCAGGCAGGGAGGGGAACTCATGACTCATGACATTTGCATTTGAAAGCTGGGTCACTGTAGACTTTGGGACGCCCACACCCCGCCCCCCCAGCCTTTAGCCGGTTCACACATGAGGGTGTGTGTGTGTGCGTGCGTGCGTGCATGTAGGAACCCCCAAAGGCTCTTTCCTTCACAATATATGACAGGCAGGCATATCATGGTCCTCTCCATGCTGGGAATAGTTGTACCTATTGAATTTAGCCAGTGCAGATGGATGGGAATTTCATTTCAGGTCCTTTTTTTCCCCCCATAAGAATTTCATTTCATTTATTACATTTCTACACTGCCCAATAGCTGAAGCTCTCTGGGTGGTTTACAAAGATTAAAACCTTAAAAATACATTATAAAAACCATATACATACAAAACTATAAACATACAACACAGAGAAAGACACAGATATATTTTAAACAATCAACAGCAAGCATCTATTTTGGCTGCTTGTTTTATCTTGTTATATTTTAATATGTCTGTATTTGTATGCTATTATTGTTGATGCTTTTGTTTTAGGATGCTTGCTTTTATTTGTTGCTTTGTTTTGTAAACCGGCCAGGGAGCCTTTTGGCTGATGGGCGGTGAATGAATATATTAAATAAATAAATAAACTTCCCGCCCAACCCCAGGCAATAATACCCATATGTTTTTTTTATTGTGTTCAACGCATTTGTGTCTTGACTATCTACATCAGAGGTGGGGAATCTGTGGCACTGCGTTTTGCAAATTTCCTCATATATGGGATGGAAAGACTTTTGAGATTTTAAAAATTTGAAAGTGGGAGAAAGCAAAACAGAGAGATTCATCCATCCTTGCTCTTGTCACAGCCTTGTGTGTCTTTTTGCTGCTTGTCTCGAAAACAGCACTTAGCCAGGGCCCAGACTGATGCAGCCAGCGCCAAGCCATCCCTGGTACCCCAGAAGAGAAATGGCAGCTGTTTAGCTACAAAGCCGACGACATTCCAATGCCATCACGCGGGAAGGAAAGGACATCATTCCTGTGCCCTCCCCGTCACTATCTCTGCTGCGCTTTGTAGCCGGCTGTTTATGGAAGAGGGGATGTTTATGCTCTCCTCACCATATTTTCTTCCTGTCTCTGGGCGAGCTTGCTTTTAATGAGCAGGCCAGTTAGTATTGGTGGAAGTACCATAGATAATAGGGAGAGGCAGGAACTTCCTTCGCTGCCAGCCGCTGTCCACTCAAAACTCCTTTGCGCACAAGGGGCCATATAAACACCCTCCTCCCGCCCTGGAATGGGTAGTTGGTGGCGGGGTGGGGAGTATCTTCTCACGCAAAGCAGTCTCTCTATAGAGCAGATGGCATCTGCTGCTTTACACACACACACACACACACACACACCCTCGCCTTGGGAACCATCAAGAGATTAGCAGAAAAACAGCAGGAAGTATCTTGGAGGGGAAACAGGTTGGGCATTGGCAACCTGGTCTCTGGTTTGAGGCTGAGCTAAGGATGGGGTGGGGAGCCTCTTTCAAGCCAAGGGCTAAATTCAATTTTGGAGAATCCGAAATTCCAGTGGTGGGCAGGGTTAAAGCCAAAGGTAATATGGGTGGGGCCAGAAATACCAAAAAACATGTACTAGCATATTATCGCTTTAAAAGCTCTTACTAGCAGTAACGAAGCCTTAGAAGCATTTCAACCGTTTAGAATGGGGGGAAACTGCACCAAAGGTAGGAAACCACCAAATGATAGGCAGTTGGGGAAAGGGGGTGGGGTGAGGGGAAGAGGTGTGGCCTTGTGGGGGCCCCCAGCTAGTCCAGGGGCATCAGATGCAACAGAGATCATCAGGGTTCATGTACCTTTCTTTCAGCAAGTGCCCATGGGCAGTAGGGTGGTGGGGCAGAGGGCCTCCCAGGGATTTGGGGCTCCAAATGAAAGTTTCGGGGCACCAGACCTAGTGGGCCACCTCCTAACACCACCTCTAGCTTCAAGCAGTGGATGCTGAGGTGTTCTTGGGTGGGACAGCACCTGCAGCTCTCCTGTCCATTCCTCCTGAGCTTCCTCTGTTTGCTACTACATTTGGTCATGCACATCACCATTAATGAAAGATCTTCACAAATAGCATGTTTAAAATATGTTTAGGCATGTATCTGCTGGCAATACTACAGGTACAAAATGTTGCACATTCGGGCCCTAGGACAGTCTTCCCCAAGTCCAGTCTACCTCCAGATTGTTGGACAACAATGGCCATGTTGGCTGGGGGTGATGGGAGTTGTAGTCCAACACATCTGGAAGGCACCAGATTGGGGAAGGCTGTTTTAGGATCACAGGGACACTATAGCCATGAGCTCAGACGTCCTTCACATTTTCCGCACAGCTGCTCTCTTTATTTCCACCTCTCTGTGTAGCCGCTGGTGTTATCAGCTTGGAGTGGACATTTTGCCTCCGGCTGCTTCATTCCCCTGTCCCGAGCACTGCTGGGCAGAGTTGCTCTCAAGTCCCACAAAAACAGTGCAGCTGTGGGTTAAGCCCGTTGGGTCGATCCCCAAACAAAGGGCCTTTTTTCTGCTTTTATCTCAGCTGAAGCTGTTATCTCAAGACGTCACTGGTGCTCTCATCCTGGCATTTCCTTGAGAACGCATTTGCAATAACAGAGTTCTTTCTTTCTTGTCACTTCTGCTGTGGCAAAATGCCTTTCTTCATAGGTGCCAAAAACCTGTCAGTCATATTGCTGAGACGAAAATCAGCTTGAGGAGAAAGTTTACGGAGGTTTTGAAATGGGTTGGCTACCAAAACATTGCCTTTCTGTTTTTGCCCTGCCTCTAAAAAAAACAGCACCTGGGTTCTTCAGGGTCAAATCCCTCACAATGCAATCAGTTTATGGGGCAACCAATGGTTCCTTCAAAAATAAAGATGGTTGCACAAATATTCCCTGTCCTGCTACCAGCACCCCTTCCCTCCTGTTTTTTATGCCCTTTAAGGGAAAAGGAACAAGAAAGATATCATTTGATTTCAATATCGGTTATTTGCACGTCACTGATTGACTACTCCCAAATACAGTAATACCTTGGATTACAAGTAACTTGGTTTGAGAGCATTTTGCAAGACAAGCAAATTTTTAAATATTTATTTAATTTTTTTGACTTGATATACAAACGACGTCTTGCAATACAAGTACTGTAGTACAGCTTAAATTAAAAATCTCTGTACAATTTTTTTGGGGGGGATTTCGTTTTGATATAAGAGTGTTTTGGATTACAAGCAAGTTTCCGGGACGAATTATGCTCTCAATCCAAGGCATGACTGTAACCGATATTTGGCAGAACATGATTGTTGACATGCAATGTATATAGCATTTGACAGCACATCTGTGTGCATGCAGACTGTTCCGTCTTCAAAAAAGAAAGATGGTGGTCCTTTGCTGCCCGGTATCTAATGGGATAATCACCTCCCCCAAATATGAAAAAATTCTCCCACATCCTCTGAAAGTCCCCTAATTTTTGCAGGAGACCCATAGCCCAACAAAAGTGTGTCTGAGTCTGTGTGCGGAGGGGAGATTTTCAACCTAGCACTAGTTTTTTGGGTTTTCTTAAATCTTATGTAAGGCACTCTGGGAGCCTTGTGGCTGGAGAGCTGGGTAAAAACATGTTAGATATATAAAGCCACAGTAGCTTAATGGAACCTCTTTGTTCAGGAGCAGTATACCAGTGAATACCATTTGCGGGGGAAAGGGTGTTGCTTTCATTTCCTGCTTGTGGGTTTCCTAGAAGCATCCAGTTGTGGCCACTATAGGAAAAACACTGTAGGAAAAAAACATGCTACACTAGATGGACCCTTAGTCCAGGGGTGGACAACTTGTGACCTTCCAGATGTTTTAGCCTACAACTCCCAGCATTCCTCACCATTGGCTGTGTGAGCTAGGGCTGATGGAAGTTTTCATAGGATTATAGAGTTGGAAGGGGCCTAGAAGGCCATCGAGTCCAACCCCCTGCTCAATGCAGGAAACCAGAGGAGGGGTCTCCCATCCAAGTAATAACCAGACCTGACCCTGCTTAACTTTCCACAGACAAGCTGAGCCAGCGTGAGCCACTAGTTGTACTCCAAAACCTCTGGAGGGCCACAACGTGCCCACCCCACCTTAGTCTGATCCAGCAGTAGGGTGGCCATGTGTCTTACTTTACCAAGGACAGTTATCTATTTGAAGGGCGGCCAGACGCCCACCCTCTGTTTTGAAGGTGTCTTCTGTTGGAAGGTCTGTCCAGCCTAAATGCAGTCTAGATAAAGAGCCATCAGGAGAGAAATCAGGGGCCTTGAAGTTGCCCATCAACAGCACCTGGAGAGCAGACTGAGCATGGCACACTGGTCAAAGTCTTCCACACTGTGGTGATGAGATGTGCTGTAGTCCTATTTAAATTATTATTATAATTTCTAAATTTGCATCTCTCTGTGTAAATTAGCATATGCATATATTATGCAAAATACCACCCGTTCAAAGTGTTGTTAAGTCATCAGTCCATTGAGTTATAGGAGGTGGATGTTTATCCTTCCAATGTTGTTATATCAGTCTTTTAGCTGTCAAAAGGGCGTGGAAAATCCATTTAAGTTGACCTTATGTTAACTTCCAAGCAACAGGTAAATAATTTAAAAGAATGTGTGCTTCAGTAAATATTAAAGAGTATTCCAATACAAAGTTTATCTGTATAACGACCTACTCCCCAAAAGAGGCAACTATTGGGCATTGCCAAAATGTATGGGAAAGAGAAGCATTAGCCATATTACACCTCCAGCAATTAGCCGACTTAGACAAACCCTTATTAAAGAAACGTGGTGGTGTCTCTCTAGATATTATCCACTGATATTTGGGGCTACTGCTCCTGAAAACATTCCCCTTTCATTGTTTCTCTGTCTCATCAGTAACACATGGAGTCAAACATTGTCAGGCAGGCTGGAATTTGTTTCATGAGGTGCCAGTCTTTGTAAAAGAATGAAACAGGCTATTCTTAGTAATGAAAAAAAAAATGTTTATATTTTGAGGGGCACTCAGAGAGACACACACACACATGAAACAACCCAAAGTCATTCTTCCCTGTTGGCATTTTTTCTTTTTTTAGTCCCGATGAAGATAAACACATTTCCCTGGGAAAAGCAGATAAGAGTATGGGACAGCGGGGTATTAAAGGCAACCGGAGAGCATGAACCGCACTCATGCACACTGCAGGGCACAGCGGAAAGCAAACATAAGGAAGTGTGAATGGCATATAGGAAGGGAACCTGATGCACTTCCTGATGGCCTAATCCAGAGAGGTGCTGGGCACCTGGACTCCGACCGGTAGCCTGAGTGGTTCATGCAGTTCCATAACCAGAAAGTTATCCAGAAAAGACTCATCGGGATGCTGCCCATAGCAATTAGGCAGGGGTTGGCAATGTGGTGCCAGGGGGTACCAGTGAGCCCCGGATACCTTTGGGGGTTGGGGTTGGGCAGGGTTGTCAGCTAGTATGTCTGAATGGATGGGAGCGGCATAGATTTCATAGATTATAGAGATGGAAGGAGCCTACAAGGCTATCGAGTCCAACCCCCTGCTCAATGCAGGAAACTAGAGGAGGGGTCTCCCATCCAAGTAATAACCAGGCCTGACCCTGCTTAGCTTTCCACACTCAGACAAGCTGAGCCAGCGTAAGCCACGTGTGTGAGAAACAGAGAGTGAAAGGATTTGGGGAGGATTTTGGAAGATCCTGAAAATGAGTGAGTGTGGGTTTTCATGAGACAGGCCTGTGACTTATGCTGGCTCAGCTTGTCTGAGCGTGGAAAGCTAAGCAGGGTCAGGCCTGGTGATTACTTGGATGGGAGACCCCTCCTCTAGTTTCCTGCATTGAGCAGGGGGTTGGACTCGATGGCCTTGTAGGCCCCTTCCAACTCTATATCTATGAAATCTATGTGCTTGCAGTGAGGAGGAGGGAGGGGTGTGTGTGAGAGAGAGAGGCAGAGGCAGAGGGACAGGCAGAGAATGTCTATGGGTGGTGAGAACCAGTGTGGTGTAGTGCTGGACTGGGACTTGGGAGATCCCAGTTCTAGTCCCCACTCAGCCATGAAGCTCACTTTGTGACTTTGGGCCAGCCGCTGACCCTCATCCTGGCTGGGGCATGCTAGGGGTTCTAGGCCTTTTCTCTGTTTAAACATGCATACTATGCCATAGGATTGTACCTTGTGGTCTTACGGAGGTCCTTTTAGACATGTGTATTACTTCAGTGGTGAAGCGCACAACTATCTTTTCTCTTCTCTCTCTCTCTCCCTGCCCATCATATCCCAATCCCATGCCTCACAGCTGCTTCTATATTCCTGATACATCAAAGCAAAACAAAACACAAACACCCTAAGCTATTTGCCAACCCTGATTTAAAAAAAGCAAAATAAAGAAATACTCTGAGCATGTGCAGTTTTGCATTTTAAACTCCTTTAATTATTAACTTCCTTTAATCCATGGCACCACCATGACTACAGGAATAAAATGGAGTTTGCTTCTGCTGCCCTGATGCTAAACATATTGACTGGGGAATAAGTGCCATTTTGTTGTAGAAAATGATGATATATATTGAAAGTAAAAATAATGAAATGGGTATCTGTATGCATGTATGTGCCCAGTTGGCTGCCTCCTGACTCCCTCTCTCTCTCTCTCTCTCTCTCTCTATATATATATATATAGGATGCTGCATTGAGCCCCGTAATACCCATGCAGGCAGAGGCGCCGCTGACACAGGGCCTGTTTGCCACTGCCCCATCACCTGCCATGCTCTGGATGGTCATTTGGGGACCCCTTAGGTTGTTGGGGGCCTGGACAGTGACCCCAAGATGTAGCCCTAGCTGCACCACTGGTGCTCACGTTAGTTTCTCAAATTTCCAAGTGTGCCAATGGGCGCAGAAAGGTTGCCAGCCCCTGCAATAAGGCACGCAATAGCCAATTCCAAAGGGCCTTGTCCTGTGCTTGATGATGATGATGATGATGATGATGATGATGATGATGATGTGCCTATGCACATCGCCAGTGTGCATAGGCAACATAGACAGACCCCAGCTCTCAAGGAGGTTACAATCCAAAATAGCAGATCTTTTGTAGAATCTGTCATTTATCTTAAACTAGATAGGATGCTTTCTGATCCTCCCCTCCTTCGCTTACACCACAGTTACATGAAGTGGTTCATTAGAAGTCCCATTTTACAGATGGGATAACTGAGGCCGAAAAGCCATGAGTTCACAGTTGATCTGACACGTCAAATTTGAACCCTTGGTTCTGTGTGCTGATTCTGCGTCGTCGTACCCCCCACATCCCTGGGTTCCCTTTGAATTAATATTGAGGGCAACGCTGCGTTCGAAAAGGCCTAATATCTGAATATTGGGTCTTTTCTTTTCCTCTGATCCTTTCTGTGATGACCTACATTTTCTCAGCGCTTCCCTTGCTTCACACACTGTTTAATTGGGTCGATTCCAATGAGGAAGCAAATACTTGCTGCTGTTATTTAGCATTCCTGGAGCCTGCAAAGTCCTTTATAGCTCAGTTCTCATGCCTCTGAGAGAGGTCAGGCTAAGGCAGGGATTGGCAGAAGGTAGATCCTACACTGAATTATTCTGATCTATGTATATTGCATTGTCATTGTACATAGGAGACATAGACAGATCCATGCACTGAAGGAGCTTACAGTCTAAAACAGATGGTCTTTTGTATATTCCATCTTGATGAAGGGGCTGTGGCTCAGTGTTGGAGCACCTGCTTTGCGTGCAGAAGGTCCCAGGTTCGATCCCCGGCATCTCCAGGTAGGGCTGGAAAAGCTCCTGCCTGAAACCCTGGAGGGCTGCTGTCAGTCAGTGTTAACAATACTGAGCTAGATGGTCTGGCTCAGTGACGCAATTTGCATGTAACAAGAAGCCACCGTGGGTGAATATCCCTGTGGGGTTTCTCCTCATGGCAGCCACCACCATTTTGTATATTTGAGCCTTGGCTTGCACGTGTCGTTACGTGCAAACCCGGGCGGGGAGGGTGGGTAATTGGGGTGGTTGACAAGCCACCCAGAACCCATGAGCTGTTTTATTTATTTATTTGTTACATTTATCTCTCAAAATTAGATTACTGCAATGCACTCTACATAGGGGTGCCCTTGAAGACTGTTCAGAAGCTGCAGCTTGTGCAAGATGCAGCAGCCAGATTAATAACCGGGACCAGAAGAATTGAATATATAACATCAATTCTGGCCCACTTGCATTGGCTGCCTATAAGCTTCCAAGCCCAATTCATGGTTCTGGTTTTAACTTATAAAGCCACATACATAGCTTGGGACTGCAGTACTTGATGGAACGCCTCTCCCAGACGCAATCTACCTGGGCACCATGTTCAACATCTGAGGCCATCCTTCGAGTTCCTCTTCTGAGGGAGGCTCGACGGGTGGCAACAAGGGGCAGGGCCTTTTCAGTGGTGGCCCGTTGACTGTGGAATTACCTCCCCACTGAGGCCCACCTGGTGCCAATTTTGTCATCTTTTCAGCACCAGGCTAAGATAGCCCTCTATGTTGAGGCATTTAACCATGTCTAGGGTTATTTTAATGGCTTGATGGGGAGACCCATGCCATGTGTTTTTAACAGGACCATTTTGTATTAAATTAAATAGGGTTTATGTTGCTGAATTGTTTTTTTTAATATTATTTTATTTATTTATTTATTATATTTATACCCCGCCTTTTTTCCTGCAAGGAACCCAAGGCAGCTTACATAATCGTCCTCCTCCTCTCCATTTTATCCTCACAACAACCCTGTGAGGTAGGTTAGGCTGAGAGTCAGTGACTGGCCCAAAGTCAGTATAATGTAGTTTCTTATGTTCCTATATCACGCTGCCCTGTGCTAATTGCTTGCCTCTCAGTCTTAATGTTCCTCACTCATAAAATATGAGTATAAATTGGTTGGCTTTGAGCAGATCTTTGTGCAGCTCTGCTCGCCGGTTCTTGTTTCATCTATCTGGATGTTTAGTGCAATCATTGATGGCAAAAAAAAAAAAAACCACCCCAACAACCTCTGGATGCATTGGGGGTGGGTTGGACAGGAGAGGGTTAAAATTGGTCAGATCTGCTGCCTACTTCTGGACCAGCATGTCCTTTGTTAGGAAAACTAAAAGCAATATGTTGTCATGGGAACGAAATATTCAGCCAGTTGCTTCTTGATACAGGACTATTGGGGGGGCCCAGGGATGTTTTGAAAGGGAAGAGTAATTCAGCAAAAGGGTATGCCTTTCTTCCCTGAGGCACCGCCCACCTCACCCCACATGCCCTTAACTAAGGATAATGCCATCTAAGTCAGTGTTCTCCAACCTTGGGTCCCCAGATGTTTTTGGCCTACAACTCCCAGCTACGCTGGCTGGGGCATGCTGGGAGTTGTAGGCCAAAAACTTCTGGGGACCCAAGGTTGGAGAACACTGATCTAGGTGACTGTGTTTAAGGACAGAGGGCAGTTGGGGGAAAGCACACAGACAAGAGGGCTGAGTTTTGGGCTCTGTGCGCTACCAGCATTTTGGGGTGCTGGCTGTCTCCCTGGATCTGGGGTGTTGAGCCTCTTTTAGCCGGATGGCTGAATTCAATTTTTGAGAAGATCTCAGGGGCTGCATGCCTGTGGTGGGTGGGGAAGAGGGGCACGGCCAAAGAAGAAGGGGTGGCACCCAAAATAACACCCGTATTTTAGCTTAAACATCTTGCTGCCAGTAACGAAGCCTTTGCAGAGGCATTTCAACCTATTTGAACGGGGAAACATGCACAAAAGCCAAGAAACAGAAGCCAAGGTTGTTGGGAGAAAGGAGGCGGGGCCAGGAGAAAGAGGTGGGACCTTCTGGGGAACCCCAGAGGTCCAGGTCTGGTCCCCGGGCTTGAGGTTCTGCTCCCCTGCCCTAGATGCTCCCTGCTTTGATGTGGAAGCAGGGGACAGTCTATCGAAGTGTTTAAACCAGCATTTTCCCAACCTGATGCCTGCTACATGTGTTGGACTACAGCCCCCATCATCCCCAGTCATTATCAGCTGGCTGGGGATGCTGGGGGCTGTAGTCCAGCACATCACCAGGTTGAAGAAGCCCGTCTTAAGCTGAATGCCTATGATCCACCTATCCACTGCCTGTAGATCTGTAAATAAATGCAGACATTACAAAACACCAATAAGCCTCCAACGGATCTCCTTCCAAAGGAAACCAAACCCGCCAGGTAAGTGCTCTGCCCCAGAACTACTCACTGCTCAGAGACATAGAGTGCACATAACAATACAAATGAATAGTTGCAATTGTGTCCGCATAGCTTTTGCAGAAGGAAAACAAAACAAAACGCCGTTTGCCTTGGCTTTGAAATGATCAATGCTGAAAGCATAATAAATAAGGGTGGAGTCGAGAGATTTTTAAAAGAAAATTGAACATGATTCTACAGAGGCATCACTCCCCATGCTGGACACACATAATTTCTTTCATGCCACCATTGCCTCCGATGAAGCAGATTTGGCAAGCATTTGGAACAAGGCATGTTTACCATCTTTGTAGAGGTCACTTTTGCTGAGCTAGAGGCGAGATGTGAAGGTGATCAGATACAACACCTGGCCACAGAACCTGAATAGCAGACGAAGCAGGCAGTGACACAGATTACCTGGTCACAGTCTTCTCCACTATGGTGAGGTGCGTTGTATTTCTATTTAAATTATACTAATAATTTCCAAATTTGCATAAGAACAGCCTACTGGATCAGACCAAAGTCCATCTAGTCCAGCATTCTGTTCACACAGTGGCCAACCAGCTGCCCACAGGATCCCACCACCAAGAAATGAGTGCAATAGCACCCTCCTGCCCATGTTCCCCGGCAATTGGAGTACATAGGCATACTGCCTATGTAGCATACAGCCATCAGGACTAGTAGCCATTGATAGCCTTCTCCTCCATGAATTTGTCCATTCCCCTTTTAAAGCCCTCCAAATTGGTGGCCATCACTACGTCTTGTGGAAGTGAATTCCATAGTTTAACTCTGCGCTGTGTGAAGAAGTGCTTCCTTTTATCTGTCCTGAATCTCCCACCAATCAGCTTCATGAGATGACCTCGGGTTCAAGTATTATGAAAGATGGAGAAAAATGTCCCACTATCCACTTTCTCTACACCGTACATAATTTTGTACACCTCTCTCATGTCTCCCCTTACTCGCCTTTTTTCTAAGCTAACCAATCCCAGCTGATATATATACAGTCATGCCTTGGATTGAGAGCATAATTCATTCCGGAAACGTGCTAGCAATCCAAAACACTCCTATATCAAAACAAAATCCCCCCCAAAAAAATTTGTACAGAGATTTTTAATTGAAGCCGTACTACAGTACTTGTATTGCAAGACGTCGCTTGTATATCAAGTAAAAATTTTTTTAAATAAATATTTAAAAATTTGCTTGTCTTGCAAAACGCTCTCAAACCAAGTTACTTGCTATCCAAGGTATTACTGTATATAAAAAAATCAAATTTTATGTAAAGCCATGTCCTCTTTTGTCTTCTTTTTGAGCAATGCATAACTGGCCACTCTAATGTCAGCCCCCATGTGCAGTCTGGAGTGGTACAATCTGTACACAGGTTTACCACCTCAGTGAGAAGTTGGGCCCTAGACAGACCGCTCACTGTTTTCTTCCTATCTATCTCCAGTCCAATCTCTGCAGATCCCATTTGACTCAGACAGCAGCAGAGCTAGGCTGGTACAGGAATGGTACACCCAACACCCCTAACAATAGCTTTTCCTTTTGGTTCGGTTCCATCCCTAATTTCCCACACACCGGTGCAGGAGACAAAAGGCCCAGGATGCTGCGGTGGGTGGGTGGGATGAGCCAATGTGAGGGATGGAAATAAATCACTGCACACAGGGCATTGTGTAATGGAGAGACGGGAAAAAGTATTTCAAATATTCTCCCTTCTGTATACACACATCAGGCAGGGCAGGACAAGGTGCCATTGGGCAAGAACAGTCTTAAAAGAAGCTGACCAGAGATGGAGGAATGGTGGACTCTTTGCACAAGCATTTATATAACCCCTGTAGAAGCCTCTGTGGCATTGTCCCTGATTATATACTTTCAGGAATACTGAACGGGCACTATGGCCTATTTTAAAGCAGGGGTGGGCAATCTTTTTTCTGTCGAGGGCCGCATTCCCTCATGGGTCATCTGTCAGGGGCCACATATCAGTGGTGGGTGGGGCTGAAGCCAGCAGTGGGCAGGAACAGAGGGGGAAGGGGTGGGTCTCTTTCTGCCACTTCCTTCTCTCTGTCTCTGTCTCTCTCAGCCATCTCCTTTTCTCTCCCTCTCCCTTCTGCCAGGGAAGGGACAGATCACTCTCGCCAAAGTTCACTGCGTGTGGGGTTCCATGCACCCTATCATCGTATCCTGGCTTTCTTGGCTCATGGTAGCAGCTAGGGTTACACAATTAATTTTCATTCCTTCTAAAACAAATACACTGAGCAGGGCCGGCCCTACCCTTAGGCAGAGAGAGGCAGAGATGCCAAGGGGGCAGGGAGTGGCGGTGAGGTGTTGGGGGTCAGAGGTGTTTTTGCCACATGGGCAGAATGCCCTAAGAACAGGGGTGGGCAATTCCAGATGTTGTTGGACTGCAACTCCCATCAGCATAGCCCTAGCCAGCATAGCCAATGGTGAGGGATTATGGAGTTGGAGTCCAACTGGAGGGCTAGGGCTGCAAGGTGCCCACTCCTGCCCTAGACACTGCACTTTCCCAGGGCATTTCAGATGGGGAGAGGCTCTGCAGAAGCCACCAGTGCAGGCTGCCATATTTTGTGGTAGATGGCATTTCCCTTCCAAAATGCTCCAGAAAAATGCAACACATTATGTCCCAAGCCATATAGGGCTTCATGGGTCGTAACCAGCACTTTGAGTTATGCCTGGAAACAGACCGGGTAGCCAGTGAAGCTGCTGTAAAAAGGGAGCCATGTGCTCCCTATAACTGGCAACAAGAGAGAAGGCCTTCTTGTTGGTGGCCCCCCAATTGTGGAATGCGCTTCCCAGTGAGTTCCGTTTGGCGACATCATTGTCATCTTTTTGGCGCCAGGTTAACACTTTCCTCTACTCCCAGGTATTTGATGACATACGATGGAGCTTTTCCTAATGTTAGTTGCTTGATTAGGCCCTGGTATTTTATTGTTAGTTATTTTTAGTTGTTTCAAGCTGTTTTAAATGTTTGTATGCTGAAGGTTTTGTATTTGTTTGACCATGTTGTATTTTATGGTTTTCATTTTTGTGAACTGCCCAGAGAGCTTTGGCTATTGTGCAGTATAGAAATGTAATTGACGAATGAATGAAATGAACTGGCCCTGGTCAACACTCTGGCCGCAACACCTGAAGCATTCTTAGAAAATAAAATGGCATCCATCAGGGGCTGCCACTGAAATGTTATTTATTTATTTCATTTTTATACCGCCCAATAGCCGAAGCTCTCTGGGCGGTTTACAACAATTAACAAGACAGTCCCTGCCCTGCCCGCAGGCTTACAATCTAAAAAGACACGACACACAAGGAAAAAGGCATCGGGAGGGAAGAAGGGGGGGGATATTAATTCATCCTGGCAGGGCTGGTGGAATGGCCCTGCACTCCCTCTCTTCTCCCTCTGCACAGCCTGCTGGAATGGCTGGTGGTGGTGGCAGTTGAGGGAGGAGGAGCCTTCAGGAGGAATGGCCCTGCACTCCCTTTCATTTCCCTCCTCTCAGCCTGCTGTAATGGCTGGTATCAGCTCTGCTACTACCACAGGAAGCAGCCCCCAAAAAAATTAAGGTAAGGAAAAAAAAGAAATGAATGTGAGCAATGAAACAAATGATGTTTTCATGAATTCCGGGTTTTTGAGGAATGAATTAAATAAATAAATAAAAAGGCCTTCAATGACAAAAACAAGTGGAGTTCTTGTCAGAAGCTACTAAGACCTGTGGACAGCTGCTCCATGTGGTGAACTGCAGGTGGTAGTGAAGTACCCTCAGGCCCTGGCCTGACTCCGCCGACCCAGCCTGGCCATTGGATACTCATAGACAGGAAAGAGAATAAGTGGGCTTCCTGTTCCAGTTGAGCCTTGCTTGATCAGCAGGGTCTTCCTGAACTGGACCACCATCAAGGTAGGCATGGTTGGGCGACTGCTGGGGGACCACATCCCAGCAGGTGCCTCCTGGAGTTGTACCTCCTTTTCACCATTTCAGCCTGCTTATTCGACAGCCCCACACTCTGGCCCTGGCAATGGTGGTGGCGAGAAGGAGGAGCAGGAGATGCCACTGCCTACTCACACACTGGTTCTCCGCTTGTCAAGCAAGTGGTAGCCATGATGAGAAAGAGGAGGAGGAGCAATAGCCTGTAGGGTGGCCATTTTGCAAAGGACAGTCCTCTATTTGAAGGGCGGCCAGAGAACTGTCCTCTATTTTGAAGACATCCTCTCTTTGAAGGGCTGTCCAGTCCAAATCTGGTATAAAGATCAAGAACCATCAGAAGGAAGAGCTGGGCCTTGAAGCTGTCCATCAACAGCACCTGGACAGCAGACTGAGCAAAGCATACAAGTCAAAGTCTTCCACACTGTGGTGGTGAGGTACTATATTTCTATTTAAATTATTATAATTATTTCTAAATTTGCATCTATGTAAATTGGCATATGCTAATATTATGCAAATTTGTATCCACTTTCCCCCTCCTTTTTTGGTGATGTGTTTCCTCTCTGGGGGCAATTCATAAGTGGCCACCCTCTGCCCAAGGGTCCTCAGAAACCTGGAGCCGGCAGTGTTCCTGAGATCTGGGATGCTCTTATAGCCTTGGTTGTTCTTTGGTCCTGATTTCTGGCTTGCTCCTTGATTCTGTCTTCAGTCCTGCCTTGCTCTTCAGTCCTGACTGCTGGCTTTCCCATGCCTCCTGGCTCACCTTAGACTGTTGCCCAGAGCCCAGCCCTGATAGCAGCAAATGAAAACAATCTCACCCACCCCTACTAGCAGCAGCTCACCATAAGCATAAGCTGAAGCTACCATACTAGGCAGCAATCATGCAGATAGGACTGAACTCAGGGGCTTGGTGTGGGTGGGGAGGGAGAGGAAGTCTTATTTAAAACTGGGTTTACTTCTGATGGAGAACACACCTCCTACATCAGCCTCCCCCAACCTGGTACCGTCCAGTTGTTTTGGATCACAACTCCCATAAGCCCTAGCAGCCATGGCCAATGGTCAGGCATTATGGGAGGTGTAGTCCAAAACATCTGGAAGGCACCAAGTTAGGGAAGGCTGTCATACGTTCAGATTGGCCCTTGGCAGTATCTTAGTTGAACACGACTGACGGATAGGAGGATTACCTTGGTTAGCTTCGATGATGCAATCTCTTAAAGTCCTTGGCTTTTGCTAGTCTCCTAGCAGCTGGCTTCAGGTCTGACCCTTTTCAAAGAGTTCCTTGACCCCTTAATAGGCCAGTTGTTGGAAGGAGGAAATGGTGGCAAGGGCTTTCAAGGCTGAGGGATCAATGCTGATGTCATTCTCCATTGCAGGATGTGTTTGTTTCCTGTGCCAGCCCCTCCCTGATAATTGGATCACCATCTGGGGCCTTGAAGAAACTAGTAGACTCCATGGCATAGCAACCCGGGCTGAGCTGGAGGGACGGCTTCCTTTGGAGCATCCCCAAACCAGCGACCCTTGGAGACAGGATACTCGAAAACAGATGGACTATGAGTCTCCATAACACAGTGGCAGCTTCTAGAATGCCAAAGGCAAGATCAGCTTTAGGTTGTAAGAGCTGGAGCTGTGAGTGTTTTTTTATAGCACCTGAAAAGTGTTGTGATAGAGTAGTAGGACTAGAACAGCTGCAGAACTGTGTATGGGTGGGTGGCAGAGGACTGTCCCCATCCAGACCCTCTGCAGGCTAGATGGCTCCCTCTCAATGGGAGGGAGACAGCATGCAGGACGGCAGGAGAATACACTTCCGCTTCCCCACTTCCAGTCTTACTTCAGAGATAACACAGGGATTCCTCCAGGGGGAGGGGCTTGGAGGCCAAGCTCCACCCCTGAAGGAACCCATGGTTCCACAGGCCGGATTGGGGAGCCCAGTGGGCTGGATTAGCTTGTGGGCTGGGGTTCTGCACCCACAGACTAGAAGAAGCCTGCACCCTAAGAACTGGATCAATATGTGAAATTCAGCAAACACACACAGGGGTTTCTTTTGCTTCTCAGAGCAGTAGAGAAAACCTAAGAAGTTGCCTTATACCAGGTCAGAGTATTTGTCCATCCCACCTAATATAGTCTGATAGCAGATCTCCAGGGTTTGAAGGGTTTTCCCATCACCTGCTACATGATCCTCTTATCTGGGAATGCCAGGGGTCGAGGAGTGCATAGATAAACTGTGGAATTAGATACCAGTGTGTGAGAGTGTTGGACTGGGACTCAGGAGATCCGGGTTCTAGTCCCTGCTCAGCCATGAAACCCACTGGGTGACTTTGGGCCAGTCACTGACTCTCAGCCTAACCTACTTCACAGGGTTGTTGTGAGGATAAAATGGAGGGGGGGAGGAGAAGGATTATGTAAGCCGCCTTGGGTTCCTTGCAGGAAAAAAGGTGGGGTATAAATATAATAAATAAATAAATAAATAAATAATACATAGTGATGGCCATCAGCTTGGATGGCTTCCTCCTTTAAAGACAAACTCATGGAGGAGAAGGCTAACAATGGCTGTTAGTCATGATCAACCTGCCCAGTCACTGGCTACTAGTCAATGGCTACTATTCATTAGCAACCTGCCTGGTCACTGAAGTCATCAGATGACATGCTCCTAGTGGTTCCGCATGGACCTATGGCCCGGACGGAGTCCACTTGGAGAAGAGCCTTCAGTGTGGTGGCCCCCTCTCTGTGGAACTCCCTGCCTCTGGAGATCAGGCAGGCACCAACATTGTGTTGTTTCCGGTGCCTCCTGAAAACATCTTTATTTCAGGAAGCCTTCCTTGGTTGACCAGCCACTGTTTTTCTTGATATTCTGTTTTAAAACAGTGTTTTATTCTTTTTATCTTTTTAATCATTTTATTGTTCACCACTCCGGAATCTGTTTAGAGGGGTATATAAATGTTGCAAATAAATAAATGAACGATGGCTATTACCTCTTGTATCAGAGGCAGTGTATTTCTTTATACTAGTCACTAGGGAACAAGAGGAAGGTGCTGTTGCACTCTTGTACTGCCTGTGGACTTCCCCTAGACATAAGGTTGGTCACTGTAGGAACGGAATGCTGGACTGGATAGGCCTTTGAACTGATCCGGTGTGGCTCTCCTCATGTTCTTATGAACCTGGGATTTTCTGCATGCAAAGCAGGTGCTCTGTCGCTGAGCTGCGGTCTCTCCCTTAGGAGGGGGCAGCTCACATTGGTGCAGTGACAGTAGAAGCTACATCTGGGTGAATTCCATTTTGGAGAAGTACTCGGGGGGGGGAGGCATTCCAGTGGTGGATGGGGCTGCAAACAAAAGGGGCTGGGCAAAAGGCATAAGAGGTGGGCCCAAAATACAACAACAACCACAACAACCACAACAACAACAACAAACCCACCCCACCCTAGCATATTTTAGCTTTAAACTCTTATGGCCAGTAACTAAGGCTTAGGAGAGGCATTTTAACCTTTTGGAATGCAGGGGTGGGGGAACTGCAGAAACGATCGGTGGTTGGGGGACAAAGGGGTGGACCCACAGGAAGGGGGCGTGGCCTTCTTGCCCCCCCCCCCGAGGGCTGGACTTGGCCCCTGGGGCTGAGATTCTGAACCCCTGGTCTAGAGTCCAGGGATCTCTGGTCAACAGTTCCCAGCCCTGAAAACCACCCTTGACCTGACTGCATACTTCCAACAGTGCCCAGCCTTACTCCTGCTTCTTCCTTGACTCTTCCTGTCTCCAACTTTGTTTGTGTCCCTACCAGCCATTGCTTGGTTCCCGGCTCTTTAGGCCATCGCTTACGTCAGCCTTCCCCAAACTGATGCCCTTCCAAAGTTTTGTGCTGCAACCCCCAGCATCCCTGACCATCATCCATGCTGGCTGGGGCTGATGGGAGTTGAAGTCCAAAACATCTGTAGGGCACTAGGCTGGGGGGAAGACTGGCTTACTTTGTCCCACTTCCTTTAGCCAACCTCTCTCTCTCCCCCCCAACCCCCCCCACTCACCTATATGAGGGCCATCAGGTGGTCCTGAGCAAGTCACTCACCTAACCTCCATCGTAGGATTCGTAGGAGGCTAAAATTGTACTCTGTCCTCCCTTGCAGGGAAAGTGGGATATGCATGTGACAAACAAATGGGCAGTTATGTGAACGAGTTTTGATTTATTTATTTTTCCTTAAAAAAAAAAATGTGCTCCAAAAATCACCCTTTTGGCAGAGAATATTTATATCCCCTTAAAAATGTGTGTGTGAAATGACTGCTCTGAGACTTCCTGGGCAGCTTTCTAAAGTATCTCTCATCAGCTCCTGATCTCTTGAAACTTGGCTAGCCTAAAAACAACTGCTGCTAAACTGTGTTCAGCAGGAACTTTGCCTAAGGAGACATTAGGCAGTATCAGATGACTTCCCACCCCACCATGAAAAGCACACATGAGGGTGTTTTGCATTTCTGATACATTCTGAACATGAGGTTGGTGGGGGTGTGACCACTGGATGTATTGGTGGCAAAGGGTGGGCAAAGCCTTATGCATGGCATTGTGACCCCCTTATGATGCATGGGCTTGGGGCATCAGAAATCCTCCCTCTAGATACAAGGCACCCAAAAGTTACTCATTTTGCTATTTGGCTCTCATCTCTTGCTCAGCTGCAAGTGAGTTGACATCCTATTTTCATGCAGCTACTTTAATGCTAGAAAAGCAACTCACTTGTTGTGCATCCTTTTATGGCGCAAACCAGTGACAATGTCCAAAGGAGTTTTTAACAAACAATGACCATGTGCTCATTTTCATATTCAGCAGAAGTATATTTCTTCCCTGACTGGACCACTTCAGATTGTGGATGAGGGATTTCATGTTGAAATCAAATTCCATGTATTATTATTATTTTTAAATACCCAACAACAATACTGTACATTGAACAAACAAATCAACATGGCTATTGGGGAAAATATGAAACTGTGATTTCCCTCCCAGCCTGAAGTAGTACAGTCCAGGAGGAACATGACTACAATTTTGCTGAACATGTAGTCACTGCTCCAAACCTTACTTTAGGGCTTTTCATGCCAGTCTAAGACATTTTTACACTTGTACTGAAAGGTGAAAATGCTGTCTCCTTGCCTGGACTGGAGCTCATTTTGAAATGATGCAGAGAACCAGAGAACAGTTATTATGAGAGCCAGTGTGGCGTAGTGGTGAGAGTGCTGGACTGGGACTTGGGAGATCTGGGTTCTAGTCCCCGCTCGGCCATAAAACTCTTTGGGTGACTTTGGGCCAGTCAATGACTCTCAGCCTAACCTACCTCACAGGGTGGTTGTGAGGAAAAATGGAGAGGAGGAGGACTATGTAAGCTGCCTTGGGTTCCTTGCAAGAGGGAAAAAGGTGGGATTTGTTTTATTCTATCTATCTATCTATCTATCTATCTATCTATCTCTTTCTATACCGCCCAATAGCTGAAGCTCTCTGGGCGGTTTACAACAGTGCCTAAACAAGGCCATAATACAATAAAAACAATAAAATTATTTAACAATATAGAATTTAAAACAGTTTAAAAGAGCCAGTGTGGCGTAGTGGTGAGAGTGTTGGACTGGGACACAGGAGATCTGGGTTCTAGTCCCCGCTCAGCCATGAAATTCACTGGGTGACATTGGGCCAGTCACTGACTCTCAGCCTAACCTACCTCACAGGGTTGTTGTGAAGATAAAATGGAGAGGAGGATGAGGATTATGTAAGACGCCTTCAGTTCCTCGCAGGAAAAAAGGCGGGGTATAAATGTAATAAATAAATAAATAAATATTATGGGACGGGACAGAGAGAGTGTAAGTTGGTGGCTTGCACATATGGACTTCCATGTGGAATGCCTGCACTGCATCATAGGTACTTTAGATCTCCAGCCTCCCTTGTGATGTGTGTGGGCACCAATGTGCCAGCAGACACCCCTTGTAGGCTACACTGAAAACATATCTGTTTGCTTTGGTTTTCCCCTAGCTGTGAGCTATCTTTGTACCAGCCTCATGATACTATTTTGTGTGTGTGATCTTTTTTGTTTTGTTTGCTTTGGTTTTTACCTGCTGTTCTATGACCGTAATAAATAAATAGATTGATTGATTGCTTTGGTTTTTATTCTTTTGTAAATTGTGTCGAGATTTGTTTCAAATTAGAAACATTTGAATTGTTGTTGTTGTTGTTGTTGTAATAATAAATCATCTTGGGCTGCAGGGGTGAGAACAGATCAGTTTTCCCTTTACTCACTTCAGTCACCCTCTTGTTCACACAGCCAGGGTTGCTAAAAGATAGTAAAAGGGTAGATTATTTTTTCCATTCTTTCAGTGACTATTTCCCACTCATTGTATAGAATATCGTAATCCTTTTTATGTTCCAGATTAACACCACAATGTTATTCTCACAATAAGCGACAGAGATTAGAATCACCCATTCCATCATTTCAGTGCTTCTGTACACTGTGTTTATGTCTAGGCTGATGGTTCTCTGGTATGGTCTATTGCTCTGGGGGCAAGCCAGGGCCGGCCCACTTCCTCATGATTTGTTGTAATATGTTCCACCAGTCACTGGTGAGGCTGGTCTCCAATTTCTACTACTGCGTCCTGTCTAGATTTGGACTCGACTCCCTTTGCTTTAGCACTAAAGCAGGGGCGCAGAACCTCACGCCCGGGATCCAAGTCCAGCCCTCCTGGGGTGGGATTCCCCAGATGGCCATGCCCCCTATCCTGGCCCCACCCTCTTTCCCCCAACCACCAATCATTTGGTGGTTTCCTGGCTTTTGTGCAGTTTTTCCCCTATTCTAAAAGGTTGAAATGCCTCTCCTAAGGCTTAGCGACTGAAAGTAAGAACTTTTAAGTTAAAATATGCTGTTGGCTTTTGTATTTAGGCCCCGCTCTCTCCTAAGGCTTAGTTACGGAAAGTATTTCATTTGTTTGTATTTATTTATTTATTTATTATATTTATTTATTTATTATATTTAATATCCTGCCTTTTTTCCTGCGAGGAACCCCAGGTGGCTTACATAATCATCATCCTCTTATAGATTTCATAGATCATAGAGTTGGAAGGATCCTACAAGGCTATCGAGTCCAACCCCCTGCTCAATGCAGGAAACTAGAGGAGGGGTCTCCCATCCCAGTAATAACCAGGCTTGACCCTGCTTAGCTTTCCATGCTCAGACAAGCTGAGCCAGCATGAGCCACACAACAACCCTGTGAGTTAGGTTAGGCTGAGAGTCAGTGACTGGCCCAAAGTCACCCAGTGAGCTTCATGGCCGATTGGGGACTAGAATCTGGATCTCCTGAGTCCCAGTCCCAACACTCTCACCACTACACCACACTGGCTGTCATTTGCCTTTGCTCCCACCCACCACTGGAATCCAGACCCTTAAATGGAAATTAGTTCTCAGGATGAAAGAAGTTCTGCAGCCTTGCACTAAATCTAGTACCATGCTTAGTACAATATTCTTTGCGGCTAGGAATGTGGGGTTTATACAAATGTTGTACAATTTCTTCCACCCTGGTCATTTTCACACACACACACACACACACACTTTTTACCCTCTATTTTCCCAGTTTATTTTATCTATCTTTAAAAAGGGCAAGAAGGAGGAACCTGGGAACTATAGACCAGTCAGTCTGACATCAATCCCTGGGAAATTTTTGGAGCAGATTATAAAGAAGTCAGTCTGCAAGCACCTTGAAAACAATGCAGTGATTACTAGAAACCAGCATGGATTTGTCAAGAACAAATCCTGCCAGACTAATCTGATCTCATTTTTTGATCGGGTAACCTCCCTTGTGGACTGTGGGAATGCTGTGGACATCATATATCTGGACTTCAGCAAAGCTTTTGACAAAGTGCCTCATGATATCCTGATTAGCAAGCTAGCTAAAAGTGGGCTAGATGGAACAACTATCAGGTGGATCCACAATTGGCTACAGAATCGGACTCAAAGAGGGCTTATCAATGGTTCCTTCTCAAACTGGGGAGAGGTAACAAGCGGGGTACCACAGGGCTCGGTCCTGGGCCCAGTGCTCTTCAACATTTTTATTAATGACCTGAATGAGGAGGTACAGGGAAGTGCTTATCAAATCTGCAGATGACACAAAGTTGGGTGGAACAGCTAGTACTCTGGAAGACAGAAACAAAATTCAAAGCAATCTCGATAGGCTGGAGCGCTAGGCTGAAAACTACAGAATGAAATTTAATAGGGATAAATGCCAAGTGCTGCACCTAGGGAAAGGAAACCAAATGCAGAGTTACAAAATGGGGGACACTTGACTCAACAATACTACAAGTGAGAAGGATCTTGGAATTGTGGAATTTTGGATCTTGGAATCACAAACTGAATATGAGCCAGCAATGCGATGTGGCTGCAAAGAAGGCAAATGCTATTTTGGGCTGCATTAATAGAAGTTTAGCATCCAAATCGCGTGAATGGATACTTCCCCTTTACTCAGCACTGGTTAGGCCTCATCTTGAGTACTGCATCCAGTTCTGGGCACCACACTTTCAGAAGGACGTAGACAAACTGGAGAGGGTTCAGAGGAGGGCAACAAGGATGATAAAGGGACTGGAGACAAGGCCCTATTAGGAGAGACTGAAAGAACTGGGCATGTTTAGCCTTCAGAAGAGGAGACTGAGGGGAGATATGATCGCACTCTTCCAGTACTTGAAGGGATGTCACACAGAGGAGGGCCAGGATCTCTTCTCGATCATCCCAGTTTGCAGGACACGGAATAATGGGCTCAAGTTACAGGAACCCAGATTCCACCTAACCATCAGAAAAAAGTTCCTGACTGTTAGAGCAACAAGACAATGGAACCAACTACCTAGGGAGGTGGTGGGCTCTCCCACTCTGGAGGCATTCAAGGTGCAGCTGGGCAGCCATCTGTCGGGGATGCTTTGACCTGGATTCCTGCATTGAGCAGGGGGTTGGCCTTGTAGGCCCCTTCCAACTCTACTTTTCTATGATTCTATGATTCTACTTCCAGTTTTATTAGTTCAACCTCCATGCCCCCCAGTCTTTGCAGGCAGCTGGTTCTATGATTTTGCACAAGATTGCTTCTTTCATAGCTCTAGGACAAAGATTTCTTTTCAAGATTTCTTCCTGCTGCTCCTCTTCTCCTGCCACCACCAAAGCCCTGATGCAACTTAAAGTTCATTTAAAAACCCAATGCAACATTGCAAACCCACCTCCCAGAGTGAGACTGTGAAGAAAGCAACAGCCAGAGGCACATTCTGAAGTCCTTTCAATACAAAATAGTAAACCATCACCACCTATTGGCAGAAAATGAAAAGTTGGGGGATGCTGTTATGTGTAGCAGGGAACTCTCTTGAAGGCTGCAAAAAACAAACAAAAAAAACCCACCGACAACAAAAATAACCCAACCGCTGTGTGGATCTGCTTGTCTGTCCAAAGCAAAGAACATGAACTTGGAAAACATCCCCCCCCCCTTAGAGTGCATATTCAAGACCACTTCATGAAGATTAGTTCTGCCTTTCAATGAAAAGTGTTAAGGCAGAATAAAGAATCAGCAGTGTAAAATGGGGGCTTTCCCCCAGATCCAGTGCAAGTTCTTCATCCTTACCTTCAAAGCCCTCTGTGCAGTGTTGGAGTAGAACCAGGGCTTCTAGGGTCGGAAGTGTCAGGACTTTTTTTTTTATTAGCAGGGACAGCGATTTCATCTGTCACCCTGCTCCAGCTTTCCTGTTCATCTGAGCCCAGCTGCTATTCTCACAGCTGGTGGTGGTGGATTTTCCCAGCAACGATTTATTGTTGTGAGTTATCCCTGTTGTAATGTCATATGTTTTGAATGGGCAAGTAAGACCCATTAGCTTTACAAAAGGCCTGTTCCTGGTGAAGATGAAAACTTCTAGAACTGGTTTGTGGGTATAAGAACAGAAGAGCCGTGCTGGGTCAGACAAATTACTACAAATTAAGGGTGCAATCCTATGCACATTGGGGCATGCTGGGAGTTGTAATCCTTTTTTCTGTCGAAACATGCCTAGGATTGCGCCTTAAATCCATAAAAATCAGCATATGTACATTTTCTGAAAATATGTGTTCTCTTTTCTGGTTATGCACAAATGGCCACCCTAGGAAGGGAGCAGATGACCAAGACAAGGGATGTTGGAGAAATCTGAAATGGATTCAAATGAGTTTGGAATTCTGTGACTCCGGCCAGTGGATTCCACGGTGGGCCAGCTTTTTCCAAGTCATGCAGATTCCACAGACGTGTGGGCCGGTTTTTGTGCTAATTCACACAAAGAGATTTGTTCTAATACCCATCAGCACTAATTTTATTAATTAATTAATTAATTAATTAATTATATTTATACCCCACCTTTTTTCCTCCTGCAAGGAACCCAAGGCGGCTTACATAATCCTCCTCCTCCTCCTCCTCCTCTCCATGTTATCCTCACAACAACCCTGTGAGGTAGGTTAGGCTGAGAGTGCACATTAACTAATGCACAAATTAGTGCAGTAGAACAAAATTCTGGTTTAAGAAATCCGATTCCATCAATGGAATGAAAAACACCTGAAAATCCATGAAACACTGACAGAACAAAATCCATACATCCCTAAGAAGACTCCTCATTAAAGAGGCCTCTTTCTTTTGCAGTTCATATTATTCTGCATATAATTCAAGAAAATGTCTCCATATTTATTGGATATTTTTTTTCCTTTTAGTAATTTGGCGTAATACACCTTTTCATGATATGCATGACACAACCCTTTTATTTCATTAATTTATTTGCTATGTAAGTATTTATCCAATTTTTGCTTAAAGAATTTACTTATATACATGTAACATTTACTCTTTAAATATAGGATGATATGAAGAAGGGAGGGGGAGAACCTAAAGGTGAGGGAACGGGGGCAGTGGGGCAGGAAGGGGAAAGTGTTTACTGTTTATAGTAAATATAATAAACAGGTTAATAACAAAAAATAGCCCTATGTCTTCATTGTCTGAGTAAATCCAGGATACCTCTGTCTACTATAAACAGTTGCTTTGACTTACCAAGGTTTGAAATCTAATAGGAATAAAAACACACAATGAAATCATCCCCTCCCCATTGCAAAGAAGTCCCATTTAGCCTCACCCAGTGGGAAGAAGGCTGATCCCGCCCAGTGCCTTCCCCAAAATGCCCTCCCTGCCCATGGGCAGACACAAAACTTTCTCCTAGGCCTCCCTGTTCCTCTACCTTTCTCATTAGCTCTCCAGCTGTGTCCATTTCCTAGTTCTAGGGTGGCCAGTTACAAAATTCCCCTCCCAAAAAGGAAATAGTGTACCAAAAAAAGAGGACAAAAGAAGACACAGATTTGCATAACATTTGCATATGCTAATCTGTATGTGGGGAAGACTTTGACCAGGCAAGCTGTGTACCTGATGATGGGCATCCTCAAGGGGCCCTTGCTCTCCCTTCTTATGGGTCTTTCTCTTGGACTGGAAGGCCCTTCCAATTGAGGCACATCCTCTGTAAAGCAGGACACATGGCCACCCTACACCGAGTTGTTGGCTGAGATGTTAAATGAAATGTTCATGGACATTCTAACACTTGAGGGGAGAAAGAAAGTTTCTTAGAATGTTGATAAGCAGCACAACACCTGTAAAGCGAGTGAAATGTCAGGAATCCACTTGAAGGGGAGGAAAAACTACATCTAAGGCAGGAAGGTAAAGATGTCAAAGAAGCAGAAAATAGAGGACAACAGTGGCCGAAGTGCCAGTGTTCTGGAAGCTGTGTAAGACTTGGAAGACAGGGAAGGTCAGGGATGCGGAGCTCAGACATTTCAGGAGAACTCTCAAGGTAGTGTAACTGAGGTTGCTCTAGGTTTAGTTTTGCTCTCAGCTGCTTTTCCCAAATGGCATGGATTGCGGAGCAGCACGGCTGTTGATCACACCAAGCCCAGAACACGTGGGCAACCCAATGTGTTTCAGACTTATTTAATTGGGTTACAGAGCTGGGGGGGGGGGGGGGAGAGACCAAAGAATAGCTTCTAGTATTTGAAAACCTCACAGTGTATCTATGACACCCATGTCAAATGACAAGTCATATATTATGGACTGATTGAGAGCCGGATGAGCGACACCTGGCATTTTATTTCTGTAGTGCGCTCATCTGCTTAGTCTGGGACATGGTGACATTTACTCATTTCTCAGTGTGGGAGGAAAGCAGAGCTAATAGCAGTGGTGGCTGGTGGCTCCAGTGTCAGCGGGGCTGTGTATCCACTCCGGATTTCAGTCTGAACTTTGAAGGGGCTATCCATGGTGCTGAACCCCAAGCCCACAGTTGGTTCAGTGCCATGGATAGCTCCTTCAGAGTTCAGACTAAAATCCAGAGTGGATACACAGCCCCGCTGACACTGGAGCCACCAGCCGCCACTGGCTAATGGTGAGAGGCAGAGGGTCAGTGGAAGATTGCTCTCTATGCTAAGACTTGGTGACATTCTTCCTCTTCCCCCAGTCCCAGGTCTTCACTTGTCACCCACACGGCAACAACAGCCATCTAAGGCTGATCTTGTTTGTTACCGTCATGACGACACTTTGTGTGGCACTTGGCTGAACTTGGGCCTGTTGGTCATGACTAGATACAACTTTAGCATCCTTTTTCTCGGAAATGGGTCTGCAACACGATTCAAACATAATCCAACCCTAAATATACTGTACCCTCCCTCCCTCCTGGGGAAAAGAAATGGCATTGATTAGTTTTAATTCCCTCCTTTCCTACAGTGACATTTGGAGAATTTTCAGCCCCAACGGAGAATAGTTAGACCAGGCATAGGCAGTTTGGTGCCTTCTAGATGTTTTGCACTACAACTCCATAAACCACAGCCAGCAGAGCCAGTGGTCTGGGATTATGGGAGTTGTAGTCCATCTGGAAGACAAATCAAGACTTTACCTTGTGTTCCTGCCAAATCTGCCTCTGGTGGAAGCACAACAGAGAGACCGCACTCCCCCAAGGCTCTTAAAACTTGTGAAGGCTCACACAGGAGAATGCAGTCTTTCAAACAGCCTGCTCCCAAGTCTTTATAGGTCTTTACCAGGACTTTAAATTGTGCCTGGAATAAGACCATTAGCCAGTGAAGCTGTTGTAACCAGAAAGTTCTATGTTCCTTATAACCGGCCATGTCCAATAACCTGGCTGCAACATTTTGGACCAGCTGAAGTTTTCAAACACTTTTTGAAGTTTTCCAGCATATCACAGAAGACAGCTTCAGAGATGGGGGCAATTTTAATCAGGAAAATGGCATGGGGGGAGTGTGAAATCCCCCATCCTTCAGCACTGCGCTCCCAATCAACTGGGAATGTGCAGACTAAATATAAGTGGATCACCCAAGGAAACAGTCTCCAAACTACTAAGTCAAAACTATGATCATGTGCATGGCATACTGCATACATCATGTATATGCAGTTGATTCTCAGTTAATCAGAGATGTTATTAAATACTTCCATGTTCACGAATAAATTTTCAGAGCTGCTGCCTACAAATTAAGATAACAGCTTCTGTTTAAATTAAATTAAGGCTCTTTATCTTATCAATTAATGTTCAACTGGAGTGTTTTTATGGTGTCAAGTCTAAACTGAACCACACACGGTTCTTCTGAGGAGTCCAAAGCAGCTGTTTACTGGCTGGGATTTTTGTATTACCTGCAAAGTTAACCATCTGGTCTACAATCTGGGGCTATTTGCTGTTAATTTGAAAATGAATAGAGTAGTTACCAACTTTTTTTTTCCCCTGATGGGCTCTTGTGCCTTTAATAGATGCAAAGATCTGCCAGTCCTACCTGCACAGTGATTGAATTTACATCCCTTAATGCGAAGAGCATGTTGACATTGTACCCCTGCAATATGCTGACAGCAACAAAAAAATCCTCTCCCATTTGTCAAGGCCCTGTTTTTATTGCTAGCATGTAAAAGCACCAATCATATAACATGGGGATGTCAGGGTGGATGGGCCAGAATAGTATGGCTAATGCGAGCATCACTTCACCATCAGAGCCACTGACATTACGCAGGGGAGGCTGGTGACTCCTGTGTCAGCGGGGGCTCCTTAGCCATTGCATCTTTTTGTTTAAGCTTTCTAGGAGCTATCCATGGAGGTGAGCTTATTTTCAGGATGGAGTTCAGCACCGTGGATAGCTCCTATAAAGCTTAAACAAAACGATGCAATGGATAAGGAGCCCCACTGACACAGGGGTCACCAGCATCCCTGAAGCTGCCTAGATTATGCCAGGCCAGACAATTTGTTTGTCTAGCTCATCTAGCTAGGCCAGGCAATTTGTCCAAACCCCGACTGGCAGCATCTCTCCAGAACATCAGACTCCTCATAACCTGCTAATGCAGGGGTGCAGAACCTCAGGCCCAGGGCCAAATCTGGCTCTCGGGGGTTCTCTGTTGCCCAAGATGGCAGGACTAGGGCTAATGCAAAGGTAGGGACCTTAGGCTGGGAGGCCAAAACTGGCCCTCCTGGGATCTCAGTCTAGCCCTCTCGGGCCCCCAGATGGTCATGCCTGTTTCCCCCTTCCCCAACCACCAATCATTTGGTGTTTTCCCAACTTTTGTGCAGTTTTTTCTCTCATTCTAAAAGGTTGAGATGCCTCTCCTAAGACTGACTTACTACCAGTAACTTTTTGTTATGCATTTTATCACTGGTTTTATTGTATTTGTTTTTATTAATTTGTTTTTATTTTAATCATCATCATCATCATCATCATCATCATCATCATCATCATCCCAGGGAAGGAGTTTCTTAACCTAGCCAGTTGGTAGTAGCCAGAGCTGTCCCTGGTTTTTGATACCATGTCAAGGCTGTGCCATCTAAGGGGAGCCAGGAACCATGGGACAAAACCAGGAGTCAGAACCAAGGGATAAACCAGGAGGCAAGGTCAAGATATGTAAATGCTATGCAGATTGGTGTCCCCTTTTATCCTCTTTTTTACTGATGCATTTCCTTTATTTTGGCAATGCATAAGAAGTCTCAGACAGGCTGCCAGTTCAGTGGTTTACCACATGGGACAGCTACGCACTGATCCAATCAGATAATGACACACTCCAGCATCCCACAATCAAAGAGATTCTCCCCCTGCATCACCACCTCCCTCAATATAGAAGTTATAGTTTTAGCAATAGAGTGGGTAATGGCCATTGAAGGACCTTTCCCCTGTGAATTTATCCAATTCTTTCTCCTGCTTTTCTTTCATAACGTCAGAGGTGTGAATCATCCTGGAGGTGATTTTCCAAATTGGGACCTAAAATTAATGTTTTTCTCCTCTGAAGGTGTCAGTCGGCAAGGCCGACGGGCGGGCTGTGTGGGAGATTAGAGAAGCAAGATCCTGGGGTCTGTTTTAATTTGCTACCTGTGTGAGTCTTCTAATTTGTGTTTTCTTTCAAAGGGGAAGTGTGTGCAGCTCATTGGCTTTTTTCAGCAGTTGTTTCATACCCCGTTTTATTATACTCCTCCAAGCGCTCTTGGAGTATAATAAAAAGGGCTCTCTGCAAACAGCAAGTCCGTTACCTATTTAAACCAAGGCCATACAGGCCTGTGGCTCATGCTGGCTCAGCTTGTCTGAGCGTGGAAAGCTAAGCAGGGTCAGGCCTGGTTATTACTTGGATGGGAGACCCCTCCTCTAGTTTCCTGCATTGAGCAGGGTGTTGGACTCATAGCCTTGTAGGCTCCTTCCAACTCTATGTCTATGAATTTTTTTTTTAACTCTGTCAGTGGAGTGACAGGTGGCGCCTGGAATATCAAGCAGTGCTATGTCGTGGAGGGGGGAACCTATGCTGGACTGCATTTGGCAGTGGGGGCAGAGGGAGGGAAGGAAAGTTTATTTCTCTGTTCGTAAAGCCAGCCACATTGCCCTTTTGACTGTAGCAGTCCAGCTCCCCCCACTCCCAACGTCCGCACACTGAGGGTGGCCAGGTGTCTCTTTTACGAAGGACAGTCCTCTCTTTGAAGGCATCCTCTGTTCGAAGGGCTGTCTAGTCCACGTCTGGTTAAACGATAAAGAACCATCAGAAGGAAGAGCGGGAGGGCCTTGAAAGCTGCCCATCAAGCAGAGCCCCTGGACAGCAGGCTGAGCAATGCATATACAGCTCACCCGGTCACAGTGTCTCACACTGCAGTGAGCTGCCTGAATTGCCTTTCCACTGAAATTATAGTTAATAATATTTCTAAATTTGCATTTAGATCAGTGGTTCTCAGCCTTTTTTTGCCCCATGCCCCCTTTTCACCATATGTCAGAATGTCATTCATTCCCCCCCCCCTTTCCCAGCTTGTCTGACTTAATATGTGCCATACGATACGGTGTGATGTCCTGTAGATTATGTACAAATCTGTAGAACTGTAATTTGTAGAAAGATCAGTATTCCAACAGTTTGAGTCTGTGGTCCCAATTCCCACCCACCCCCGGTGAAACCCTAAAATTCCCCCCTGGGGGGAATTCCCCCCTGGTTGAGAACCCCTGGTCTAGATGTATAAATTAGCTTATGGAAATTTCGTGCAAATTGGTGTCCTCTTTTTTGTGACACGTCTCCTCTTTTTTAGCTATTCATAAGTGTCTGTCCAATACGCAGGATGTGTGAAAGGAGTATCTACTTGCATTGTGTGCATGCAGCCCCTTCTTTCTCATGTCCCACTGCAGACTGATGCAGAAACTGGATAAAATGGACTTATGACAGAATACATGTAAACTGACACGGATCAGAAATACGGTATTGATTCGTCCGTTCCTCCGTCTCGTCCCCGCTCACGTGGTTATGGTTTGTGTGAGATGCACATGTGAATAGGATTACCATGTTATTTGAAAAGGTCTTGAGCCACAGCACCTAGAGTAGATGGTACTGCTATAGATCAGGTGTGTAGGAACATCTGTGGCCCTCCAGATGTTTCGGTCTCCAACTCCCATGAGTCCCAGCCAGAATGTTAAAGGTCAATGATGACGGAGTCAATGTTGTTCGAACATCTGGAAGGCCACAGGTTCATCCACACCTGCTCTGGATGGACCTATAATCTGATTCAGAATAAGGCAGTTCATCCTGTAGCCTGTTCATCCAGTAGGTCTCCCAGTGGTGCTGAGAGCACATAATGCAGGCCAGATGCTGAAGCTAAGCAAGCAGGCATGAGCCGGGTCAGTGCTTGGATGGCTGGACTGCCTGGGTTGCCCACATCTGTTCTCCTGCATTGAGCAGGGGGTTGGACTCGATGGCCTTATAGGCTCTTCCAACTCTACGATTCTATGATTTTAGCCCCTGTTTTCCTGTTCTCTATAGGCAGGGGAAGCTGGTGACTCCTATGTCAGTGAGGCTCCTTATCCATTGCTGCTTTTATTCTGAGCTTTATAGGAACGATCCATGGTGCTGTACTCCATCCCCAAAACAGGTTCGCCACCATGGGGCACCATGGATAGCTCCTATAAAGCTCAGAATCAAAGCGGCAATGGATAAGGAGCCCCACTGACACAGGAGTCACTGGCCTCCCTTGTCTAAAGGACACAGGTGGGGGGGGGGACTTGGCACAAAAATAAAAACCACTCTTTTGAGAGCAACCAGTCAGAGATGAGGGAGAAGAAGTCGGGGTTCCACTGTTGGGAAGAAGGAAAATAGTTGGTTGGGTTGATGCTCAGGCAGCCTACCTGGGCCTGCATTGAATCCAGTACAGTGGTGGAAGATTCAGTTCAGGAAAAAAGAAAGTACGGTACTTCTTCACACAGCACATAGTTTAACTGTGGAATCTGTATTATTTGACTGACTTCATTAATAGCATGGACAATACAAGAAAGCCTCCTGCTACCCACGGGAAAATACAGCAGGACGATTTTAAACACAGACCCTTCTAATGGACTATTTAAACTGGTATTGATGGACTTCTGGCATCAGAATGAGCTTCTTTTTATGAATTTAGGGCACAGTTCTTTGTGTGTTTCGACAGAAAAGAAGTCCTACAACTTGCTAAAATAATTATTTTTCCCCTCCCCATTCCTTTTTCTTTGTGTGTTGTGCCTTTTTAGATTGTAGGCCTGTGACTAGGGACTGTCTTGTTTAATTGATTATATGTAAGCTGCTCTGGGAGCCATTTTTGCTCAGGAGAGGCATAAACATTCTTCAGATAAGTAAATGAATAGTCTAAAAGAACCACCCTCCGTGAATTTCTTTGTTCTTAATTGTTCTATTTGTAAGTTAAAATCAGTGTAAAATTGTATTTAAAAGCACACACAAAACTACAGAAATCACTACCACAAGATGTACTGATGGCCACCATTTTGGACAGCTTTAGAAGGGGATTAGATAGATTTCATGGAGGAGAAAGCTATCAATGGCAACTACTAGTCATCATGATGACTATGTGTCATCTCCAGCATCAGAGGCAGTATGCATCTCAATACCAGTTCCTTGGGACTTAAGCAGGAGGGTGCTGTTGCACCCTTGTCCTGCTTGTGGGCTTCCCATGGGCATCTGGTTGGCCACTGTGGGAACAGAATGCTGGACTATATGGGACTTTGGTCTGATCCAGCACAGCTCTTCTTATGTTCTTATGATCTCAATTATCTGATCCTGTAGACTCAGTAGAGAGTGAAGATAAAGAAGACAGAGGAGAGTAGACCATCAGAAGAAGTGGACAGAGGAAATGAAAAAGAAGATAATAAGTCATGGGGGGGGTAGGGGGAAGCCAATCTTCTGTTGCACTTCTACTCTTTCACTGAGAACTGAAAAGTTCCTCTGGTTCCTTGTTAGATACATGGGTAACTTTGCATGCATAGAGAGAGGAATGGGTTAATGTGAACTAACCTGCCTAACTACACCCACGTCCTTCAGCACCTGGGAAATCTTCCTTAGAGGACATTCCCTCTCTCCAGACCTCAGCAAAGCACAACACATGCCTGGTTGGCTCTCTTCCAGCCATGCTGATTTCCAACAGACTCTAACGAACTTTAAGGTGTGCCCGCATGGACTAACAAGTTATGCAAGAATACCCAATGTTGTGAGTACAATAAACCTGCTGTTTGGTTTGATATAACTAGTCTGGATTATTTTTAATCCAAAGTAGCCTTTTGGGTCAGACCACGTGGTGAGCAGCCTTGCACTTTTGAGTAAGTTAGTGGGGAAGGCTTCCGTCTACCTCTGCTACTATATACCAATTCCCTTTCCCCAACATTCGTGACCCCACTTGGGACTCCACCTTGGTTTTATTCACAGATCCCATGATGAAGTCACTGACAGAAGAGGAAAAAAACCACCACCAGGATCTATAGCGGGTGCCGGGTGACACATTTTATTATTAAATTTGTTTATCTATGTATATCTATTCATAGTCTATGAAAGTGTGTAATTGCACTGTGTTTTTTTCTTATTGATCTTTTAGTAAATGACCTGTCTACAATAACTTATTTATTATTTTACTTATTTGCCACATTTTCCCCTGCTTTTCAGACAATTATCATCTCCCAAAGCAGCTCACATCAATAAATAAAAGAGACAGGCCCTGCCATCAGGCTTACAAGACACACAATGGAAGGGGAGTGGAGGGAAAAGGAAGAAGAGGGAGATCAGTTTTTCAAGGCCATAACAAGGTGGTGGGCTGGAAGTGGGTACTTTAAATGCACTTTGGGCCAAGCTGATCTTCCCTTGCTGGTGTTCCTGCTTGAATGAGGCTCTTCTTCCTTAGGCCAATAGATGGGGCCAAAGCATTCTTTCCCCTTCCTTCTGCAGTCCCAGGGCAACTATCAGTTTGAGCTGAATGGTCTTTCTGGCAGGGAACTCCCTGCAAGTGTGCCTTCTCTAGCCAAAGGATGGGCCAGGTTGGTCTCCCCCTGGGCTTGATGTCATTCCTGGGAAGCAGGGGGTGCAGCCACCAATATTTTGCACCTGGAATGCCCTGAGAAGACTATATTCATAGTCTTCTTTGTGCAGAAAAGTGCCTGAACTGAACAGGGAGCTCTGTTGACTCTCAGCAAACACTTTTCAGAGAAAAGATGTTTGTGACCTATTTCCCCTCATTTTAACTGACACAATTTTCTGGAAATTGTTTTGCGTCCAAGGACCATTTAAAGACATTACCAGTTCAACTCTCCTGGATATGGAATTTGCCTATAATGTATTTCCCAAAGTGGCAGAAATGACTGTGCATGAGTAAGCCATTTGTACACTTCCAAATGTGCAACAGCTATTTCTGGCTCCTAAAAACACCTGAAACTAGGACTAAGCCAGAAGAAAGTATCCATTGAAGAATATTGTCTTTCTGGTGACTCATCAAGAATTTTACCAGCTGTCATAACACCAGCAAGTGCAAAATTGATCCAAGGCTGTAGCCACAGGGTGTCCTATAGCTTTAATTTCAAAAAGGAAGTCTTCAGCCCTTTATCTTGTAGAGATATAAGGACAAGCATGCAGGTGGTATTCTGAGCAGCCTTCCAGTATTTTTGGCAAGGAAGTGCAAAGACACTGGGATCACTGACAAGCACTAGACCCTCACTTTTCAATGTAGAATATTAATATTTATTTTATTAATATTTGATACAGTTGAATCACTCTGAACGTCTTAGGCTGCCTGTTCAGGCTATTCTGCCGTAATTCCCCTGCAATGATATTGGTGCCACAAAATGTCTGCTTATGGGCAGGCTCAGCACCGTTGCACCGCCACATCCTCAGCACCCCAGCAGGGGCCAGGGCCATGGGACCCTCTTTAAAAGAATGCTGTGGGGGGGGGGTTCCTGGCACTCCCAATAAGTGCTGGCTGGCTGAGTCTGGGAGCCACCACCATTTGAATTTCCCAGAATGCTCTGGAGCCATGCAATGTCAGGGGCATTGTGGAAAATTAAAATGGTGGTGGACTTCCAGGTCCAGCTGCCTAGCACTCATTGGAGAGTGACTACTGCCGCCGCCAGGTTAACCCACAGAGGGAGGCGGACTGATGTAGGAAGGGGCATATCGCAGGACAATTTTGCTGAGAGAACCCTCAAACCTGGAGGTAGCCAGCTGCCAGCCACTTCCTCAGTTCTCTGTCCAGAGTTCTGACAGACTTTGCCTTGCCAGACAGAACATGATTCTGCCTTACCAAATATGACTCTGCCATACCAGTTGTGACCCCGCCTTACCTGATGTAATTCTGTCTCAGCACTAGGAGCCTCTTTTACAGGCAGCTTTACCTGCAAGCTTTCAACCTTGACAGGACAGGACAGAACAGATTGACTTATTTACGATCCAGCCTCCCTCCCAAATAAAGACATCCCCTTTCTTGGTTTGCATGAGACATTGATGATTTGAGCTCTCTGCAGGCGTGTGAGTTTATCTGAAACCCATTTCGCATTTTCAGTCACCCGTAGCCCCAACACATAGAGGGGTGGGGGAGAAGGGTCAGGGCCACTGGCCTCACCTCCAGTTTCTGCACATCTGGATGAAGTTCTGCATGGGTTTTTTCCATGTTGATTGTGCAGGGTGAAGAGCCTCTGCAGCATATACAGCTGTATGCACAAAGAAGAACCTCTGGCCAAATGCACAGATGAACAGATGGGATCCCTTTCCCCCACCCCTCCATACATAGACTAAATGCATGGAAGAAAAGGTGGGAAGGGGCTTCACTCAGAGCTCACATGATTTATTTCAAGAAGTATAGAATCAGTCATCCCTATAGTACAGGAGTGGGCAACTTGTGGCCCTCCAGATGTTTTGGCCTACAAATCCCATCATCCCTCACCATTGGCTATGTTTGTTAGGGCTGATGGAACTTGTAGGCCAAAACATCTGGAGGGCCATAAGTTGCCCACCTCTGCATTATCCCTTTTGCCGATACCTCCTTCATGCTTTACTTCTGATGCCAATGTTTCCCTTTTGTTAGGACAGGGGTAGAGAACCTCTCCAGATAATGTTGGGCTCCAATGCCCATTGGCCCCAGCCAACATGGCCCACAGTTTTGGGGATGATGAGAGTTGTAGTCCAACAACATTTGAGGGGGCCAGAGGTTTCCCACTCCTGCTTTACACCAGCCTTTCCCAACCTTGGGTCTCTATGTGTTGTTTGGACTACAACTCCCATCATTCCTGATAATTGGTCATGCTGACTGGATATGATGGGATTTGTAGTCCAGCAACAATGCAGTCCAATTTCCCATGGTTGGGAAAGACTTCTTTAGGCAGCAAGAGAGAATCCTATGTCCTTGTCAGTCAATTTGTCAACTGGGAACAAATCAATGAGATTTTCTTGCAAGAGGCAGATCTTTTTCATGGACCTCTCCCCGAGGCTGGCGTGACCTGCTGAAAAGTACTGCAAATGCATACCATACCATCTCTGCTCCAAAAATGTCTGTGTGCATTGCCCACGGTCTGCGGCTTCCAATTAATGGCATCACCAATTTACAGGCAGAGAATGTCAAGAATCGCTTGCATTTTTGACATACTCTCTTTGACAATACCACAGTACCAAGAACACTGCCAGTCAGCATGCCAATTAAAAATCCTCAGATGACTGAGAGGTGTTGGGATAGGAAAGTCACAGGATGCCCCAAACAAACATCCATGGGAAAATGTGATAGTTGTGACTCGGGCATTTTAATCACACTGTCTGCAGCATGCCTTAGGTTCTGAAAGTCCCACATGCTCATTTTCCACGCGATGTGACAACGGAGATGCATAAACATATCTCTGTCTCTTTAATGTTTTCCCCCCACAAGTAGCCATAGAGAGGAGGGTATATTCTGGATCAGAACCACAGGGGAGGCAGATTAACCCTTTTTTTCAGTGAGCATCACCCAACCCACCAAGCTGCTATATTATTTGGGGAAACACACATGTGCATACATGCTTTTCCTACTGGAGTGACTAGCAACTTTGGGGAGTGGGGGGACCTTTCCCTGGGAAAGGGGGTTCTATTTAATCAATTGAAACAGTAATTAAGATAAAGTGGTGCTGGCATCAGCTGCAGTGGGCCCTCTGGGACCTCAGCATTTGCCCATCCATACTACATGTTGACCCTAGTTCCGTTCGCCATCTTCAGTACAACTGGGGCCTCAACTGAAAAACAGCAGCATTGAATAGAGCTTAGCATGGCCACTCATGAATCACCATAAGAGAGGAAATACAGGGGTGGCTGGTGACTCCTGTATCAGCGGGGGTCCTTATCCATTGCAGCTTTTATTCTGAGCTTTATAGGAGCTATCCATGGTGCTCCATGGATAGTGAACCTATTTTGGGGGGGTGGAGTACAGCACCATGGATAGCTCCTATAAAGCTCAGAATAAAAGCTGCAATAGATAAGGAGCCCCACTGACACAGGAGTCACCAGCCTCCCCTGGCCAATTGGTATAATATTTGCATACGCTAATTTTTATGTCTAGATGCACATTTAGAAATGATTACTATAATCTAAATAGAAAGACAAGGTAGTACATCTCACCATAGTGTGGAAGACTGTGACCAGGTGACCTGTGTGCCTTGCTCAAGTCTGCTGTCCAGGCGCTAAATGTTGATACATGACTTCAAGGGCCCTTCTGATGGTTCTTTATCTTTAAACTGGACTTGGACTGGACAGCCCTTCAGATAGAGGGCAGACCTCTGTAAAAAAAAAAGGGGGGGACATGGCCATTGGACATCCTAATTGAGCTTCCCATGAACATAAGAGTTATAGTAATGGGTATTCATTTATTATATTTATATCCCGCCTTTTTTCCCTGCAAGGAACCCAAGGTGGCTTACATAATCCGCTTCCGCCTCTCCATTTTATCCTCAGAACAACCCTGTGGGGTAGATTAGACTGAGAGACACTGACTAGGCCCAAAGTCACCCAGTGAGCTTCATGGCCAAGGCACACAGGTCACCTGGTCACAGTCTTCCAAGCTGCAGTGAAATGTACTTTATTCCTATTTAAATCATAATAATTATTTCCAAATTTGCATCTATGGGCAGTATCCAATGGGACCACTCCACCTCAGCTGGTTCTGTTGCACTCGTGGGAGCAACTGCTTGTGCAGTGAGGTGGAAAGGCTAACTTCCCGATTGGGACTGGTTAGCAGAGCTCCCTTCTGCGAGTTGTGCTGACCTACCCTGTTCCAAAAATATGCATTTCCGCTTGTTTTGGGTTATTTTTAGAGTGCACAGGCACAATAGGATACTAGCATATCTATAAGAATGTGCAAATGTTATGCAAATTGGTATCCCCTTTTGTCCTATTTTTTTGGACTGAGTAGGAGACATTTGACAAAAACACTGGCATTGTTTCGCAGGCTAGAGAGCAGTGCCACATTTTCTACCCTTCTCACTTTTGTTTAAATCCTAGCATTCCCATTGTATCCCCAGTGGTGGGCAGAAATTAGAAGTCGGCGGGGCATACATACTTTCAGCTTCACATTTATCCCATCATGTTCACTACATGTTCATTTGGCTCTGCAGCTTCTGAGCAGCCTCCAACATCACATCACAGCGGTGATACGCTGGAATCACAGCACAATGAATAACCTGAAATGGCTATTAGTATTGATCTTCTCCTGCTAAGGTGGATCCTTTTCACAAGCTGGCCTGGTTTATAACACACCACCTGCTATCTTGCTTTTTAAATGGAATAGATAGATATAAACATAGTGTGGGACTTAAATAACTCGCATCAGTGCCAGAATAACAAACCATGCAGTGTTGTCGCACCACCTCTCTGCTTGACTTTGATTCTTGATTCTATCATTCCTTCCAATGGTGTGGATTTAATAGAGACAATACTTAGGCTCTGCGGGGTGTACTGTCTGAGTTGTTGTCAGCACGCTAAATTTGTCATCTAATACTGGAGATTACTGGTCCTGTTTCACTGACACAAGACTACTATCCAGCATTGCTTGGGATGCGAAGCACTGAATGCTGAAAATGAATGTTGGGGATCTTTGAAACAGAAAATATTAGTATTGAGCAGAGAGGTCCAAAGTCGTAAATTTGCTGGCTGGAAGGGGATTGGATGGGGTGGAAGTTACCTTCCAGCAGCAGAGAAAGGCTCCATGTGGGGGAATATGTGCTATGGATGGATGCATACACTGCCACTGGCACTCTTCTGGAAAGTTCCACAGGTGTAGATCTATGGCTAGTGGTGTCTCTGCCGGTGGTAGATCACAACAAAATGGGATGTCCTGGTGGGAGGATCTACTGGGTGGCAGGACTAGTATGAGTCACAGGTGGCCTTGGATCTGCTGGATCCAAAGCCCTTCACCCCAGGATCTGAACCTGGGTCTCCCAGTTTTAGCCAACTACTGCAGCACATTTAGCTTTCTCCTCAATGTGGAAATGTGGTCTTTGGGTTATAAGGAGGTGACTGGTTAATACCTGGACATTTGGGGAGGAGGTTTGCCTTCTGCTACATTAAAGCAGAACCTGGTCATCAACTGAGATTATCTTCAGTGCAAGTTAATATTTTAAACATCTTTGGCAAGAAAGGTCACCAGACCTCATGGAGGTGGCTTGCTCCTTTGCTTTATTTGCTGTCACATGCACTACTGCAGCCATGTAAGATTTAAAAAGTGGCAGTGGTCTTTGGGTTTGCCTTCTGCTACATTAAAGCAGAACCTGGTCATCAACTGAGATTATCTTCAGTGCAAGTTAATATTTTAAACATCTTTGGCAAGAAAGGTCACCAGACCTCATGGAGGTGGCTTGCTCCTTTGCTTTATTTGCTGTCACATGCACTACTGCAGCCATGTAAGATTTAAAAAGTGGCAGTGGTCTTTGGGTTTGCCTTCTGCTACATTAAAGCAGAACCTGGTCATCAACTGAGATTTGCAAGTTAATATTTTAAACATCTTTGGCAAGAAAGGTCACCAGACCTCATGGAGGTGGCTTGCTCCTTTGCTTTATTTGCTGTCACATGCACTACTGCAGCCATGTAAGATTTAAAAAGTGGGAGTGAGCCATGGTACAATTGAAAGCGCATTCTAGCCAAATGGAAGATTCATCCATTTCCCAGATGTGGCAAATGTGAAAAGCAGACTGGTATTGCTTCTTATTAATCCCTTGTCTTTTGCATTGATGGTTACAGTCAGAGGGATTGATAGGAACTTTTTTTTAAAAAAATGGGGCCCAATCTTTCCATTGGCATCAATTGAAGGTTTTTCAAAGTTTGATTGCCAAGTGGATGGGGATATTTGAGAGGGGGGCACAGTACACAGGGATTGACATTTTTTTCTCTTTCCCCACTCAATAGATTTCTCTGCACCCACTTCTCAGCAAGGAAGATTCAAGATGGCAGGGCAGGAGACAGAAACAGAGCAAAACAAAGAGACAGAAGGAAGCGAAGCAGGGAGCAAAGTAGTCAGAGCTCACACAAGGCTTTCACTCTCCCAGCAATTCACACACTGAAGGAATCTTAGGGCTAAACTACACACTACTTCAAATACATAGCATGCAGGTGATCCTCACCATTTTGTTTACCTTAGTGTAAGCATGTGGGGGTCTGATCCTAATCAGGAAAATTCCTCCAGGGACCCAGAAATAGGAAATGGTCTAGAATAGGAAATGGCAAAACAAAGAGACAAATACATCCTCACTATTTGCAAGTGATCCTCACCATTTTGTTTACCTTAGTGTAAGTGGGAGGGGGCTGATCCTAATCAGGACCACCATGTGCTGGTAGGGGAGGTTTAAGCCTTCTCACACAGCCATAATCCCCCCAAAATTCAGCCCCCTCCAAAGGGGCTAAAAAGAAAGAGAAAACACTCTCATGGCTCCAATTAAGTTGTTTTTGTTTTTGTTTTGTCTCCACAGTGTGGGGTGGGGGATAAATTTGCGGGGGGGGGGGAGAGTGGCTGGGTGGGAAGGTTTAAACCTTCCCTACTCATGCACAGTTGTCCTGATCAAGATCGGGGTCTCACACGCTTATACTAAAGTAAACAGAGCAGTGAGGATCTGCTGCATGCTACGTATTTAATGCAGCATGTAGTTTAGCCCTTAGGTACAAGGGAGCTGTGCAACATGTCTCAGTTCCATGCACACCTCTGAATCCAGGGTCAGGAGAAACACTGGGGATATACTAGTGAGCCAGGCATGCTTGCATCCCCAACTCTGCTTCTTGATGGGCTTGGGTGGGCCTTAGCTGTTCACATAAAGAGGAGAGAAAGGGCCACAAAAATGAGTATTTGAAATTCCTCCAGGGACCCAGAAATTGGAAATGGTCTAGAGCTACCTGCTGTGCAGCTAGACCTTTGCCATTGCTTTGAGCTAATCAGTATTCCCTAGTGGATTAATTTATAGCAAAGGTTTGTTGTTTTTCTAACAATCTGCTGCTTCTAAGAAACCTGGAGAATGAGGTAGCTAGATGTCTGGGTGAAGGGCAATTCTCAAATAATTAGAGACCTATAACCTATTATATGAATGTACAGCTTTCATCTTCGCTAGCCTAGGGTTGCTAATCTGGCCAGTTTTCTGTGGTGATGAGAAATGTGAAAGCTGACCCCAGGCGACCTTGTGAATCCACCAAGGAAGAGTGGCTCGAGACTGATTCTGGATGAGATGGAAAAGTCACAGGGCTCACCAATCAGTTTTGCCTCTTGGCTCATCTTCTACCCCCTGCCCCTGTTTTTGTCACAGTGATCAGACTCAAGGTTAAGCAACAGATAATTTTATTAACGTTTGTCCTATTCCAACAAATCTTCCAAACCTACGTGGTACTGAACAAGGCAGAGAGGCAACATCTGCAGCATCAATTCAGCAGACTAAGAATCCAGTTTCCAGGTGGCTAAGGTGGGATCAGGCTAGATAGGACCTGGCTGGGACAGCTCCCAAGAGCAATGAGAGTCAGACTGGGTTCAGATGAGACAACATGATAACCCACACTCAAGGGTTTGGTGTGGGTTGTCATTTCATAGATTTCATAGATCATAGAGTTGGAAGGAGCCTATAAGGCTATCGAGTCCAACCCCCTGCTCAATGCAGGAAACTAGAGGAGGGGTCTCCCATCCAAGTACTGTAATAACCAGGCTTGACCCTGCTTAGCTTTCCACACTCAGACAAGCTGAGCCAGCATATTGAACCATGGATTCTCTCCCATGAAGAGAACGCATGGTTTGTTGTTGGGTTGTGAACTGTGGGTTGTTTACCATAGTTTGTTATCTTGGCTGGATTCAGACAACACAATAACTCATGTTTTAACAACAACCCATGGTTCAACGACAACCCACACTCAACCCTTGAGTGTGGGTTATCGTGTTGTCTGAACCCAGTCGCAAAGGTCTGAGCTCCTAATAATGAAGCAGACCTACTGATGCAGGGGTGGCCAACCCATGGCCCTTAACTGTTTTGGCCTACAATTCCCATCATTCCTCACCATTGGCTATGTTGACTAGGACTGATAGGAGTTGTAGGCTAAAATATCTGGAGGGTCACAAGTTACCCACTCCTGTTTCTTCTTCTTTCTTTAATGCAGGGCTAGGCAACCTGGACTGCAACTCCCAGAATCCCTTATCATTGGCCATGCTGGCTTGGGCTGATGGGAGTTGTAGTCCAAAACATCTGGGATTGTATCCAGGATCTGCATTCTGTGAAAGGAAGGGACCTTCCACCCGGAGTCTGGGGAGCCCTTTCCACCCCACACACATACACCACAGCTCACCACCATTCAGCAAGGTCTCCTCCTGACTCTCTGTGTAGCCTTTTCAGGGGGCTGGAGGGGCTGCTGTGGGAAGGAGGGAGCAAGGAAGTCCACCTCCACCAGAGCAGCAGATCCGGTTTAAATCTGGATCCAACCCCTGGAGGACACCAGGTTGCCTACCCTTTAATGAAATGTGGCTGTGGGGTATGCCAGTGTGGGGAGAGCCAGTGTGGCGTAGTGGTGAGAGTGTTGGACTGGGACTCCGGAGATCCGGGTTCTAGTCCCTGCTCAGCCATGAAACTCACTGGGTGACTTTGGGCCAGTCACTGACTCTCAGCCTAACCTGCCTCACAGGGTTGTTGTGAGGATAAAATGGAGAGGAGGAGGAGGAGAATTATGTAAGCCGCCTTGGGTTCCTTTCAGGAAAAAAGGCGGGGTATAAATATAATAAATAAATAAATAAATAAATGACACTTTGATCAGAGCAGCACTGAGGGAGGGGGCGTTTAATGCTTCCCCTCCCCCATGCCATGATCAAATCTGTCCTCTACGCTGCCGTTTGGCCCCACGGGGGCAAATAGACATGTATTGGACCCCCTATGGTGGTAAACAGTAACTTGCTGTGTATGCATGGATTCAGTTGGGAAAACTGTGCTCAAGGAAAGAGGTAAACATCCCAGCACCTCGCGGCTACTGCGATCAAATTGTCAGCTCCAAGTTGCTGCATTTCATTTAAAAATGAAACTATCTCATTCTGTAAAGGATTGCTGGAATTAGGTTTGGGTAACAAAGGAGGAAAATGAAAGGTTGCAATATCCCATCTGAGTTAATAATAAAAATCATTTCCGTGTCATATTTAAAGAGTACTACTGTAGATGAAAACTTGGAATTGGTTAAGAACTGCAGATAAGTCAGAATCATGTTCAGAATGTGCTGAGATGTGTTATCATCGCTTCCATTTCAGTCAGTCCTGTTTGTGCTGCTGCTGTGTTAGAACCACCACTCGGTTTATGTGATGTTGAATTATAGAATCCATTATGCACTTTGACTATGAAAACTAAAAAATAAAATAAAAAAAACTACACAAGCACAAAGACAGCTGGGCTCTTTGGCAAGACCAGCCAAAAATCTAGAGAAGGCAAGACAAGCTGAAATATGAGGAGGAACAAAACAAAAGTCCTTCAAAGCAGTTTAATTTATATATAATTGTAACAAACTTTCCCGCAATTGTGCCATTATGATGATATGTCCATTGAAATGAATAGGGAGACTGAAAGTACATGCAGCCCAAAAAGGACTGCCAGGGAAAGGGAGCAGCAGCAAAAGGAACCCACCACAGAGGCCCATCGGGGCAAGAGCATCTTCAGCAGTGTATTACAGAAATGTGATAAATATATAAAAACATATAAAATGGGCATTTACCCTTTTTTACATTCTGCAGGGGAGAGCCCCCACCCCCATCCTTCAAGCCACAGCAACCATTGCTGGTGGAGGGGAGAAGATTGCAGTGACCCTCAGAGGTGACACTGGCTCCTGGCCACTCTGGGGGCCCAATTATCCTGGCCATCGCCAAACTGGGAAATGAGATTTGCCCAGATCTCACAAGGGCCGTGAATTCTGTCCTATCATGAGATTTGGGGTGGGATTTGCATGGATGAGGCTATACTTCAGCTGGAGAGGGAGCAGCTGCAGGGAGCTTGTTTTGCCCTTCCCTGCCCCCCAAAAAAGAAAAGAAAAGAAAAAAGAAGGAAAAACCTATAAGAACCTTTTAAACTAAGAACTGGTGCCTGAGTTTTGCGTTCTTCCTCCTCCCTCCCAATCCCTTTTCCTTTTGTGTCATGTCTTTTAGATTGTGAGCCTGAGGACAGGGACTGTCTTATTATTAATCTTTGTAAGCCACTCTGAGAGCATATTTTGGCTGAAGAGTGGGGTATAAATGCAATAAATAAATAAATAAAATAATAAAAGGCCTCACTGATGTCAGATGTGGCATGGACAGTCAGGCCAGTTCCTCAGGTACAGAGTGCATGGATTGGGCCCCTTCCCCCCATCTGCTTCCTTCCCCCACACCATTGGGGGGGGAGAGATGGCAACAGCCCCAGTTCACATCCTGTTGTGATATTTAATCAAGGTTACAACAATATTGGTCCTGTGTGATGGCTCAGGCTCAGAGGCTGGATGTGGTCCAGATGGCTGGGTCACATCTAGAGTTTTGGTCAGGTTTCAGGACCTTGGTCAGTGATCTTGAAGCCAGAGAACTGACAAATTACTCCAACAGAGTCTGGGAGCAACTGGCAGGCTTTTATAGGCAGGCCAGGAGTGTCTCTCTGAAAACTCCACCCCTTCAGGTGCAGCCTCTGGCTGTTAAAGGGCCAGCAGCCTTTCCCTGCATGCATTGGCTTCTCCTAGGGAATGAAGGTTGGAGAAGGCGGGGGCCGGTTGGGGACCACTCCCCAGGATCTCCCTGTTCACTAGAGGAGTCTGAAGTCTGCTCCTCAGAGTCCAGTGGTAGTGGTGCCTCCTGGGGGTTGTGTGGACAAGATATGGTGTCTGAAGCAGTGGGCCCCACTTCAGAAGGACCGGGAACTGGTTCTGATGCCTCCCTATAGTCACTGTCACTGGAGGCTTCAGTCTCCGAGGGGTGCCAGTCCTGGGCCATGACAAATATTTCCTCTGATATCAGTGTCTGCCTCTTTATTGTCACCACAATGAAACCCAGAGCCATTCCTGTTTTCCAGACTGTGGCTACCCAAGGTGTGACCCTGCAGGCAGGAAATGACCCAACAACTCTCTGCTCCTGCTGTTGACATATTGAACTGAGGGTCAAGAAGGTGAGACTACCGGTTGGAGTCCTGGGCAAGGAGGCTGTGAGAATGTAACATGCTCCTTCCTTCCACCCATTGGCCATACTTTCTCCGAGGACCCCTGTCTATCACTTCTAAATATTGCTGTGTCCACAGGCTTCATCTGTTATGCAAAGTGGAGGACAATCTTCACTCTTGCAGATAAGTGGTACTTGCTAAGCTGATGAGCACAATGCAAGCTGATTACTGTTGGACAATTAGCTGCAGAATGAAATGATGTAGCCCACACCACCTGGCATAGATCTGAAAATCATACCCACCAGCAAAAGGCAGGACTTGGAAATGTTTGCCTGGTCTGACCTTCAGAGTTGCTTGCTACAAAAGTTTGGATTCAGTTGTGTTCAGAATTTGTTGGGATTTGAGGGGGGCAGGGGTTCAACCAGTGCAGCATAGTGTGGATTCAACCAGTGTGGTGTAGTGGTTAAGAGTGTTGCTGGGACTTGGGAGATTCAGGTTCTAGCCCCCACTCGTCCTAGAACCTGGAAGTTCACTGGGTGACTTTGGGCCAGTCACTGACTCTCAACCTAACCTACCTCAGGGCTGTTGTGAAGATAAAAGGGAGGAGGAGGAGGATTATGTAAGCCGCCTTGGGCTCCTTGCAGGAAAAAAGCAGGATATAAATATAATAAATAAATAAATGTTGCTGTGGCGCTGGCACCACCTCTGTGTTTGTGCCTATGTTACCTTGCTTTCCTGTGCCTATATCCTGCTTTCTAGCTAAGGAACATAGAGTTCCTAGAGTTGGAAGGGACCTTGGAGGTCATCTAGCCCAACCTCCTGTCCAATGCAGCATCTGCAATGCAGGATGTAACTATAGCAACCTTCCCCAACCTGGTGCCTTCCAAATGCCATTGGCCATGCTGGCTAGTAATGATGGGAGTTGCAGTCCAACAGATCTGAAGGGCACCAGGTTGGGGAAGTCTGAACTACAGCAGCCCTGACAGATGGTTGCCTAACCTCTGCTTAAATACCTCCAACAGCCCACCACCTACTGAGGCAGTGTGTTCCACTGCTGAAGAACTCTTAAGAACATAAGAGCCATGCTGGATCAGGCCAAGGGTCCATCTGGTCCAGCTTTCAGCCCAAGGGCCCACCTAGTGTTGTGGGTTAGTCAAGCATTCTATTCATACAGTGGCCAACCACCCACTCCCTGTGGGAATCCACAAGTAGGATGTGTATGTAACAACAGCACCCTCCTGATTTTGTTTCCCAGCAACTGGTGTGCATAGGCATGCTGCCTCTGATACTGGAGGTAGCATATAGCTATCAGACCTAGTAGCCATTGATAGCCTTAAGTTCTTATCTTTTTCTATCCTTTCCCTAGGGAACCCTCCATATTCTAATGGCAGCTAAAACTGTGCAAAGAGAGTGTAACCCCAAAGGGATCTGTGGACAGGGGGCGGGGGGGGGCGGATACAGTTTGAATCTAGCCAAACACAAACAGAACTGGCAGAATATGCAAGTTCCATGCTCTTCATTTCCAGTGTGACCTTCTCCTGTAAAGGCTTCCCTGACCTTCCCGGGGGGGGGGGGATGAATTTGTGAGCTAAAGCATGCTGCCCTCCATTCCTACCACTCCTTTTGTGTATGCGCACACACATTTGATTTAGCATCATTAAATATCTTCTTGCTTTAGCTAACGAAGAGCAAAACAAAACAAAACCAAAATCAGTCAAAAGCACCCACAGACAATTCAGATAAGCTGACTCACAAATCCCAATCAACAATCTAGTTACAGTCTGTGTGTGCCCCCTGGCCATTTTTGCAGCTACCACTGCCCCTCTGCTGCCACTGCCAAATTTACCACTGCAACAGTGGCAAAAATGTGGCAACTTTGCTTGAAAACAAGGTGCACGGGGAGCCTTGCTCGGAGGCAGATGCACACTCCCGGAAGCCTCCTAGGAGTGTGATTCTGCTTCCAAACAAAGTGTGCGCTCCCTGTCTTGTTTTCAAGCAAAAGTGCTGCTTTTTGTTTAATCCATTCCGTGCATGTTTTGAGGATTGTCAGGAATCTTTCGTTCCATCGTCTGCTCATTAACGGAATTGGAATTTCCTCGCCGCCTTTGGAAAAATACGTAAACACGTCTGCTGCAATTGATGTAACTTTCACTGGCATTGTACCATTTCGCATATTAGCCTTAGCTCAGTGTACAATCAATGAGCAGAGCGTGGTTTTTGCAATCAAGCAAAAAAAACAAAAAACAAAAAGAGTGCTACAGAGCAGAGGTTGAAGAGAGAGCAGTGATGAATAAAATGTGTTTTGGTTTTGAGTGTTTTTTTTTAAAGGGGGGTATATATTAGCGTGTTTTCCAGTAATGTTCATAATTTTGTATGACTAAATTTGCATACAAAATGGTCCACTGAGTCCAGGTGACTCAGAAGATGGTGGTCTGCTGCTGAATCCACAGGTCAAATTCATAGCTATCCAAAGTCATTCTCATCCATTTCAGATTTCTCCAACACTGCAAGCACAAGACCACCAGTGAGTTAACTCAAAGTAGCAGAGGTCAAGGCCAATGCCGATCAAAGAGGGCCGACTAGGAATAGGTTGCATGTCTAAACATGTATAGGACTGCACCCTTAAGGTGCAATCCTATGTGTGTTTAGACAAAAAAAATAAGTCCTACAAATGGGAGTCGTAGGACTTTTTTCTGTCTCAACATGCATAAGATTTCACCCTTACTCTGTTAGTCTGCTCTTGCTGCAACCTCGGAGACTGCACTGGCTGCAGGTGGGGACAGACCTCCAAGTCCAGAGAGCCAGCTACAAGGTTGGAGCGATTTTACAACCTTGTAGCTGGGTCTCCAAAAAATCATATGGCTGTCTAGATGCTGTCTAGCAGCCATAGGATTGAGCTGAGTGACAGAGGAAAAGGCGACAACCAGGTGGGAAGGGAAATGAATGGAGTGGCTGTACAAGGAGGAGGGAGGCACGCATGGAGATGAAAGAAAAAAGAAAAAAGGCTAGACTGAACCATCTCATTGTCTGGATAAGTAACTTCCTGGTTTAGACTGAGAAGCTATTTTAAAGTGTTCCCACGGGTGGAGTGAGAGCTGCACATAGCATAGCTATCAGTGGAGAAATTGAAGCTTTTAATGTACAGGTAGCTGGGATTGGTCACAAGTGTTTCCACCCCAGGGGAAAAAAAAACAAAATAAAAAAATCCCACCTCAAAATGGAGGAAAAAATCTTGGAGCGGCCAGAATCCTGAACAGAAGCACTCCATCCACACTGCAACATTTATAATATAGTATCATGATTATAACCTCACACCCTATTCAGCAATTTCAGTTTCCAGACTGAGTAGGACAAAACAAGCAACAACACTATTAACATTATATTTCTACAAAACCACTTGCTCTTATTAGTTCTTTAAAAAAGAAAAGAACACAGGCAACATTTTAAAAATATATGTTACAGCAAAAACTCAGATTTGTTCAGGTTTGCAATTCAGCGTTTGCAAAAGAAAAAAAAATGGACAAACTCCATCCATAATTTTTCTACTTGTTGTAGACAGAGCTCCCACAATAGGAACAATTCACAGAAGTTATGAATGAACGGCCATCCTAAAAGTCCCATTCATGCATGCAAGTCACATGCAGACGCTCCCAGCAAACTCTCTTGGTGATTAATCCATCTCAGGCATCCCATGCTTTGCAAACTTTGCTCAGAGGGGTGATGTCCCTGATATCCTCCAGTCTCTGGCCGGGTCCTGCCTGTGGACTGCAAGGAGACTTAGGATGCAAATTCTTCAAGTATATTGAGTCCGAGGATTCCCCATCTGTGAAGATTTTATTCCGGGCACCAAAGCTGCTGGTTGCCCTCTCAGCATATACCTCTTGAGGAACCATCCCATCAGAGCAGGTATGGAGCTTGAAGGCCGCCTGGAAGCCCTTCTTGAAGTTCTCATTGAAGTAGCCATAGATGATGGGGTTGACGCTGCTGTTGGAGAAGGCCAGCCAGTGCGCAAAAGGGAATACATAACCAGCCAACAGGTTGATGTGCTGCTCATCCAACTTGGCATAATCCGTGAGCAGCATCAGCGTCCACAGGGGCAGCCAGGAGAGCATGAACAGTAGGGCCACCAGGACGAGCATTTTGATGACTTTCACCTTCCTCCTGGAGATGGCTGTGCTGCACCGATCTTCACTTTCCACCCTATGTTGGCTCACTGGGCCTGGCGACCTGTACAGCTTGAACCCAATCCTGCCGTACATGAAGGTGATGAGGGTCAGTGGGGCTACATAGATGTGGGCGAAAAGCACTGTGGTGTAGACTTTGCGCATTTCACTATCTGGCCAGGCCTCATAGCAGGAGTACAAGGGATAGGTCACACTCTGATTGTCACCATAGACCATGTAGCTGTCCTCCTCCTGAACCACAGTGAGCATGACAGCGGAGGGACACATGATTGCGATGGCCAGGATCCAAATGATAGCAATGGTATTGAGTGCCTGGAAGAGGGAGAGCTTGGGTTTAAATGGATAAACAATGCACCGGAACCTGGGGAAAGAGAGAGAGGGAAATCCAGGTAGGAAATGAGTACCAAGCAAGGCATGGAGATGAGAAACTAGGAAACTCCCTTATGCTACATCAGACTATTTGTCCATCCATCTAGACTATTATTCTCTACTCCAGGGGTGTTCAACCTCTTTCAGCCTAAGGGCCGAATTCCATTTTGGAGAAGCTCTTGGGGGCCGCATTCCAGTGCTGGGTGGGGCCAAAGGTTAATGCGGTGGGGCCAAAATACCAGCACATTTTAGCTTAAAGCTCTTACCGCCAGTAAGTAAGCATTAGGAGAGGCATTTCCTAATGCCTCCCCCTGACTGGTTAATTTTTTTATCTGTGACATGCCGAGGGGGCTCTCGGACCAGACCCTGTGGTAGTCAGTCTTTGCGGCTTACCTCCTATACTAATCAACACCAGCAGCAGCTGGTGGCTCCAATGACAATGTCAGTGGTGGTGATGTATTCACTCTGGGGGTTTGGCCTGAACTTTAAAGGAGCTGTCCGTGGTGCTGGACCATAGCCCAGAAATTTTTGGTTCAACACCATGGATAACTCCTTGAGAGTTCAGACTGCGACCCAGAGTGGATACACGGCCCCACTGAAATTGGAGCCACCAGCCTCCACTAGTCAACACTTCAGTCCCTAAGCAAACCAGGCAGATTTTGCTCTGTGACTCAAGAGCGCCCTCTAGCCTGACCCCACCCTCTCCCCAGCCTAAACCTGCAGCCTTCCCCAACCCGGTGCTCTCCGCCAGTTTTGGACTACCACTCCTAACACCCCCAGCCACCATGGCTGAGGATGATGAGAGTTGTGGTCTATCCCATCTGGACTGGAGTAACAATACCTTAACTGAATTAAGGGGTGCTTCCAGAGGGAGGGCTCCTAGTGCTTCTGATCAAATGGCATTGTGCACCTATTTCATCTTTTTCTCCCTTGACAATTTTTTTTAACCTGGTTAAAATAAAATAAAAAAGGGACAGAAGTGGTGGGAAAATGTAGGAGGGTCACAAACAGAAGGCGATAACATTTTGGACTTAGTGCCGGCACCGGGTTTGGAGGCACACCCTCAATAGGCCTCCTCCCTCAGTGAGTCTACCTTCTCACCACCACGGTCACCAGCTGGTCTTGCTCTTCCTCCTCTTCCTCATCATGGCTACCACCTACTTGCTTGACAGGCAGAGTGCCAGTGAGCAAGTAGGCAGCTGGCATCAGGCTTGTGGCTCACGCTGGCTCAGCTTGTCTGAGTGTGGAAAGCTAAGCAGGGTCAAGACTGGTTATTACTTGGATGGGAGACCCTTTCTTCTAGTTTCCTGCATTGAGCAGGGGGTTGGACTCGATAGCCTTGTAGGCTCCTTCCAACTCTATGATCTATGAAATCTCCTGCTCCACCACCATTGTCTGGGCCAGAGTGAGAGGTGGGTGAACAAGCAGGTTGCAATGTTGAAGAGGAAGAAGAAATTTAGGAGGCTCTTGTCAGTGGGCCCCTATTGGGATGTGGACCCTTGGCAAGTGCCCAACCATACCTACCCTTGACATGGTGGTGAACCTATTCTGAGGGTGGAGTTCAGCACCATGGATAGCTCCATGACGCTCCAAATAAAACCTGAAAAACCTGTAATGGAAAAGGAGCCCAAACAAAATAGGTGTCACCAGCTGCCCCCGCCCCCAAGTAATATTCTGTGTTTAAGGCAGGGTAATTACAGGATAAAAGCCTTGTCTGGAAGCACCCTAAGTGTCCAGCTTATGGGAGTTCCCTCATTTGTTTAGTGCAAGGTGACAGATGTCAACATCCTGGGTTCCCCTCTCCCATTCCCCATCCCCATATCTATGCAGCAGAGCATTGGTAGGAAGGGAACTCTGCTCGATGCTTTTGCGAACTTGTGTGTTCTGCCTGTAAGACCTCCCCATCTCACCTATCCACAGCAATGGCCACCAGCGTGAAGACTGACGATGAAACGGACATGCCTTGTGCCAGCCCACTCATCTTGCAGATGCCGTTGCTGAAGGGCCATCCTAGGAGACAGCAAGAAGCAATTGGAGCCATGAGCAAGTCCAGTTCTACCAACTGGTCTTATGCATTTAATATACAGATAGTCTCTCTCACTCATGCGACACTGCCTTATACTGTCTGTATTTACTGTATTTGCCCAGTATTGTTGACACTGATTGGCAGTGGTTCTTTATTCTAAGAACCCTTTATTGTACTTTATGGTGGTTGTTATTATGATGTGTGTTTTGACTTTCTGGAAACCACCTTGTGAGGACAGGGTGCCCCGAAAGGCAGGTTAGAAATCTTTTAAATCAGGTGTGGGAACCTTCAGGGGGTCCAGGGGCCACTTTCCATCCCCTGCATACTGCCCCCCTCTAAACACACACACACACACACACACACACACACACACACACACACACGGCTGCATTCCTGCCACTGCAGCACAACTGATCAAAAAATTTGGCAGTTTGCTGCCAAATTTTGACAGCAAACTACTACGGAGGTTTAAAAGGGACAGGCTAAACTCCATAGAAGTTTGCTTGCTGCTGAAATTTGGTGGCAAACCACGGGGGTGGGGGTTTTGCTGCCAGGCCACTGACAGCGGTGTGGTGATTGGGGTGGCAGCAGCTGCACCAGAGTCCAGGGTCACATGTAGCCTGCAGGCCATGTGTTGTCCAGCCATGTTTTAAATTAATAATAAATAATGGTACAATCCTATGTGTGTTAAGGCAGAAAAAAATCCTACAACTCCCAACATTCCCCAGCCAGCCATGCTGGCTGGGGAATGCTGGGAGTTGTAGGATTTCCCCCCCCCCTATCTAGACATACATAGGATTGTGCCCAAAATAAATGAATAAACAAACCCAGTTGGATCAATCCAAAGCTCCATGTAGTCTGCAGCACCCTGTTTTCCAACAAATGGTTCTCAGAAGACACATATATGTATTTATTTATTATTTCATTTCTAAAACCACTTTTCGTAAAAAAATAATAATCCCAAAGTGGGGTCCAATACAAATAACACGCAATAAAATCATACAGTCAATCCCATCATCTCCCTTTTCCTTACCTGTGATTAAATTGTCTACTAAGGTGGTGGGTACACAGAAGATGCCCACCAGCAAATCACTGATGGCCAGGTTGAGGATAAACAGGTTGGTGACTGTTCTCATCCGGCTGTTTTTCAATACAATGAAGCAAACCAGGCTGTTCCCAACCATGCAGGTGGTGAAGATGAACAGATAGGCGACAATGTAGATGGCAGCGACAGGCGGCGAGTGCTGGTAATAGTGGGAGTAAGTCAAATTCCTTTTGGCACTTCCCAAGGAGTCGCTTGTTTGGTTAATAATGCTGCCTTCCAGGACCTCCATGTTGTGGCAGTGATTTGGCTCACCTGGCAAAGAGCCAGAGGAAACCACAAGTGAATTTCGACGGCTAACTCTTGACAAGAACCATCTTTGTACAGGATGAGCAGATGACAACCTAGAAAGACAGTTGCGAGTGGAGAAGACAACATCAGAACAAGTGGATCTATCAAGGCTCACCAAAGAAAATAAACTGCAGCCATCATGCTAGAGAATGGAGCAGAACCAGAGGATGGGTGGGCTGGAAGGGAAGGTGGAGGCTACACCCAGTAGACTCAACACTCTACTTAACAAAAGTAGACTCACATTTGGAGGTATAATTCTGCTAATGCTTCTATTACCCACATGTTTTGGCAATGTCCAATTGCTGCCTCTTTTTGAGGGGGGAGGTCATAATATGGATAAACTATTAGAATGCTCCTTAAGATTTACTGATGCTCATGTTCTTTTACATCATTTAACTGCTGCATGGACATTAATGCAAGGACAATGTAAATGGATTTTCTGCACCCTTTTGACAGCTACAAGACTGATATTACAACACTGGAAAGATAAAAGTCCACCTCCTATAATTTATTTATTTATTATATTTATACCCCACCTTTTTTCCTTCAAGGAACCCAAGGCGGCTTACATAATCCTCCTCCTTCTCTCCATTTTATCCTCACAACAACCCTGTGAGGTAGGTTAGGCTGAGAGTCAGTGACTGGCCCAACGCTCTCACCACTATCAGTCACACTGGCCCTCTATAACACAATGGATTAAGGACTTAACAGCGCTTTCAGTATTTGAACGGGTGGTACCCGGTATTTAGATGCCACCTGCAAATGGATAAATATATGGATATTTGGTCTGCCTTTTTTGAAGCTTATGCATAATTGTTTTTACTGATAGCTATATTTTCATATACTCATAGGTATACATTTCATACACACCTATTGCAACTGATTTATTATATTCCTTGCAAGGAAACTGTATTTTTATGGTTTTGTTTTGTTGAAATTCACATTAAAAAATCAATTAAAAGAACATACCGTATTTGTTGCCTCTGCTCCTTTTGCCTCTGGCCCCACCCACTTTTGCTTCTGGCTCAGCCCAGCACTGGAATGCTTCTCCACATTGGAATGAGATTTCAGGCTGAAAAAGGTTCCCCAGCCCTGGCTTAAATAAAACAAATCTTCAAGTACAATCTTTAACCTACTAAAAAAATGCCTCTATGCATTCTTGTGAATAACATGGGGAGATAACATGGGGAGATAGAGCTGGCTGTGCCCACTGGGCCATGCTACCTATGTCAATGTCCCCATCAACTTCAGCCTCTGTGAGGAGCTAGCCCTCAAGGCTGAGAGGTACTTGGCTCTTTTAAATAATGCAGAGAAGCTACATTAGCTCTGAAAAGTATTATCAGTGGGGAGTTTATCACAATGGCATTGTGGGAAATTAACATGGCACCTAGGCTTAATGGCTTGGACCATCAGGCCAGAAAAATAGTTATTGGGGGGGGCAGGGTAGACATCAGTGGTGGGCCTTACCAAGCATGCCAGGTGCTGATGCCGCCATGCAGTCCAGCTTCTCAAGAGCCTCCACACAGAGGCCATAATGTTCAAAACAGTCGTGAGGACGGAGGCGGTGCACTCAGATGGACTGGTTGGTAGGGAACCTGCCAAGCAATGTGCAGCTTAATTTGGCATGCATTGAAATGAAGAAAATGACTTATTAGTCACCAGACGTGGCATTAATGAGGAAAACAAGGACAAGAGGACATTTGCCCAAGCGCCAAGATATAATGCCCACTACAACCGGCATCCCATTAGTCCTCTATTTGTGTAATTAGCTTAAGCACCTAATGAAAGCAACCAGTCCAGTATTGTCTGGGGTGTGCGTGAGGAGATGCGGGGGGGGGGGGGTTATTCAGCCTTGTAATTATACTCCTGTTTAATAAGCAGGTGACATGTGGTTCTTTAATTAGGTCTCCTCATTGCATTCCCCACTCTGAAAAGCACATCTTTATTAAGAAGGCAGACCATCTCTGCTGTCTGTTACTTTCTCAATAGTAAAGGGAAAGCAATCTGCATAAGGAGACAAAAGCAGCTCTCCAGCAACAAAATGTGTTTTCTCTTCTATCAAAGGGGCCTGAATGCAGGTGGTCAAGGTGCAGAGGGAACAAATGGAGGAATCATCAAAGGCCTTGTTCCCCTTGCAATACCAGGATTCTGCAGGCTGTAGGGGAATTATGCACATTATATACTGAGGGGCTGGGTGTGCAATAGTTTATTTGTTTTGCAAATTCTGCACCTAGAAACCCTGAATTGCATGCCAAGGAAATATCCATTTTGAGATCAGAGAATGATGCAAATTCAGCATGGACATATTTGCTTCTTTAACATCATTTTTTGTTTTGCTCAAGCTTTTCACGGGATATCATGGTGCTGCTTATTCTGCAGCTGACTTCAGTTGTTTCTTACTTGCTTTGCATTTTACTCCTGCACTCTTTGGAGCTGCTGTATGCCGCTGTGGAGATTGTATGATTGAACAGCAGGGTATGCATATTTTAACCCAAATGAAATCAATAATTTAATCTGTTTCCCAAGTTTAGGGTTTTGGTGAATGTGGATTTAAGAAAGAAAAAAAATGGTGATGGGATGAGATGGGAAGGGAATGGGAACAAAAGGAAGGAGATAACTTATTTTGAACTGCAAGTCATTGCATCATATTTGTGGGACCCCACTCCAAAAGGGCATCTGCTTGGCTCCATCTTTATTGGCTTTTAAATGGGCTTTGAAATCACATTCATTTTAAATTATTTTTAGTTGAGACGTTGGTCTGATTCATTTCATTTATTACATTTCTATACCACCCAGTAGCCAAAGGTCTCTGGGCAGTTTACAAAGATTAAAACCTTAAAAATACAATACAGTAACATATTAAAAACCATTGCATACTATATACAATTTTAACAACCAAGAATAAGAAATCCCAGGACCCTAACTTATGCTGTTAATTGCCTGCGAGTAGAGGAAGGTCTTAACCTAGCACCAAAAAGAAGTCAATGACTGGGTTCTGACAACACAATAACCTACACTCAATGGTTGAGTGTGGTTTGTTGTTAAACCATGGGTTGTTGTTGAAACATGGATTATTGTGTTGGCTGAACCCAGCCACACTAACAAACCACGGTGAATAACCCACAGTTCACAACCCAACAACAAACCATGGGTTTTCTTCATGGGTTGTTCATGGCTAACAAGCCATGGCGTGTTAGCACAGCTGGGTTCAGACAACATGATAACCCACATTTCAACAACAACCCATGGTTCAATGGCAACCCACACTCAACCCTTGCATGTGCGTTATGTTGACTGAACCCAGTCATTGATCATTGATGATTTAATGGTTTATATCAGGGGTGTTGAACATCCAGCCCAGGGGCCAAATCTGGCACTCCTGAGGTCTCAATCTGGCCCTCCAACGTTCCCTATATAGCCATGCCCCCTTCCGCACAACACCAAGTGGTTCCCACTTTCCCCAGCCCCCAAACTGGGAGTGATGTGATGTGGTTGGGAGAATGGTAGCATGGCAGCATAGGGGGAAAGAGTTAGAACCTCCCTCCCCATACACCAGGGGTGCAGAACCTCTGGCCCATGGGCCAGAACTGGCTTACCCGGTATCCCAATTCTGGAGTTCCTCAGATAGCCACACCCTTCTCCCCCAGCCACAGTTCATTTGGTGGTTTCCCAACTTTTGTGGAGTTTTACTCCCATTTTAAGTGGTTGAACTGCTCCCTCTAAGACTTAGTTACTAGCAGTAAGAGCTTTAAGCTAAAAGATGCTGGTATATCTGGCTCCACCCCTTTTGCCTTTGGCCTCACCCACCACTCGAACGTGGCCCCCGAGAGCTTCTCCAAAATTGAATTAGACCCTCAGGCTGAAAGAGCTTCTGCATCCCTGGTTTATATATTGGTGCTGGTTTTTAATTGTTTTCGACTGAATTGCTTAAATTGGTTTTGTGCTGGGCTGTTAAATGTTTTTGGACTTCTGTTTGAGTGATTGAGTTTTCTTGGAATGAGGTGTTTTCATTTCTGATGTTCCGTTGATGTACGCAGCTTGGGATGGCTTCTCCCAGAAAGAGGGCATAGAAATATTTGAAATCTATAGTGAATGAAAGATATGCGTCTGTCTGTCTGTGCCATGGCACCAAGACAATGAAACCTATACAACTGAGACTTGGCATGCATACTACGGGGACTCTAGGTGTGTGCACCTCAGGATTGCTTGGTTTTTTAAAAAAACACATGCATTAATTTTAATTTCAATGTGCCCATGTGTTTGAAGCTTGCAGTATCATCTTCAGAAACTAGGTGACCCTAAGTCTCACACACACACACACACACACACACACACCAGCATTTTTGGACCTGTGGGCACATTTGGGAATTTGAGAAACTGCTGTGGGCACCACCACAAAATGGCTCCCACAGTTGAGGTGGCTAGTCACATAATGGCTGCTGTGGGGGCCTGGCTAGTCAAAAGTGAACTCAAGGTTGGGGGGAGAGCAAGGCTAGAGGTTAGATAGGGAGGGAGGGAAAGAAGACTGCTTAACATTTTCCAAGGTTTTTCTTTTTTAAAAAAAATGTTTTAAGGAAGCAGGGAGGGGAGAGGTTAATGGGTGCCATTGGAGGTCCATTGGGGACCCCTGCCCTAAGCAGTGCATAGCTTTGCAGTTGGTACACTTTTAAGCCCACGGGACAGAATTGTGGTGCTGTCCCCCCCCCCCCCCCGTGGGATAGCCACCCCTACAGGGGAATGGAGTGGACAGACTCTTTGGGGTGTGAGTAGAAACAATGTGAAACATTGTGACCAGGTGACCTGTGTGCCTTGCTCAGTCTGTGTCCAAGTACTGTTGATGGGTAACTTCAAGGCCCAGCTCTTCCTTCTGATGGGTCTTCACCTTTGAACTGGACTGGAATTGGACAGCCCTTCAAACAGAGGACACCTTCAGAACAGAGGATGGTGCTCTGCAGAAGAGGGTGCATGGCCACCCTATCTTAGGCTCTGAGCAGGTATATATGAGAGGAGACGTTCCTTCAGGTAATTGACCCCAACCTGTTTAGGGCTTTAAAACCTAAAACCAGAAATGGACTGGAAGCCACTGGAAATCACAGATATAATATAATAATATCAGCCAGTCCCTGTTAACCGTCTCACTGCCCCATTTTGGACCAGCTGAAGTATCTGGACCATTTTCAAAGGCTTCCTCACACCTGGAAGCAGCTGCTCCATGAGCTGAGCCACCAGTGCTACAGGTTAGTGTTCTAAGGTGGCCATTTATCCTCTTGTACATTGGACAGTCCTCTATTTGAAGGGCTGTCCTGTTCAATCCTGGTTTGCATCTATGCATATCAATTGGAATATTGTCCTTTTTTTTTGGTCAGTTCACAAGTGGCCATCCTACAGTGTTCCCTGGGGAGCAAAGAGTTCCTGGGCTCCAGAATCTCTTTGCCCTTAAAATAGACTGGCTGCTGGGCTGGCTCCCCCTGAGCTGGATGGACTAGGAAGGCTAGATATAGCAACAATATTCATTTTGTCTGTTTCATCCCTCCTGCTCGGCAGCTGCCTACAGCTCAGCCCGGAGACTGGGCATGGATCACACAGCACCTTCTGCAACATCACACAGGACCATTTGGTGCACCTCTCGCATCACACACTGTTTCACTGACACCCCTAAAAATAGGACCGTCTAGTGTCAGTTCTGGGGTGGGGGGGTTGAGTGGGTGTGGGTGTGGGGGAAGTCCTTGGACAAAATGCCCTACCCTCTTTCCCCTGACCATCAGTCATTTGGTGGTTTCCTAGTTTTTGTGCACGTTTTCCCCATTCCAAAATGTTGAAATGCCTCTCCTAAAGGCTTAATTACTGGCAGTAAGAGCTTCAAGCAAAATTATGCTGGTATTTTGGGTATTTTTGACTCCACCCCTTTTTCCTTTGGCACCACCCACCACTAGAATGTGCCCCCATCCCATTTCTCCAAAATTGTATTTGGCCCTCAGGATGAAAGTGGTTCAACACCCCTGCTCTGCTGCCACCTTTCTGCTGTTACCAGTTAGGGTAGGAATTCCCCTCCTCGTTCGGTTGCCCTGTAAGAGCTGCAGGGGTCGGAGTTCCCAGCAGTAAACTGGCTGCTGCTGCCTTAGGCAAACCTAAGTCCCCCATTTTCAATGTGGGGATAATGATACTGATCCACCTTACAGGGTTGTTGCAAGGACTGTTGAGATATTGCATGGAAAGCATTATAAACAGGAGTGCAGAGTTGATTTTCCTCCTTCCTGGGTAGCCACAGCATCACCCCGTTACACATTTGAGAATAAAAATGGAGATCCCTTGGCAGAACATGCTTTCCTTGGCAGATACATATCCCTGATTAACCATGCTACCACTTCCCTCCTCTTCTTCTGTTGTTTCCTCTGTACTGAATGTTTATTTATTTATTACATTTATACCCCGCCTTTTTTCCTGCAAGGAAATGTAAGCTGTTAGAATGTAAGCTCCTTGAGGCAGAGACCTATCCTCTTGTATGCTTACTGTTGGACTTTATACGTTCAAAAAGAGGGCTCCACCATTCCAGAATCCTAGGTGTAACCTGGGACCTGCAAATATTAAGCCAATTAAGTCTGAACTTTCTTCCTCACTACATCTTGGGAGATAGGCAACTTGGTGTCCTCCAGATGTTTTGGCCTACAATTTCCATAATCCCATATGGTCAATGATCAGGCATTATGAGAATTGTAGTCCAAAATGTCTGGAGGGTGTAGTCCTACCCCTGGTTTAGATGTAAAACTTATGGCTGCAACATCAAGTCAACTTTTTGCTCTTTTTTTCTCTGTCCCCTTCTGTTATGCTTTGCATTACATCCAGCCTGAGTAAGAGTCGTGGAGAACCTGAAAGCTTGCTCTCTATGTTGTGGCCTTCTGCTTGGTCCTAATAAAAGTATTGCCCAACTATGGATTTTGGATCTCTCTCTCTCTCTCTCTCTCTCATGGCCAATACAGCTTCCCTTTGCTTTTTAACAATAATGACAATGTGGCTGAACCCTGGCTTCTCTCTCTTTTTTTTAAATCTGAAAAATAAAAAATAAAATAAGATTGTATGTATCAGAAATATCCCCATCGTACCCCCGAATCAGTCTAAATCAGCCCTAAACTGGTTTGAAAACATTCAGTAGTCCATGGGATGGGATTTAGTGGGGGCTGAGAGAGGAAGGGAAAGCGTAGAAGTTATTGGCTGTTATGTCCCAAAGATTGTTGATCAAGGAGGCAAAACAGTGACTGAAGCCAAGAAACACAAATGCACGTCCCTTATATATAAATAAAAAAATACATGCTTTCTCTCTTCTCCCTCTCCCACCCCCCCACCCCCACTTTCACCATTCTTGGTTCCTGGAGAGAAAGAGAAAGTGTCATTTTTTGCATCTATTCCAATAACTCTACTCATCTACAAGGCGGATCCAATTTTCCTGACTTCAGCTGTAGAATTCAGAATGTATTTCATTACCGTTTTCTTACCTGCATCCTGTCCTGTAGCAGTCTGTGTGGAGCTTCCTTTGTGGCTGGCAGAAGGCGCGATCGACTTCGCAGGTAATTCTCTATGCTTCCATTGCAAGAAGAATAGACAGGTCTGAAGCCAAAAACAAAACAAACCTAACCCCCTAAAAGGGTCTAATCTTGAGTCTCTTTAAACCTAGAGAAGAATAGCCTGGGGGCAATCAGGCTATCCCTAAGCTGTTCCGAAATGACCGAAGGGGGTGCTGTGTTTCTTTCCATGCTTATCTAGCCTACCTCAGCTCTGACTGAATACAAGAGAATACAAAATCCCCTTATAATAAAGGCAGGCAGGAGCAGTGATGTCACGCAGGAGACTCAAAACACATAAGGAACAGCAAAAAGTGTGTGTGTGGGGGTGTGTCTCTGTGTGTGAAATAGAGAGAGATCAGACTATAGGTCCACGAAAGCTTATGCCATAATAAATATATTCTTCCTTAAGGTGCCACACAAGACTCGTCTTTCTTTGTTCTATTTTCTATTTGTTCTATTTTCCTCAAGTACCTTGTTTTTCACAACCAAAACAGTGTTTCAGCCTTCCCCAGACTGGTCCCCTCCAGATGTCTGGGACTGCTACTCCCAGCAGCTCCTACCAGCATAGCTGATGGTCAGGGATGATGGAGCTTGTAGTCCAAAACATCTGGCGGGCCCCAAGTTGGGGAAGGCTGCAGTACTTGGTACATTGCAGTTGCTGACATTATTTGCCTTTGCCTCCCTCCTTTCTTCTATTTCTTTCAAGAGGCACAGCAGCTGACAACTGACGGCACAAGCCTTACACACACACACACACACACACACACACACCAGCTCGGTATCTTTGATCCTTCCATTAATTTGGGAAGCGATGGGGCATGTTGGAATGGCATTCTGAGAATCATGTTATCTCTTCCTCGTGGCATTTTAGAAGCCTTAATGTTGTCATTACGATGTAATTAGTACATAATATGCAGACTGCTGCAATCCCCTGCTCCCCATTTAGCAGTTGGGGAAATGATATACTCGCAGTGGCTTGGCCGGCCTGGGAAAGTAATTGTCATATTTGCGGCCCTGAACAGCCAATGGGAATGAGATAGAAGGGGGAAATCAGCTTCATTTGTGACATTCTAACGCTTTTTGAGAACTGATTCACAGCACATGCAGAAGGAAAGAACCATGCCTGGAGACACAATCTCTTGGACTGACCGAAATAAATCAGTCGATCCCCATTTCATGGCCCCATCCATCTCAAGGCCAGATCTGCCACTAGAGCAGCTGATCAGCAGGGCTGCAGGGAGAAAGACAGCAGCTCCAGCTCAGGTTTTATCCCCACTGGAGTCGCTAAAGTGGGGAGGAGGTTTTAGCCTCCCCCACTCTCAGTGACCCTAAAGCGCCAGGATCACTGCTTCTGCACCACTAATGGTGGTGGGGAAGTAGTGACCCCGATCAGGTCGCTGGGGGTGATAGGAGGCTTTAATCCTCTTTCCTGCTGCAATTCCTGTTTTGAATGCTCCCAGGACCCATGTCAAGGGTAGGCATGTTTGGGCATTTGCCAAGGGCCCACACCCCAGCAGGGGCACACTGACAAGATCCCCCTGGACATGCTCCTCTACACCATTGCAACCTGCTTGTTCACCTGCCTCTCGCTCTGGCCCAGACGACGGTGGTGTTGAGGAGGAGGAGCAGGAGATGCCGCAGCCGACTTGCTCCCTGGTTCCCTGCCTGTCAAGCAAGCGAGTGGTAGCAATGACGAGAAAGAGGATGGGGAGCAAGAGCAGCCGGTGGCAATGTCAGTGAGAAGGTAGACTCACTGATGGAGGAAGCCCATCAAGGGTGTCTTGCCCAAGGACCCTCCAAAACCTGGAGCCAGCACTGGATGCTTCTGTTACCGGAGAAGCTGCTACGTAGAACTGCCCTTAATATTGTGCCAGCTTTAATTTAGCTGGTTGGGTTTGGATATGTGTTTTTCACGTCTTGTTGCCTGGCTTGCCTTGACTCTAGGAGATGGAGTTGGAGTTACAGTGACCAAGAAGAGCTCAATGTGTCCTAATGTGTCCTCAACCTTGGGTCCCCGGATACGGTTGGACTACAACTCCCAACATCCCCAGCCAGTGGACAAGGCTGGTGGTAGTTTGTAGTCCAAGAACATCTGGGGACCCAAGCTTCGGAACCACTGTATAATGCCACCTCCATGGATACTCATTTCTACCCACTTTTGAATGCCTGGAAGGACAGTACAGATCCAATACATAAACACATGACTGGCTAGAATGCTGGCCTGGTCTATTTAGGATACTATATAAGTTGAGAGCCAGTGTGGCGTAGTGGTGAGAGTGTTGGACTGGGACTCGGGAGATCCGGGTTCTAGACCCCACTCGGCCATGAAACTCACTTGGGTGACCTTGGGCCAGTCACTGACTCTCAGCCTAACCTACCTCACAGGGTTGTTGTGAGGATAAAATGGAGAGGAGGAGGAGGATTATGTAAGTCGCCTTGGGTTCCTTGCAGGAAAAAAGGTCCGGTATAAATATAATAAATAGAAATAAATAAAATAAAAAGTCCAAAGGACTTGCCTGCTGATGTTACTCTCCATTTTAGAACATCGTCCATCATTTGTACACATCTGGCCTTTGCGTATCTCACTGAACATCCTCCATTTACCTCCTCTGTGGGGCCAGCCCCTTTGCCACCAGCAATGCAAATGCTCATCTAGAGTAGCTTTCATGAGGACAGAATGTTTTTCAGATGATCTTTGAACCTGGGTAGACGCATGGCTCCAAGTGTTGCTTGGAGGTGTTCAAAGGGAGGAAGGAGGCAGTCAAAGACAGGGACATGAAACATTGCAAAGAAGTAAGGCCTGGGGCTTATTTTCTGCACTGCCTTGCAGCCTTCGCTCTGTTTAAAGAAGGAGTAGGAACCTCAGGACCATGCGCCAAATTGGCACTTTGGGGTCCCAATCCAGCTCTCTGGGCTTCCCCATATGGCCACGGCCCCTTTCCCCCAACTACCAATCATTTGGTGGTTTCCTGGCTTTCATGTGGGTTTTTTTCCCCCATTCTAAAAGGCTGAAATGCCTCTCCCAAGGCTTAGTGACTGGCAGTAGGAGCTTTTAGCTAAAATGTGCTGGTATTTTGGGGGGGGGCTTTGCCTTTGACTCCACCCACCACTGTAATGCAGCCCCCAAGAGCTTCTCCAAAATCGAATTTAGCCCTCGGGCTGGAAGAGGTTCCACACACCCTGGTTTAAAGTTTCTCTCCCTGGCTTTCTCCTAGCAGAGTATATTAAGGATGCCTTTAAGGAATCCTGCTATGCCCCCCAACACCACAAATGCAAACACCCTTCAACTCCACAAGAAGTATGAAGATGTTCCATTATAATTATATCCTAAGACAGGGGTGAGCAACTGTTGGCCCTCCAGATGTGTTGTCCTACAACTCTCATCAGCCCCAGCCGAGGGATGATGGGCATTGTAGGCCAAAACGTAAGAACATAAGAAGAGCCACGCTGGATCAGACCAAAGGTCCATCTAGTCCAGCATCCTCTTCACACAGTGGCCAAACAGCTGCCCACGGGAAACCCACAAGCAGGACAGGAGTGCAATAGCGTCAGCATGACCAATAAAACACACCAGCTAGAAGCCTTTTGAAACAGGTGGGTTTTCAAAGCCTTTTAAAAATAGTGCAACCAAGGGGGGCAACTCCACATCCTGTGGAAGGGAATTCTGTAAGGTAGGTGACCACATTATTGTGCCTGACCCCTCATTCCCAGTGATCAAGCCACCCAAACATACTACAGCACAGAGTAGAAAATGCAGCTCATAAGTTTCATAGATCATAGAGTTGAAAGGGGGCTACAAGGCCATCGAGTCCAACCCCCTGCTCAATGCAGGAAACTAGAGGAGGGGTCTCCCATCCAAGTAATAACCAGGCTTGACCCTGCTTAGCTTTCCACACTCAGACAAGCTGAGCCAGCCCAGCGTGAGCCACAGCTGTTTCTTTTGACTTAATTGTGCATTTACGGGGTGAGGGGGAGTGTTGAACCTCTTTCACCCTGAGAGCCAAATTTCATTTTGGAGAAGCCCTTGGGGGCCACATTCCAGTAGCGTGTGGGGCCAGAGCAAAAGGCATGGGGCCAAAAATACTCCAAAGACCAGCATATTTTAGCTTAAAGCTCTTCTTGCCAGTAACTGAGCCTCGGGAGAGGTATTTCAGCCTTTTAGAATGGGGCAAAGAACTGCCCAGGAAACCACCAGATGGTTGGTTGGTGGTTGTGAGAAAGGGGTGTGGCCATCTAGTATTAGGACACCAGGGAGGCTGGATTTGGCTCCTGGGTCTGAGTTTCTGTGCACCCCTGGGTATGATCTAAGTTTGTCTTGTTTCCTTTCCTTTTTAAAAATAAAAATAAGATATATCTTTGTGGAGAGCATTTCAAAAGGGATTGAAAGATTCTTGTAAAACAGTATCTGAAAATATAATCCAGCAAAGGGGGGGGGCGAGGAATTGAGTTTCCCATGGGCAGCTGGTTAGGTATTGTGTGTACAGAATGCTGGACTGGATGGGTCCTTGGTCTGATCCAGCATGGCTCTTCTTGTGTTCTTCTAATTCAGTGTCATTCTCCCTACCCTTGAGCAGGGCTGGCTTTGATATCCAGCATCCTTAGGTGGTTGCTGGGACCTCTGCTGATGCCACCCCCTTTCCTCCCCTACACTGGGCAACAGGCTCTACAATCCACCTGCCATTTGAGTTACCCACAATGCCCTGATGCAGCATTTCTCAGGGGCATTGTGGGACATTTAAAAGGTGGGCCGCTCACAGCTGCCAGCCACAGGTTCCAGCGCCACTGCTGCCTGCCTGCACCATCAGCAACAGGTACACCTGCAAGAATTTGGTGAGTGGGTGGATACCAAAGTCAGAAGGATACTTTGCTGGGCTCCCTGCCAAACCTGGAGCTGGCCTTGCCCCTGAGTGTGCCCCTGTATGTTGAAGGATTCTCTGCCACAGGTTGATTGGCTAGCCTTGCACAAAACAGTCTCTGTTCCCCATCTGTCTGTGAGAATAAAAATTGACCCACAACTAAGGGTTGTTGTTGTTGTTGTTGTTGTTGTTGTTGTTGTTGTTGTTCTTGCTGTGTTCATGGCCAAAACAATAAAGAGGAGAGGGAGCTGCAGGGTGGATGAGAGGAGGAGGTGGAAATCTGAGGCGACTGAATTTTCCTAAGCAGGGAACTGTCTCTTGCTTCTAGGCAGCAAGCGTCCTTCTTGTGTGTGAAGTGGTTGGCATGGGCGATTCTAACAATCCTGTGAGGGCAGCCAAGAATAAATCCAGCCAGTCTCTGTGTGCCTTCTTGGCCTGAGGCCTACATAGATTTGCAGCCTGGCTTGGAAATGACAGCCAGCCTATAGAGCAGGGCTCTCCAACTTTGGGTCCCCTAGATGTTGCTGGACTACAGCTCCCAGCATACCCAGCCAGCATGGCTAATGGCAAGGGATTCTGGGAGCTGTAGTCCAGCAACATCTGGGGACCCAAGGTTGGAAAGCCCTGCTATAGATAGTCCAACCGAGCTTCCACAACAAGGGCAAGTTGCTGTTCTGGAGTTGCTTGGTCTGGGAAGGACCAACGGGAGATGTTTGTATTCTGCAGTGGGTCACTTAAGTATCAGAATATCCCATCCCCAGCACTGTTTGTCTTGAGGAGCAGGGATGTCTGCTTCATGGAGCTGATTGGTCTAAGAGTTCAGCCTTTTCCAGACGTCCTAGAATTAAACATGTGCGGAGAGGGATCATGCCTGCTTTCCCTGTCCAAAACCTCTGTGCATTGCCTGGTTCTGAGTACACAGAACCTATGTAGGCAAGGGGGTTGCTAGGCATTGAAAAGATTTGGGGCCCAGGCCCATAGCACACAAATCTGCATAAAATTTTCATATGCTAATTCATATCTATATCCAGGGATGTTGAAGAGTCCTTGGTTTTGAGTCACGAGTCTTTGGACCCGAGTCTCGAGTCCGAGTCTAAGTCCTTGGTCCAAAATGGTGACTCACGAGTCACAAGTCACTCCCAAAGCTGACTCCACGAGTCCCTATTAAAATCAATGGGTTTTTTCCCCAACAAAATAAGGCTATTTCAGATGTGTGGCTTAAATAAATTCTAGGCACAAGTGTGCCTTTTTATTTCAAAACTCTGCAACTGATTTTGGCAAGAACAGACCAGGCAGACAAACCCAAAATAACCAGGCAGGCAGAGGAGGCAGGAAACCCCAAAGCAGGCAGGCAGAGGCCTTTGTCTTGGACAATTCAATTCAACTGTTGAACTAGTCAAGAAGAGACCAGGCAGGCAGAGGAGGCTGGGAACCCCAAACAGGCAGGCAGAGGCAGCCAAACCCAAAATGTCTGAAAGGTTGCATTTTAGGAAAATGATTTTAAAAAATAAACTTGCTGTACTTCCTAAAACCTATCTATGTTGCATTTGAGGAACACGATTTTGGAACACGAGTCCTTGGTCTTTGGGCTCCAGGAGTCGAGTCTCGAGTCCCATTAAAAATATTGGGTACCCAGCACCATGCAGTCCTCTGTAAAGTAGGCAACACTAGGCACAATCTTCCCCTGTCCCCTGGTCTATGCATTTCATAGATTTCATAGATCATAGAGTTGGAAGGAGCGTACAAGGCTATCGAGTCCAACCCACTGCTCAATGCAGGAAACTAGAGGAGGGGTCTCCCATCCAAGTAATAACCAGGCCTGACCCTGCTTAGCTTTCCACACTCAGACAAGCTGGGCCAGCATAAGCCACAGGCCTGTATTTGCTCTAAAAAGGACTATAGTCACCAAGGCATGGGCTGAAAAAGTTCAGCAAAGCAGCTGGAAGAGGGCAATAGCTTTTGAGGAGAGTTGGAAACAGTAGGCATCCAGTCCCAGTGAAACATAGCCTGGAGTCAGGTCAGGAGGGCATAGGCCTGATGGGCAGTCAGGATCAGGATTCTTCCCCCCTCCCAAACTATCAGGACCCTGGACAGAGCCCAACAAGAGCTGGTCTCAAGAGAGTGGTTTTCTGCTTTTTGTGCTTGACCAAGTCTCTCAGGCTCTGCCCTTCCGCTAAGGGGTGGAGAGCCTTAGAAGGACAACCTTCTGGCCAGGAGACTAGCATGCTGCCTCCTCTCCATGACTCTCCATGACGCTGCCTGCATTGGCGAGCCAGTTCAGTTGAGTGTGAGCGTTAAGGGGACAACGGCCACTCGATAGCACGGGGCTCAGGGGCTTGCGGGGCTCACACTCTGGGGTCTTGGACTGGAGGGAGTCCCAGGTTGTTGGGGTGGGGCTCAGGTCTGGCACCTTCTCAGCCAGCACAACCGGCCTCTTGCAAGGGCGGCCACTTACGAATCGCCAAAACAGAAGAAATACATCACCAACAAAGGGGACAAAAGAGGACAGTGGTCTGCATAACACTTGCATTTGCTGATTTATATGTACAGATGCAAATTTAGAAATAATTGTGATCATTTAAATAGAAAGGCAAGATGGCACATTTCACCATAGTGTGGAAGTCTAGGACCAGGTGACGGGTTTCCCTTGCTCAGCCTGCTGCCTGGGTGATGTTGAGCTTATGGCTCTTTTGCCCTTTCTTCTGCTGGTTCTTTATCTTTATGCTGGGCTTGGACCAGACGGCCCTTCAAGAGGATACCTTTGAAACAGAGGCCAGTCCTCTGTAGAATAAGCCACCTGGACACCCTACCCCTCACCCTCTGTGTCCATGTTTCTTCTGAATTTGTAGGATCAAGTATGGCAGAGGTTTCTCTTCCCATGGTGTATCCACACATTTCTTTTGCCCTACTCCCATGTCCACTCGAATAGATTTGGCAGGTTTTTGAATCCATACAAGGCCCTGTTTATGGAAAGTGCATATGGGCATTCAAATTGCCATCAGCTTTCTACATTTCTTTGTTAAAAAAAATGATTGTCTCCAGCCTAAAATTCTCTTGATGTTTGCCCATTTCATGTGACATCTGCAAACGGGCTTCTGGTGGGGGGCCCCTGCTCCCCTGTCAGTGTGGAGTTTTCTGCTACGTTAAGAATGCCCTTATTTTTCTCAGACAGGAGGGAGCAACTTGTGGGCCTTCAGATGTTACAGCAGTTGGGATTGTTTAGCTTAGGAAAAAGGTGAGTAAAGGAAGATGTGATAGAGTGTACAAAATTATGCATGGTGTGGAGAAAGTGGATAGGGAGACTTTCCCCCCCCCTCACTGTCATAATACTAGAACCCCCGGTTATCTCATGAAGCTGATTGGTGGGAGATTCAGGACAGATAAAAGGAAGTACTTCTTCACACAGCGCATGGTTAAACTATAGAATTCACTTCCACAAGACATAGTGATGGATCACCACCAATTTGGAGGGCTTTAAAGGGGGACAGGACAAATTCATGGAGGAGAAGGCTATCAATGGCTACTAGTTCTGATTGGCCATATGCTACCTCCAGTCTCAGAGACAGTATGCCTATGTACACCAGTTGCTGGGGAACATGGGCAGGAGGGTGGTGGCTATCGAAAGGGGACCCCATATATAGAGCCAGTGTGGTGTAGTGGTTAGAGTGTTGGACTGGGACTCAAGAGATCCAAGTTCTAGTCCCCACTGAGCCATGAAGCTCATCGGGTGACTTTGGGCCAGTCACTGACTCTCAGCCTAACCTACCCCACAGGGTTGTTGTGAAGATAAAATGGAGAGGAGGAGAATTATGTAAGCTGCCATGGGTTCCTTGCAGGAAAAATGCTGGGGCATAAATATAATCAATACATAGATAAAATAAATAAGAGCATTAAGTCCTGGGTCTAAAATTACCTAGCTGCACCACACAGTGGAAGTGGGGGGGAAGAACCAAGGTCCAGTTCCATTGCTCTCACTTCGAGGGGGTGAGAGGGAGGAGAAGGCATCCCACTGCAAAGCAACTGTGCTGCGTCTCCCTCTCTGCCACGCTGTACTACAGGAGTTCAATGGCCACAGTGCAGCACAGCAAAAGGGAGAATGTCAGTCCGGTTGTCTCAGCAACAGGGGCTTCATTCCCCCTCCCAACACCCATTCAACGCAAGGGCCACCCCCGCACAACAAGTGGTATACATATTTGTCTCCTTTCCCAGGAAAAAGCATCAAAGGGAGGGGGCACTTCTTCTTTCTTTCTTTCTTTCTTTTTTTTTGCAGCCTACAAAAGCTTCAGCAAAAAGCCAGTGGGGGGGGGGGCTCCCCATTTCTGCCCAGCCTCAGGGGATTAATTTGCTCATCACTGTGAGAGACGATTGGAATTTTGCATCACCATTTCCATGCACAGCAAAACATCTGGGGGCGTTTGGCTAATAAATGCCTTCATTTCACACCTCCTCCTTCCCCTAGTCCAGCCTTCCCCAGCCTGGTGTCCTCTGGATGAGTTGGATTACGACTCCCAGCATCCCTCAGTGAGCCATTTGGGGAATAGTAGTCCAACACATCTGGATGTCACCTGGGGGGGGAGGAGTGGAAGCTGCCCTAGTCTAAGGGCTGCAAAGTGGCATGGGGCAGGATTCAGACTTGGTTGTACTTAGAGTAGACTCATTGAAATCAACAGAGCGTCAATTAGTCATGATTCATGTAAGTCCCGTTGAATTCAGTGGGTCCGCTCCAAGTATGACTAAGTCTGGAGCCAACCAATTAAAGCAGAGATGGGCATTCTTTTTTCTCTCGAGGGCCGTATTCCCTCATGAGTGATCTGTTGGGGGCTGCATGTCGGCAGTGAGCTGGGCTGAAGCCAGTGGCGGGCAGGCCCAGAGCCAAAAGTGAGTGGGTGGGTTGGGTTACCCCTGTTCTCTTTCTGCCACTCTCTTTCTTCTCTCTTTCTGTTGCCCCTTTGCTCTCTCTCCCTCTTCCTTCCTGCCCAGGGGGGTGAGAGGAGAGAGAGAGAGAGAGAGAGAGAGAGAGAGAGAGACTTTAGCGCGTATTTAAATTAGCATATGCAAATTTGTGCATTTTATTTGTCCAGTGGGCCTCAGCCCTGGATCTTTTCAGTACCTAGCACTGCCAGGGAAGGGATGTATCATTCTTGCCAGAGATCTGAACTGATCATATGCACAGGGCTGTTGAAATTAGTCTGAGGGCCATAGGTTGCCCACCCCTGCATTAAAGCTCCTGGTGAAGCTCATCTAACACAGTATGGTTCCTGGGTTCTGAGGCCTGCTTGCCTCTCCTGATTTTCATTTTACTTCTGAAGATTTTTTTAAATTATTTTTTTAACAGGGAGCCTGGCATGCTGCAAAGTGAAAGGCTGCCCTCAACCACCATCTTCATTTGTGTTCAAAAGAGTGGTGTTGTGTTTCAGAGCTCAGAACACATCTTTGCCACATACTTAGGTTCTCAGGCAGGTTACTTTTCTTTTTGCCTCACCAACTTTGCCTTCTAGGAAGTGAGTGTTTTGTGACCACCTGTGCCCAGCTTGGCAGTTATTTTATGTATGGGAAACCAAGCCCTGTGGCAGCTATTTTGTGCACGCACCTACAACATGCTCTCGTAATTCTAAATGTGCCCACCAAAAAGCCTGGGGAACCCTGTTGGTATTGTTATTCAACCTCAGTATCAGAGGCAGTGCTAGGGAGATGGCCCACTAGGGCTGGAGCCCCAAATCTTTCATTTGGAGTCCCAAATCTCTGGGAGGCCATCTGCCCCACCACCCTGCTGTCCATGGGCACTTGCTGAAAGAAAGGGACAGGGGCCCTGAGGATCTCTGTTGCATCTGATGCCCCTGCATTATTTATTATTTATTTATTTTATTTATTATATTTATACCCCGCCTTTTTTCCTGCAAGGAACCCAAGGCGGTTTACATAATCCTCATCCTCCTCTCCATTTTATCCTCACAACAACCCTGTGAGGTAGGTTAGGCTGAGGGGTAGTGACTGGCCCAAAGTCACCCAGTGAGTTTCATGGCCTGAGCGGGGACTAGAACATTAGCTGGCTTTTTGCCCACATGTGCTTCACCTCCTCCCCCCCCCCCCCCCCGCTGCTTGAATCTTTCTTCCTGAGGTTTTTTTTTTCTTCCTGAAATCAGATGCCCTCCTCTCCCCTGTCCATGCATATGCAAATGTGTGTATTTTATCTGTCCGTGGGCCTGAGCCCTGGATTTTTTCAGTACCTAGCACTGTTTCTGCTCAGCATCACCAAACAGGTTATTATAACTGATTTACAGGGCCAGCGGTAGAGAGGACGGTGACATTCTCTCTAAGGTTTCCTTGAACACACACACACACAGCCATAGAGAATAAACTGCCATACAAACTGGGTTAAAAACAAGGGGTGTTAGCCAACCCTTTGCTTCTGTTAATTCAGTCCGGCATTTTCCAGCAGACCAGGTGTTCTTACTGCTGCACAAATAGTATTGGCTGGTCTATGCTGTTCTAGTACTGTAATGAAGATCCAATATCTTTCTGAGGCAGCTTATCCTCATGCATTGTTAATCAGAATCTTAATAAAGACTTTAGGATTTCATCATGTCCTTGGTGGCTCTGTTTTCACTTTCCCTATTAAAAGATGTAATCAAAGTTTATCCCAGGGCTGAGTGTGGCATTTTATAACATGGATAGACCAGGCACAGAACACACCATGTGATCAGTTGATATTCTCAGGCCACGTTACATGATTATGCATGCGCAATTGCCAACCTTTCCTCTTTCCATGTAATCTCTGGAACACCCAGAAGCCTCCTTTGCAAGCTCTGGATGAAGAGACGGTCTTCAGTGGGCCATAGCTATTCCAGCTCTTAGCCCTACCCAGTGAAAGACAAAGGCTGAGTTCAGATAGCACAATAAACTATCATTTATCATGACAGGAACAAGATACAGCAAACCTTCCACTTGCATGCTCCCCCTCCTCTCATTCAGTGTTGTTGGAAAGAGATCGGTAGGTTTTGCTTCCATCTTTGATTAACTACATTTTACCTGTTACGTCCAAGCTAAACTGTGGTTAATTTCAACTATGGTTTGTTGAAACAAGTCAACTTCCTAAGTTTGAAGTTGGCTTGTTTCAAACAAACCATAGTTAAGATTAACCATAGTTTGCCGGGTCTGGATGAAACAACAAACCACAGTCAAGCAAAAGTGGAAGCAAAAGTTTCCCAACTCCTTCTTGCAGCCACATCAGAGGAGAGGAGAGTGGGGAGCTCACAAGCCTGAGGCTCACTGCTGCCCATTGCTGACACAATATACCAGCTTTCCCCCAAATGGTACCCTCCAAATGTTTTGGACTTCAACTTCCATCAACTTGAGCCAGCATGGCTAATATCCAGGAATTCTGGGAATTGTAGTCCAAAACATCTGGATTGCATGAGGTTGGGGAGGGCTGTGGGTAAGCCATGGTTTATCATAACTTCCGAATGCAGCCACACCTTCCTGTGTCCCACTGAACCAGTACCACCCTTTTCAGCCAAGGGATGGTTCTGCAGTAGCCAGGAAGTCGAAAAAGAGCAGAGTGCAGGTGCCTGATCCTCCAAGGGATATCCCAGGTCTCTCCCTCAATGTTCAGTTTTCATTTTTAAAAACCCTTTCCTTGGGGAGACATAAGGAAAAGCATGCAGGAGGCATTCTGCCCATTGCTCTACCCAAAGTACTGCAATGGAATGATTTTAAATACAGGCAGTCCCCAGGTTACGAACGAGTTCCGTTCTTAAGAATGTCTTTAAGTCGAATTTGTATGTAAGTCGGAACAGCATAGCATTCCATACGTTAAAATCGGCATTTACTCAAATTGCGCAAATTATGCAAATTGCGTCGTATACTACACTATGTACTCTACGTAAACAACGTAGCGCCGGGGAACCCAGAAGTCCATTCTTGTCTGTAAGTCGGACGTTCTTAACTCGGGGACTGCCTGTATATACGGCAGCCTATATTTAAGTTCTGGCTGCTGTACAATAATTCCTCCCCCCCCCACTCCCCAAGGTCCTCAATCCCATTAAGAGCCAGCATGAATAACAATGTTTTTAACAGGCTGCACTGATCACAAACCCTGAGCAACGATCAGGACTCCGACCAAGAGGAGGACGAACCAGACGGATCAGAAAGGGAAGTAGCAGAAGCCGGCACAAATCACAATTGAGAGGCGGGATATAAATGTTTTAAAATCAGAGGTGCAGGACCACAAGCCCTGGGGCCAAATCTAGCCCTCCTATGGTCCCAATCCAGCCCACCGGGCTTCCCCAGGTGGCCACACACCCTCCCCTTGGCTGCACCCTCTTCCCCTGTCCCCCCCCCCACAACAACCCATCATTTTGTGGTTTCCTGGCTTTTGTGCAGTCCCCCGCCACCCCATTCTCAAAAGCTGAAATGCCTTTCCTAAGGCTTAGTTACCGGCAGTAAGAGCTTTAAACTCAAATATACCGTTAGTTTGGGCTCAGCTCCTTTTGCTTCAGCCTTGCCTCTTTTGCCTTTGGCCCTGCCCACCGCTGGAATGTGCCCCCTCCCCAGAGCTTCTCTGAAATGGAGGTCAGCCCTTGAGCTGAAAGAGGTTCAACACCCCTGTTTTAAATAGATGAAGAAATACGTCGTCATCAGAAGGAACCTCGATGGATCGATCTGAGATTCCAGGAGTAACTCCAGCTTGACCCCTGCACCAGTTTTCAAGAGAGACAAGAAAGAAGGTGCATACAAAGCAGGGTAACCCAGTCCCTTTATTTATTTATTTATTTATTTATTTATTATATTTATACCCTGCCTTTCTTCCTGCAAGGAAACAAGGCAGCTTACATAATCCTCATCCTCCTCTCCATCTTATCCTCACAACAACCCTGTGAGGTAGGTTAGGCTAAGAGTCAGTGACTGGCCCAAAGTCACCCAGTGAGTTTCATGGCTGAGCGGGGAATAGAACCCAGATCTCCCAAGCCCCAGTCCAACACTCTCACCACTACGCCACACTGGCCCTTGACCAAGGAGACATTAGATTGAAAGTGTGCAGAATCGAGACACAGTTCTACATCTCAAGAACTGTGGACATCCAATGTCAAGGGGGATGGGAGCCAATAAGGCCTCTCACGCCATGTGAAATACTGGTTAACATTTCATGCATTTCTGGTTGTACGCAAAGGCTGCAGTCCTATGCACTCTTACTTGGCAGTGATCCCCATTAAACACAGTGGAACCGAATTTTGAGTAGAGATGCATAGGAGTGCATTACAGAACTGGGCTGTAAGACTGCAATCTTAAACACACTTACTAGGGAGTAAACCACTCTGAGCTTGTTTTGTATTGCTTGGTTTTTATATTGTTGTTTTATTATGGATTGTGCAGTTTGGCTGTTGTAAGCTGCTCTGCAGGATGCAAGTGCATTAGAAGAGTGGAATATGGATCTTTGAATGAATGAATGAATACGGTGGTACTTGCTTTTCAGTAAACACGCATCAGATTGCATTATAAGTATAATGCTCTAACCTGAGAAATTGAAAAGTATCCGTTGGCCAAGCACTCAAATGCACAAATCTATCCAGATGACATTTAAGTATAAGGTCAGTAGGGGGCCCCCTCATGCTACATAAACATCCCTGCATTCTGGCACAGAGTTTTGGAGGTGTTATAAATCATTTTTAATGTAAACAGGTTTTGCAGGAAGACGGGTGATATCAATCGCCGTTCTGTTTTAGGTCTTAAAAGTTACGTTTGTGCAACTGGCCACGCAATCATTCCCGGTTTCGTGAGCTGATAATTGGGTCAGGCAACTTTATGGCTTTATACCTGGGTCATGCTTGCTCTTTGTGTGTTTCCTATGAGGAAAGGCTACAAACCTTGGGGGCTTTTTCATTTAGAAAAAAGGCAAGACTAAAGGGGGACGTGAACGAGGTATACAAAATGATGCATGGGGTGGAGGAAGTAGTCAGAGACTTTTTTCTCCCTTTCTTGTCATTCTAGAACAGTGTTCTCCAACCTTGGGTCCCCAGATGTTTTTGGCCTACAACTCCCAGCATGCCCCAGCCAGCTATGCTGGGTTGGAGAACACTGTTCTAGAATTTGCGGTCGCCCAAGGAAGCTGATTGGCAGAAGATTCAGTATGAACAAAAGAAAATCCCTTCTGATCACCGCACTTAACTCATTTATGGAATTCACAGCCACAAGATCACAAGATAAGGAAATGGCTTCTCTAGCTTAGATGGCATTATGGGCTGGCAAGGGAGAGATCAACCTAGCCCCATACATCAGCCAAAGAGGGAGCAGCTGCAGCAGAGAGCTTGTTTCACCCTTCCCTGCCAGAACTTTGAAACTAAGAACTGGTGTCTGTGTTTTGCTTCTCTCCCCCCCCCCCACCCAATCCCTTTTCCTTTTGTGTCATGATTTTTAGATTGTAGACCTGAGGGCAGGGACTGTCTTAATATTAATCTTTGTAAGCTGCTCTGGGAACTGTTTTCACCTAAATAGCGGGGTACAATTCTGAAAATAAATTTAAAAGATTTGATAAATTTATGATGCAAATATTATCAGTGCTTAGCAGTCATGACGGCCATCTGATGTAACCACAGGGCTCTTCTTATGTTTTAAGAATTCAAATCCAGCTGGTGTCCCTCCACCAACGGCAGAATGGGGAGAGAGGCGATTTTCAGCAATTGAATTCCCCCTCCTTCCTGCAGGCCCTGCACCCCTGTGACTGGAGTATGCCTATGTAGTCATCCAGTGGCTGGGGAACATGGGCAGGAAGGTGCTGTTGCACTCATGTCCTGCTTGTGGGAACCTGTGGACAGCTGGCTGGCCCCTGTGTGAACACCATGCTGGACTAGATGGGCCCTTGGTCTGACCCAGCATGAATCTTCTTATTTGCCCCAACACCCCACCTCACCTGGATCATATTTGGGGAGGGACATGGGGGTCTGCAGAGAGGAGTGGGAATAGCTGAAGACCAGCCCTTCCCCATTCCACTCATGGAAGCCTTCAGTCAGCAGAGGGATACACTAGCTGCATTCCGCTTGTTGTTAGCTGTGTTCAATTATTTTGCGATAAGGTGGCTGATAATGCTTCCTTTCGGGAAGCTTCAGGCAAGTGACAGCCACCTGAAATTCAACTGCATGTCAGTTTCCTGCCCACAGCCAGTCTGTCTTGCACAGCCACATGCAGGGTGTAGCGTTTTGCACATCACTTTTAAAAAAAAAAAAGGAGGGGAATGCTTCCAGCCTGTTTGCAATAGCATGCTGCGACAAAATTAATCCTACATGGGGTGGAAGCCTGATATGAGTGGCTGCCCATGGGTGGAGAGCCGACACACACGCCGTTTTTCCATTTTCCTATCAAGCCTCAATCTAGACACTTTGTGTTGAAAGACCCTAAGACCCAATATGCCACACTACATGGCATATTGGAATCTGGTTGTAGTGGTGGTGGTCCTCCAAGCATTCTATAAAGCCACTGCCCTTTGCTCCGAATCTCAGCACCATCAGTCCTATTTCTTCCCGTGTATGCAAGAAAGAATAAGTTGGGAGAAAGACAAAAGTGTGGGCATCTTTTTTATACATGTAGAACAGTGTCTTGAATATATTAACTTAAATGTTATTCCCTGGCCTCCACCAGAAAGGATGGATGGGTGTGTTCTTTAAGAGCACATAAACCAGAAGAAAAAACCCATAACCGTCAAAATATCAAGATATTTTCCAATAGCAGCTGATGGCGTCTGATTCTTTTGACTTGACATGTTGCTTGGCCTTGTCTTCCTCTTCTTGATCTTCCTCTTCTCTCTCTATAATGCAGTTATTACCTTAATGGCATTTTACTCCAGAGTCAGCAGGAAGAGTTAGGGCAGAGTCTCAGGCCAGCTGAGTCACACAGATGTAACAATTGCTTTGCAGGTATGAATGCAAGCATGTGGCTAAGCTTTCATCGGCCCACTGATGTGCCAAAGGCACAGTGGGGCACATACAGATGGCTAGGCTTGGACCACACTGGATTCACAGCAGTGAGGTGGTCTTGCTGACTGCTCTCCTCTTCAATTCATCCATCCCCTGGGCAACAGAGGGGGGGGAGCGGGGAGAGAGATTGATCTTTTTCAGAGATTAATGTTGTTCAGCAGTTAAGAAAAAAACAGAGGAAACCTACTTCATAGAAACGTCCAGACAGCAAAAATGTACTCTACTATCTTTCGGTGGTCCGGTCCATCATGGCTCATAATAGCTTTTTAAAAAAAAATCATAGCACTGACTTTCTGGGACTCCCCAACCACTGCAAATTAGGAAGGCAGCACCAACCTTTCTGGCTTTCGGTAACTAGTGAAAATGTACCTTTTACAACAGGCATTCCCAGGAAAGTAACCTTGTCCTCTTGGGGTTTTTTTGTTTTGTTTTTCACATAAAAATATCTTTAATGTAAGTGATACATGTGGATACTGTTAAATAAATTAATTAATAATACATAAATACCTTGTGCACCTGGCTGAAACACCAATGGGATATGCATACATGTGCCTCCCTGTGATAAGACAATGATAAGTTCACATGCATGATCTTTGTTGTAAACTGCCCAGAGAGCTTCAGCTATTGGGCAGTATACAATTATTATTATTATTATTATTATTATTATTATTATTATTAACAACAATACATCCAGCCACATGCATCATGATGAAACGTGTGTCTTATGCGCTTACAGCTCAATCCAATGCATGTTTACTCAGAAGTAAATCCCACTGTGTTCAGCAGGGCTGGCTAGTAAATGCATCTTAGGGACTTCAGTGTTGGGCTTACAATCGTAGGCTCGTAAGTGTAGATCCTCTTCGGCACCTCCCAAGCTAAGTACGGTATGTGCATTTCTTGCTAGAGTTGGCAACTCTTCTTCATCTCCTTCGTCTCCTTCTTTTTGCCAACCCCACTCATCTGCCTTTAAGCAGAAGCACAACATACAGAAATTAAGCCAGGAAACAGTCCTTATGTCAAATAAACAAAGCTTTGCTGACTAAATTTCTTCCATCTCAAGGTGCTTTTACGAGCAGAGGAGCAGGTGCAGTACAGAAGAAGAAGAGGAAGGAGAAGGAGATGATGATGATGAAGAAGAAGAGATGGAGAAGGAGATGATGATGAAGAAGAAGAGATGGAGAAGGAGATGATGATGATGATGATGATGATGATGGTGGTGGTGGAGGAGGAGGAGGAGGAGGAGGAGGAGGAGACAACGACAACACTAGCTCCTTTCCAGTGTTTCATTTGGAAGAAAGGAGAAGAAGGGGCTATTTCAAACCTGTTTGGAAGTCACACTGCCTCCTGACCTGTTGGTCTTCAACTAGTGGGTCAAATTTACACTTCTTCTTCTTTTGGTCCTTAGCAATATCCACAATCCTTTCTTTGAAAGAGACACTGGGGAAGGGCCATAAGGCTGGCTTTGATTCTTCCACTGTCACCTCAGCAGGTGAATGGTTCACACAAATGCAAGGTCATGCAGATACCAAACACCCTCATTTCTGCCATGCCTCTGCAGTGGAGGAGAAAGGGAGGAGGCAAGGGGAAGGGAAGGCTGCAAAATCTCACACTGCACGAGTTTCACAAATGGTTCCGAAGGCCACCCAGGAAAGGCCACTTTCAGGCTGAGTGTTTTCTCGGGATGACACGGGGAAGGCTAGGCCACCAAGGTGATGGGAAAGCCTAAAAAACCTGTTACCAACAAGCAACAATGAGACAGTTATTGAGAAACTGTTGAGAAACCATAAACTGGTTCATTTTGTGGGGAGCAGTATGGAGTTTGCAGAAATCTGAAAGAGAAGAAGACGATCATGGGGTGAAATCTTATTATCCCAAAGAAGTTCATGGGGTGACATATTATTATTCACACCTTGGCAAGTGCTTGACAGTGTTGATGTCTAAAAAGGGAACTCCAGTTTTATGCCAACTGCACTGGCACCCAGTAAGCTTTTGCCAGGCCTAATTCAAAGCACTGGTCTTAACCTTAAAGCCCTAAACAGCTTGGGGCCATGTTATTTGAAGGATCACTTTCACTCACACATAACCCTGCCTGCATGTTAAAATCTGCTTCAAGGGTCCTTCTTGAATGTCTTGTCTGCTGTTAAGTTCAGTTAGGTTGGCATGCACAAGAGGTAGAGCCTTCTTGATGGTGACCCCAAAACTGTGGAATTCCCTTCCTATTGACTTGTGCTTTGCCCCTTCCCTACAAGTGTTGGGATGAGCTTTGAAGACCGTACTCCTCAATGCCCCTTGAACTTCTCAAAGTGGTCGGCATGCTGGCTACATGCTAATGTGGCCATTAGATCTTTGAAACTTCTCTTGCTCTCATTAGTATGTTGCTTTCTTGAGGGGCGTGGCCCTAAAAAGCAACTAAACCAACTTTCCGTAAAATAAAGAATAAATAAATAAGCCACATCCCCATAAAACATCTCAAAAAGGTACACATGGTATTTCATATCTCTATCTCCTAGCACAAAACCCTCTGCAAAGTGCTAGAAGGGGACAAAATCATTAGATGATGGTGGTGATGGTGGTGATGAAGAAGAAGAAGAAGAAGAAGAAGAAGAAGAAGAAGAAGAAGAAGAAGAAGAAGAAGAAGAAGAATCCAATTCTTCAAAGAAACTCTTGGCAGCCTTCAATCAGATAATTTGAGATTGTATGGCATAATGAGAGATTAAAAGAAAGAGAAAAAGGATCGCAAATGCATAACAGGAAATAGATGATGCAATAAAAATTTATGAGCAATAACGAGAATGAGTATTATGGCATAGTAAAGTTATAACGAATAAAGCGAGGGATGTAGAAAAATTGATAAGACAAAAAGGGCTGACTGAGTTGTAAAGCAGAGTTAACCGCATGCCTTAAGCAAAAAACAAGATGTAGGATGTGTTAGTCTATTATAGGAACATACCAGAGACTCCTTCCCTGTGCCGTGAGTGCCATGATTAACCAAGACTACCAAGGAGCAGAGAAGGGAGACAGAAGGCAAAGGGCCCCCTACTTATTGGTTCATAAGGTCTCAGGCAGCCTTCCCCAACTTGGTGCCTTCCAGAAGTTTTGGACTTCAACTCCCATCAGTCCCAGCCAGGAGTGAGGCACCACTGGGATACATTGTATCCTGGTGGAGCCTCACTCCTCCCCTTCCACCCACCCCTGGAACGCGGTCTTGCAAACTCAGAGCTGCAGCCAACACAGTTCTTTCCACACCGGATGTGAGGGCGGAGGGAGGGCGCTCCGAATTCAGAGTCCCTGCTCCTGAGCTCTGAGCACGTTTCCAAGGTCGGTGCTGGGACTCCGAATTATCCTATGGCCGTCTAGACAGCGTCTAGTGGCCACAGGATTGCGCCCTTACTGTCTCATAAATTAGGGCTCACGCTCTTAATTATCTCATTGTTTTTAAACATCCTTTTAAAAAACCTGGAACTTACCAAAAAGGCTTACTTACGCATATACCTTTCAGGCTAGATAAGATCGATTTTGAATTATACCTTTGAGAATATAACTCCTCACTCAAAATTTGCCAATTAAACTTGTCTATATATTTTTCTAGACATCTGTATATCAAGCTTTTTGATGCATATAGCTTACACTTTTGACCCGGAATAACACAGTCTTACACCTGTTCTTTACTCAAATAACGTTTTGGCTCAAGTGATAGGGCTTTAACTCAGCAGCACTTTCTCTTTGGATACTATCCAGGTCAACTTGACCTTAGTGTGCATACTGGAGTGAATGAATGGTTGCATGCACAGCTCTGCCTTGCTACAAGATAGTTATGCTTCTATGTGTCATTCCTAATAGGAAGGAAAAGGTTTATTGACCTACCTGTCTCTGCTGAGTGCTGACCTGAGAGCAGCCATCTGAGCGTGGAAGCCTAACTGAATACTACACCCTTAGGACCCACACAGGCAAAGAGGAAATATTCTATATCCGTATGCCATTTAGCTGCTTTTCTTGGAGATTTTCCAAAGCCAATGTGTCTTTCAGTATGGAAGTAAAGTCAGCCAGTCAGCCAATTAAAGCAGCCTTCTCCAACCTGGTGCCTTCCAGATGTTTTGGACTATGACATCCATCAGCCCGAGCCAGCACAGTCAATCATTGGGGATCATGGGAGTTGTAGTCCAAGATATCTGGAGGGCACCATGTTGGGGAAGGCTGGACTAAAGAAATCTTAAAACAGAAAACTAAATACACTGACTAGTGTGGGGTAAGCACCACTGAAGACAGTGGGACTTACTACTGAATAAATGTGCATGGGTTGCACTTTTTGCTCCACCTTGAGAGATCCATAGATCATAGAGTTGGAAGGGGCCTACAAGGCCATCGATTCCAACCCCCTGCTCAATGCAGGAAACTAGAGGAGGGGTCTCCCATCCAAGTAATCACCAGGCCTGACCCTGCTTAGCTTTCCACACTCAAACAAGCTGAGTCAGCGTGAGCCACAGGCCTGTGCACTGTTAGGCTGCAATCCTGCACATGCTTACTCAGAAGTAAGTCCCACTGGATTGAATGGTGCTTACTCCCTGGTAGGTGTATTTAGGATTACGGCCTTACAGCACAGTCAACAATCCTCTATTTGAAGGCATCCTCTGTTCGAAGGGCAGTGCGATCCAACTCTGGTTTAAAGATAAAAGAACCATGAGAAGCGAGAGCAGGGGCCTTGAAGTCATCCAGCAACAGCACCTGAACAGCAGCCTGAGCAATATACATGGGTCAACTGAGTTCAGACAACACAATAACCCACACTCAAAGATTGAGTAAGGGTTTATTGTGGCTTGTTCTTGAACCATGGGTTATTATCATGTTGTCTGAACCCAGCTGTGCTAACAATCCATGGCTTGTTAACCACAAGCAACCCATGAAGAGAACCCATGGTTTGTTGTTGGGTTGTGAACGGTGGGTTGTTCACCATGGTTTGCTTTTGCGATTGGGTTCAGACAACACGATAACCCATGTTTCAACAACAACCCATACTCAACCCTTGAGTCTGGGTTATTGATTGTGTTGTCTGAACCCAGTCATCACCTGGTCACAATGTTTCACACTATGGTAAGATGTACTGTCTTTCTATTTAAATTATAGTAATTATTTCTAAATTTGCATATAGACATATGAATTGGCATACACAATTTTTATACAGATTTGTAGCTCTTGTGTCTTTTTTTTTCTTTTTCTGCCACCAGAAAGGACTTCTGAAGAAACATCTTGCCCAGAGAGGATGGAAAAGAAAGAGATTAAGCTTGAACTCAAAAGGAGAAGAGAAAGTGCAGAGGAGAAGAAAAGAGGAACAGGCCAGTAAAGAGCAGGCCTGCTCAGAAGGACAATAGATGTAGTGCAAACCTGATGTTACGGATTTGGCCTTTGCTGAGTATTTTCAAACTACAGTTCCAGTATTTAGGAAGACTTTGGCTGCCAGTTAGTTAACTACCCATAGCTGATGAACACATTTCAAACCAAAAATTGTTTAGGTGGATTCAATTTTGGTTTTGTACTAACAAGAATTAGTAAGAGAAAAATCTTTTGATCTATTTTTATTTGTATTAGAAATATACTTGTAGCATCACACCAAAATATAATGTGCAAATAATGACATAAAACATTTTCGTTGCTAGAGCCTTACTAAGAAAGTGATGCTATGGCCCCCTAGACAGCGTCTAGGGGGCCATAGGATAATTTGGATTCCCAGATCCAAGCTGGGGGTCCATACTCCGATCCCCACCCCCAGCTAGAGTGGAAAGAACCACGCCGGCTGCCTTTCCAAGGGCCCAAGTGATAGGTCTTTAACTCCGCATTTTCTCTTTGGAAACGAGTAGCCCACCCCTGGGCCATACAGGAAACCATCTATGACTGTCATCTTGACAATTATTTTTAATACCAGTTACCCAGAATTCATTGTGAACCTGCTTGTGTCTTTGTGTGGTCTTCCCTTTAATACAATTACTACTTTTTCCTTAATTACATTTTCAAATTCTTAATTATTTTTCATTAAACATTTGGCATTTGCATTTCATAATGAGACATCTTATATGGTTTTGAGAGAGGTGGGTTAGCATTTTCTCAGTAGTCTTCCCAGCAAGTCCAATAAAGCAAAATCAGTCATTTCCTAAAAATCCAGCACACTGAGTTAGGCAGCGTCCTCTGTTCCTAGGTCATCAATACATGGGACGGGGTGGGCTACTTCTGGCTCTCCAGAAGTTTTGGCCTACAATTCCCAGCATGCCTCACCATTGGCTAGGGCTGATGGGCATTGTAGGCCAAAACATCAGGAGGGCCACCAGTTGCCCACTCCTGGGCCATACCGGGAGTAGTGACATTGTTTCGGATAGCTCGATGGCGATTCCGTGAACTTACGGGGAACGTATTCTTCCCTCAGGACTACACGTCCCGCCGTGCTTTGCGCGGCCGAAAACAAAGGGGCGGGCCCGGGGCGGACGGGGCGGCTCTTGCTGCTGCTGCTGCTACCGGAGAGGAAGCGCGAGGCGGGCGTCGGGCGGAGTCTCCCGCACAGAGCACAGCGCGAAGAAGCCATGTCCGCCGCGAGCTGCTGCCGTCCCCACCCCGCGCAGGGGCCGACGCTGGGCAGGGATATCCCCGGCCTTGCCAAGCGGCTCAACCTGCCCGAGGGAGTCGCCTTGCCTCCCGGAGACTACAGCACCACGCCCGGCGGCACCGTCTTCGGGACCACGCCGGGCGGTGAGCGAGGGAGCGTGTGAGGGGTGGCGGGGAGGGGCAAGGAAGGGCAGGAAAGCAATGCTAGAGTGCCCCTGGGCATGTGCAGAGCGTCTCTGGGGGAGGGGAGGAAAGCAATGCTAGACTGCCCCTGGGCATGTGCAGAGCTCCTCAGCGAAGAGGGGAACAGTGATGTTAGTGTGCCTCTGGGTATGTGCAGAGCACCTCGGCGAAGAGGAGAACAGTGGTGTCAGCGTGCCTCTGGGTATGTGCAGCGTGCCTCTGGACAGGTCCTGGCACCTCTGGGTTGCACTCAGACGCTGAGGCAGATGCTGAGCTTTCTTTGAGGTGGGGCTGGACATGGTGATTCCCCTGTCCTCCTCCCCTTCCGTGGTGAAGTAATGCTAGAGTAGAGTACCTCTGAGCATGTGCAGAGAGACTCTGGGGCAGGGGCTGGCACCTCTGGGTTGCCCTTGGGCGCTGGAGCAGATGCTGTGTACACCAGTTGCTGGGGAACATGGGCAGGAGGGTACTGTTGCACTCCTGTCCTGCTTGAGGGATCCCGTGGGCAGCTTGTTGGCCACTGTGTGAACAGAATGCTGGTCTAGATGGACCCTTGGCCTGATCCAGCAGGGCTCTTCTTATCTTAAGGTGGGGCTTGACGTGGTGACACTTCTCCCTTCCCCCTTTCCATGGTGAAGTGATGTTAGACTGCCTCTGAGCATGTGCACAGTGCTTTGGCCCCTGCACATACCCTGTCTTGCTGGCATAGAAGGCTACGGGGCAATGATTCCAGGTCAGAGAATATTATTATTATTATTATTATTATTATTATTATTATTATTATCATCATTATTATTATTATTATTATTATTAATTTATCACCCATCTGGCCGGCAACCGGCCACCCTGGGCGATGTACATAGAATAAAAACAATAAAATACATTTAAAACAATATAAAAATTTTAAAATCTTAACCCACCCCATATTCCCGCCTGAACAACCAGGTTTTTAATGAGCGACGGAAGCTCAGCAGAGAGGGGGCATGGCGGAGGTTACTCGGGAGAGAGTTCCACAGTACGGGGACCGCCACAGAAAAGGCCCTCTTCCTCGTCCCCACCAGTCTAGCTGCTCTAGCTGAAGGGACAAGGAGAAGGCCATCCGTGGCAGATCTTGTTGAGCGGCCCAATTGGTGTTGCTGGAGACGCTCCTTGAGATAAACTGGACCGGAGCCGTATAGGGTTTTAAAGGTCAAAACCAACACCTTGAATTTGGCTCGGCAAGCAACTGGTAGCCAGTGCAAATCCTTCAGCACTGGCGTGATGTGATCCCGCCCAGATGTAGCTTCCGAACCGTCTTCAAGGGTAACCCCACGTAGAGCGCATTACAGTAGTCTAGGTGAGAGGAGACCAAGGCATGAACCACTGATGGGAGCAGGTGATTAGGAAGGTAGGGGCGCAGCTGCCGTATCAGATGGAGTTGATACAGCGCCGCCCGGCTCACAGCTGCCACCTGAGCCTCCATGGACAGCTGGAAGTCTAGAATGACCCCCAAGATGCGGACCTGGTCCTTCAGGGGTAGATGTACCCCGTTCAGCACCAGGTCAGCATCCCCTAACCTCCCCTTGTTCCCCACCAGAAGTACCTCGGTCTTGTTGGGGTTCAGTTTCAGCATGTTCCTTCCCATCCAGCCAGCCACTGCCTCCAGGCACTTGGACAGGGTCTCAACGGCCAACCTCGGTGAGGACTTGAAACAGAGGTAGAGCTGCGTGTCATCCGCATACTGATGACACCGCACCCCAAACCTCCTGATGATAGCTCCCAGCGGCTTGAGGTAGATGTTGAATAACATCGGGGAGAGGATGGAACCCTGCGGCACTCCACAAGTGAGCAGCCGAGGGTCTGAAGCCTCCTCCCCGAGAACTACCCTCTGGTACCTTCCAGAGAGGAAGGACCGGAACCACTGCAATACAGTGCCTCCCACGCCCAACCCCTCCAGGCGGTCCAGGAGGATACCGTGGTCAACGGTATCAAAAGCCACTAAGAGATCGAGGAGGACTAGAAAGGAGCATTCGCCCCTATCCAAAGCCCTCCTCATATCATCCACCAAGGCGACCAAGGCCGTCTCCGTCCCATGTCCAGACCTGAAGCCCGACTGGCATGGATCTAAATAATCGGCTTCATCCAAGTGTGCCTTCAACTGAGCACCCACCATCCGCTCGATCACCTTGCCCAGAAATGGTAAATTGGAGACTGGGCGAAAGTTGTTTAAATCCTGGGGATCCAAGGAGGGCTTCTTTAGAAGCGGTCTTATTACTGCCTCCTTGAGGGCTGATGGCATCACTGATGGAATAGTCAGGCTTGAGCCCCCTTCCCCCTTTCCTGCCCCTCTCATTTTTGACAATAGATACTTGGATCGTGAGTGTATAGAAAGGTACCGATCATGGTAGAGAGTTTGGGACTGGAGTGGATAACGGGGCGTAATGTGAGGCCAGTTTCGGACCTGGTTCTCTTTTCATTAATGTAGAATTAATTCTAGAGTGCCTTTTAATGGAGAGTTACTACTAGAGTAACTTCTAAGTAGGCACACACACACACACACACACACACACAAAGACTGTCTCTTTAAGGGCTAACAGATTTATTATGGGATATGCTTTCATGGACTGGAGCCCACTTGGTCAGGTGCATGAAGTGTTATCTTCAGTTGTCAGGTACACTGATGGGTACAGAAGGAAAAACAAAATGTAAACAGTTGGACCAAAAGGCCATGATATGGAAGAGGCACAGTCTGACTATGCAAGAGTACTGCCTTACTCATACCACGGAGGGCCAAACTATTCCTGATATGGGAGACCTGACTGGATTTCCTGCTGTCTTGTTATTTTTCTAAAAGCAGCTGGTGGGAAAGGAGGGAGAGATTTGGATCCTGGCTGTGGTGGTGTAAGAGGGAAAGGTTGACACACCCCCTCTTGCCATTTCTCTGACTGAAATTGCCCCTCCCTTGTAACTGCTACAAATTGCCAAGGGACAAACCTTCATTTGGTCCTAAGCATGCTTATGGGGCATGAGTCAGGGAGTAGTACTTATTGTCAGGCTGGAGCCCTGTCAATGCTTGAAATACTTAAGGTGCAATCCTATTCCTATGCATGTTCACACAGGGAAAAGTCCTACAACTCCCAGCATCCCCCAGCCAGCAAGGTGCTGATTTGCTGCCCTGCAGTGTTTCAGAGTAGGAAACCATTGGCAGGGGAAGGAGATGGTGGATTTTGGAGTTAATTTGGGCTAGCACTTAACCCCAGAATCGATTTTCCAACACAAGTGGTCAGGCATGGGACATCGGAAACAATATTTGTTGCGCAGAGGAACAACTGCTTTCTCTTCATATTCTTTTGAATAGAGTGTGCTATAAAACAAGCAGCTGGTTGAAAGGTTTCTGCCCCTGGCTTTGGCGGAGAAAAACCTGCCTGAATAGCTGAAGCAACTGGCTGCAAACTGTGCAGAATACGCCCAGTGGATGCTCAATAGAGTAGAGGCCTTGTGTTTAGGGCCAGAGAACAGGTACCCTGGAGAGGGGGCAGCGGGTGCTGCAAAAGAGAGTGTGGCATATCTGTGCTTTGGATGCATTCAGGCTGGGTCTCATGTGTAGGACTGAGGTGTGAGAGTGGGTAGATGTAGAAGCCCAGAATTCCAGTGTGGTTTTTCGGGAGGGGAAAGAGTGGTGTATACTCTGGTTGTAGTGTGCCTGGGAGTGCATGAGTCATCAGGGCTGGGAAATATCCTGGCATTGTATTTTGTCCCAGTTGCTTTCTCAGAAACAGTTGCAGCCTGAACCTAAATGCCTTTGTTGGGGACTAAGTCCCACCAAGATCAGTGGGGTTTGTTCCTTTGTAAGTATGCTTAGGGCTGCAGCCTCAGTGCAGATTAGTATACTTTTGCCACCCCCTGATTGTGAGAATGGAAGGGTGGGTTTCTTTAGTGCTATAAAATGCATGCTTATTCTGTCAGAGATGCTTTGACCTGGATTCCTGCACTGAGCAGGGGGTTGGACTCGATGGCCTTGTAGGCCCCTTCCAACTCTACTTTTCTATGATTCTATGTGTGGAATTTTTTGTTCCGAGCTGCTGTATCCGAGTGTAGTGCTGGGACAGGTGGTGGTGCTGTATGAGCAATCCCACTCTGCCTCCAGTATACAGTGCCTTGCAGAAATATTTGCCCCCTTAGACTTTTCGACATTTTGTTGTGTTACAGCCTGGAACTGAAATGGATTTAATTGGCATTGTTACCATTTGATGTACACAAGATACTCAACACTATGAAGGTGCAAAATATTTTTATTGTGGCACAAAAGTTAAGTTAAACAAAAACAAACTGGCACTTGTTGCTTGCATAAGTATTCACACACACACCGAGTCAATACTTGGTAGAAGCACCTTTGGCAGCAATTACAGCTGCAAGTCTTCTTGGGTAAGTCTATCAGCTTTGTGCATCTGGATCCTGCAATGTTTGCCCATTCGTCCTAGCAAAATTGCTCCAGCTCTCGCAGGTTGGGTGGGGACCGTTGGTGAACAGCAAGTCTTGCCACAGATTCTCAATCAGATTAAGTTCTCGGCTTTGACTGGGCTATAACTAAGACTTTCAGGTTCTTGTTTTTAAACCACTCCAGTGTGACTTTGGCTGTGTGTTTAGGATCATTGTCCAGCTGGAAGGTGAACCTCCTCCGCCTTGGTCCCAGGGTCCCTTGCAGACTGAAACAGCTTTTCCTCTAGAATTGCCCTGTATTTGGCTCCATCCATCTTGCCCTCAATCCTGACCAGTTTCCCAGTCCCTGCCAAGGAAAAGCATCCCCACAACATGATGCTGCCACCAGCATACTTCACCGTGGGGTTGGTGTTCTCAGGGCAATGAGCACTGTTGGCTTTGCACCACACATAGCATTTTTCAGCAAGGCCAAAAAGTTCGATTTTGGTCTCATCAGACCAGAGAACCTTTTCCCACATGTTTGCTGTGTCCCCTGCATGCCTTTTTGCAAACTCCAAACGGGCTTTGATATGGGTTTGTTTCAGCAATGGCTTTCTTCTTGCCACTCTTCCGTAAAGTTCAGCTTTGTGGAGCAGTCCAGGTAATAGTTGTCCCATGGACTATTTCACCCATCTCAGCTGCGGATCTCTCCAGCTCTTTCAGAGTTACCATTGGCCTCTTGGTTGCTTCTCTGTTGGATGGCCTTCTCTAGGCAGAGTCATGGTTGAACCATATTCTTTCCATTTTGTAATAATGGATTTAACAGTGCTCTGGGGGATGTTCATAGTTTGGGATATATAATAACCCAACCCTGACTGGTGCTTCTGCACAACTTTATCCCAGAATTGTTTTGATAGCTCCTTGGTCTTCATGATGCTGTTTGTTTAGATATACTCCCGACGAACTCTGGAGCCTTCCGGAAACAGGTGTATTTAATCTAGATCATGTGGCACTAGAATTGCACCCAAGTGGACTCCATTCAACTACTTACAGTACAGTATGTGACTTCTGGAGTCAGTGGGTTGCACCAGAGCTTCTTTAGGCATGTCACAGCAAAGGGGGTGAATACTTAGGCAACCAACAAGTGCCAGATTGTTTTTGTTAACTTTTGTGGCACAATAAGAATATTTTGCACCTTCATAGTGTTGAGTATCTTGTGTACATCAAGTGGTAACAATACCAATTAAATCCATTTCGGTTCTAGGATGTAACACAACAAAATGTGGAAAAAATCAAAGAGGGGTGAATACTCCTGCATCCCCAAACATATTCCAAGATGAGGGAATGGTTGTAGTAGGTAATAAAGCATGTGATGCCCTCAACTTGGAATGTGTTTGGGGGTGCTAGAGCATAGGGCACATAATCTAGCTTTATGGTGAATATTGGAGGCATAGAGGGGTTGCTCATACCCTGGAATTGGCTTGTACATTGAAAGGGGAAGGATTTGGGGTCAGATATTATGACTTGAACGAAACAAGAAAGTGGGTGAGATAGCACTCTTTTGTTTGAACCTGCAATTTGATTCAACTAAAGACAGTTTTGACTTCCCTGTGTTTCTTCTGTAGGGCAGTAGTAAGTCTCTTGAAAGGAAAGTTCTGGAGTGTGACTGCAGAGGGCATGATTTGTGGGATTAGAGTGCATCTGAGAATGTAAGGGAAAGGGGTGACTTTACTTCGTGAGGGGGTTAGTGGATATGAAATGGTGAGTATGCTGGCATTGAAGGGCAGCAGTTCTGAGGGTTCAAGAGTAATTATGTTTGGCTGCAAAAAGGAGGGGATTAATTAATCCTGTGCGCAGTCAGGTGTACAGATTTCCCAAAGTTTCTCCATGTATGGCAGTTTCATCAAAGGCTGCCAAAACATCCACAGCATGATAGGGGTATGAGATATGAACAGCCTTCAAGCCATCATCCCTCCAAACTATTATCATTACTGGGCAGAATGTCAGTCGCCATAATTTTATAAATTCTTGGAATAGAAAATATAGAGATTCTCAGCATGGAGAACATTTAACTATAAAGTCTGATGCAATGATTCCAGTGGCTTGTTTTCCAATAAAACTTGTTTAACTGTGCAGTAGCTTCATTGCTGTGTTAGTCCAAGAGAACAAGGTGTGCAAAGGAGAGTAAGCAATTTCTTTTATTTGACTGATATCCATCAGAGCACAAATGGCTGTGGTTTCCCGTGCAGAAGCTCTGTCAAGCTTAAAAACCTGTACAATCTTGCCAGCTGAAATGAGTCCATTCAAAAAGCTATTTAGTTGTTGCTTGTTTCACTGAGTTAAAAATGGGAGACAGAAAAGTAAAGACAAAATTAAACTCCCTGGGCATGGTCTTTTGTGGGAAGTTTCCTGAGAAAAGAAGGCACAGAGCAGCTTAGGATTTTACTTGTCAAGATCCTTCCTCCCTGCCATGCGCTTTGTGCTTCCCCACATCTGTTATGCACACAGATCAAGGATCAGTGTTAGATATGCACAGGTACTGTGTGGCTTGCAGGAATCAGCATGCCGAATCCAAGCACCAGAGACGGGGGCGGGAAAGAGGCATGCCTAGCTCTGTTTTGCATTAAGCATGATTCATAGATTTCATAGATCATAGAGTTGGAAGGAGCCTACAAGGCTATCGAGTCCAACCCCCTGCTCAGTGCAGGAAACTAGAGGAGGGGTCTCCCATCCAAGTAATAACCAGGCCTGACCCTGCTTAGCTTTCCACGCTCAGACAAGCTGAGCCAGCGTGAGCCACAGGCCTTGGCAGTTGGCAGCCACCCAGACTACTTCATAATGTACGTTTTCTGTAGTATGTAGTGACACACTAATGAAATAGAGCAGATATCTTAGAACCAATTAATTTGTTACAAATAGATTCTGAGAGGTGCAAAAAAACATAAACGTTTATTCACTTGAACAGTATAACATCTGAGAAGCCCGTGACTGTTCAGCTTTTCTCCACAAATCCTTCATTTTCTTGCAGTGTTGTCCTGTGCATATTTACTAGGTTCACTCTCTAGCAGGCGTGGCGCGCTCCCTTAGCAGCTTCACTGTATATCAGTCGAAGACAGTGCTGTCTCCTGCTAATAAGAAACTGAGCTGCTTTGTACATTATAGATTTCAAACGTGGAAAGCACTCTGGTGTAGAAAATTCCAGGGAGTTCATGTCTAGATCATAAAATGTGTGGCACTTAGATGCAAGGGTTTCTCTCTGTATGTGCCTGTGTTGGGAAGCCACAGGTGAAGCCCATTGGTGGGGTTCCCATGTATTACGCAAGAGTTTGTGTATAGGGAAACAGTGCAGTGTGTAAAGCTGCTCTCATTCAATGGCATGTCTAAACCTCACCCAAACTGGAGGCCTGGCTTCAGATAGGGCATTAGGATGCATTTAAAAGTTAAATTAAAATGTGCACTTTGTGAATCCAATGTGCTATAGCAACAGAAATGTTTGGAGGAAAGCTAGTAATGCCTTAATGTTCTAAGCCAGGCATGGGCAGACGTCAGGCTTGCAGGATCTATTTTGCTTTTTATTAGAACCCAAGCACCCACCAACCCGGAGCCTGGTGAAAAAGACACACTTAGAATTAAGGAATTGTTCTGATCCCGGGAATTGGTTTGAGTACCAGAACTCAATGGAGTTCACAGTCCTTCCACACAAAAATCCACTTCCGGGTGCCCCAAGCTGTCTTAATTTCAACACTGTAATTTGGGGTTGAGGTCCTCTTGGGAGTCAGAAATCCTTGGCAATCTACTGCAATTCACCCAGAGATCTTCCAGATCTACCTTCTTCTGCCTGCCCCTGTTCTAAGCCAACTGATGAGGTTCATTATGTCAAAACAATGTATTCACAGTGGGTCTTGTGAGCACCTTTTCTATATGACATCCCTTTCTGTTGTCTGAATTAAGCAAAGAACGAGCAGAGGAAGAATTGGGAGAGCTTTGCATAAAACGATGGGGAGGGGGGCTCTGGAAAATAGGAGGAGGGGCAATTGCTTCCACGTGGGACAATTGCAAGTGGGAAGCGATGGAGTCAGTTTGCAGGGTGAGAACTTGGGGGTGGCTGAAGATAGTACTGCTGAGTTGCCTGCAAGTAATGTTTTGTTTATAGCCAAGTCCAGGGAGGTGACCTTGACCCCGCTCCCTCCCTCTCCTAAATCCTAACGTGGACAAAGATAGGGATTTACTTACACTCCCTTGCATTTATGTCAACAACTCTAACCTTTGACTTTCTGATAGAGGCTTATACAGAGAGCCGCCCCATGCCGTGGATACAAACCAAAGAGCTGACCTTACTGAAACTGTTGTTTGCTGATTGCAACAGAGCTCAGCCCCGGGGAAGTGAGGACAAGAGGCTGGCGGAAGTGGCCCTTTGATGTGTCAGATAGGGAACACGCCGCCTATTAACTCTGCAAGCAATGTTGATATGAGCTAATGCTGTGCTAGAGCCCCTGCCAACGCAGCTTCTGGATCCCAGGACTTCATTTATCACAGATATTTCACATCCCAGAGGAAGATGTGTCTCACGTAAACAGGCCTCAGTCCATCAGAAGTAGAAAATAATCTTATGGCTCCTGAGCAACAGAGTAGGTGGCCGGCGATGACCCTATCTGTGGGTTGTTTTTAACAGTCTCTGGTTGCTGCTGGGAATCTTGCCAGTGTGACCAGTGCTAATTGCATGGAGGACCTACTTGCACAAACACTTCAGTACATGGTGGCCTCCGGGAAAGCTGGCAGGTTCAGTTTTTGGGAAGTATTTTGGCAAATGCTTGAAAAGCCGCCTTCAGGATGTCACACAAAAAAGCCAAAGCCTGTGCATGAGGGTAGATGTGCATAACTGGCTGCTCGTGGGCTGAGGTAGCCCACTGCCACCTCACACTGTTAATGGGAATAGGCCTAAAGTGCTAGCTGTCTTGGGGAAACTCATTAGGTCAAATCTGCATCTTGTAGACAGTTCTTGTAGAGTGAAGTTGGGAGATGGCATGGCACGCAATCTTTACATCAGCCTTCCCCACCCTGGTGCCATCCAGATGTCTTGGGCCATGCTGGCTGGGAATTATGGGAGTTGTAGTCCAACACATCTGGAGGGCACGAGCCTGGGGAACACTGGTCTACATCATCATGCAGATCGGAACATGCCAGGCTCAAAAAGCAGGTTGAGTGTATGTCTTGAGCAGAGCTGTCAGCTGATTAAAGAAATCAAGTTATTTGTATGAGCTTTATTTGATCAATCACATCTGAATCAATTTGCATATGAAAATACTTGTTATTGTCCAATGCGTGAAACATGTTTACCTTTCTCTCTCTCTCTCTCTTGCACACACACACACACACACACACACGCACGCACGCACATTAGTGCAAGGGGTTTACCTATTTTATGACATATATTTAGGGCTATGTGTACTCTGCGCTTTAGCAGAGAAGAAGAAAAAGGAAGATTCTGCACCAAATGGGGGCCCATCGCTCAGTGGTAGAGCACCTGTATGCAGAAGGTCTCATGTTCAGTCCCCGGCATCTCTGGTCCAAAGAACTGACTAGCAGGCCTCTGTCCCAGACCCTGGAGAGCTGCTGCCGGTCAGAGTAGATAGTACTAGATGGAGGCGCTGTGGGCTGGTGATTTCCATGTCCAGAAATTGGGTGTGCAACCTAGGAACATAGGAAGCTGCCTTATACCGAGTCAGACCATTGATCCATCTAGCCCAGTATTGTCGACACTGACTGGCAGCAGCTCTCCAGGGTATCAGGCAGGAGTCTTTCTTATTCCTGCCTGGAGATGCCGGGGATTGAACCTGGGACCTTCTGCATGCAAAGCAAGTGCTCTACCACTGTGCTACCCCTCCCTGTTCTAGACAAGGTTTCACGACCCCTCCCTATTCTAGACGGGGTTTCACTCCTCCAGAAAGAGCAGGCATATGGCTTTGTCATTTGAGGCCCAGATGGCCTCAGTGGCTCAGAGTGTCTTTCACCAGCTTTGGCTGGTTCGCCAACTACAATTGTTCCTGGGCAGGATAGGCTGGCCACGGTGGCTCGTGCTCTGGTAACCTCCCAATTGGATTACTGTGATATGTTGTAAGTGGGGCTGCCCTTGAAGACGACCTGGAAGCTTCAACTAGGGCAGAATGCAGCTGCAGGTATGTTAACTGATGCATCCTGAAGGTAGCATCTCCTTACACTGATTTTGAAAGAGTTGCACTGGTTGCCTATTTGCTTCTGGGCCCAATTCAAGGTGCTGGTGCTTTCCTTTAAAGCCCTAAATGGCTTGGGGCCCAAAGATCTAAAGGAGTGTCTCCCCCTATATGAGCCTTCCCATGTCTTAAGGTCTGCAGGGTAGGCTCTGCTCAGAGTACCTTCTACACATTGTATAAACAAATTGTGGGACACCCTCCCCACAAAGATGTTACTGGTGCCGACAGTGCAGTCTTTCCAGCACCATGTTAAAACTTTTCTGTTTGCTCAGGCATTTTAAGTTGTGTTAATCTCTGTTGCTATATTTGCTGCCTTTTAAAAAATAGCTTTATGATTACTGTATTATTTTTTTACTGTAGTTTGTAGTTGCATACTCATTGTACGCCACCTTGATATCCGTAAGGGTGAAGGGCGGTTTAAAAATACTTTGAATAAATCAATAATAAAATAATAAATGGACCAGTGGCCTAACTCTGTATTAAACAGCTGGATATGTTAACAAGAATCCAAAATCTGTGTGAAGAAAAGCTGAATTCTGCATCCTGTATAAGTGATATATATTAAGCAAACTTGCACTTAAGAGAATAATTTGGTCGGATTCACTAAAGCCCTGGCCACAGGAAATCCTGTTACACACTTTCTAACTTTAGATATTGAACCAGACATGGTTCACACACATTCTAGCAACCATGAGGGCTAGAAACCTAACGTTGCACACAGTATCTAAATTCCTAGCCTGTATCTAATCCACACATGTATTCACATCACACAACACTGATGGAAGTTTCAAAAGTTTGCAGTGTAACTTGGGAGTGGGATCTGCTGTTCATACATATACACATACATACATAGATTGAATCAGCATGCCAAATCCAAACGCCAGAGACAGGGGGCGGGAAAGAGGCATGCCTAGCTCTGTTTTGCATTAAGCATGATTCATAGATTTCATAGATCATAGTGGAAGGAGCTTACAAGGCTATCGAGTCCAACCCCCTGCTCAATGCAGCAAACTAGAGGAGGGGTCTCCCATCCAAGTAATAACCAGGCCTGACCCTGCTTAGCTTTCCACACTCAGACAAGCTGAGCCAGCGTGAGCCACAGGCCTGTAGTACATACACATATATATACACACACACACATGCATGTATCAAAAATCCCACTGGGTCTGCCCAAAGGATCCTGGCCTTAAGAAAAAAACAGAAACTTATGGGATAAGTGATGTAGGGATGTTATTGCCCCCTCAAAAATGAAAACAATCAGATACCAAGGAACATAACGCTCAGAAATCCCCCCCCCAACCCCATTAGTAAATGGCATATGCCATTGTGCTCCCTGATCTGTAGTTGGCTTAATAAACAGGATCGCTAGGCATGTGACTGCCTGAATGTAAACCCAGAGATGCAGTCCTCCAGTGAACCCGTTATGAAATGTCCCTGTAATAACTGGTACACTGACAACGCTTCTAGGAAAACTGGTGTTGTTTTGCAAGTGTTCCAACAGTTGGCAGCTGTAACAACCGACAAGGCTTGTTGTCTCTGCAAACCCTGATTAATGGCTGTTTAATGTTGGGCGTAGGTCTGAACTGGTAGCTCTGCCAGTTTAAATCCAGCCCCCTGATCTGTGAAGGCTAGCCAGCTTTGAAATGCTGACGGTGACTTGGAAAATAGTTTAGCACAGGTTCCTCAAAAACGACTGTCTGAAAGTTTTCCCAGCCCACATGCGTGTGTGTGTGTGTGTGTTGAGCCACTGTTTAGCTTGAAGAGAACATTGGATGGAGATATATATATATATATATATATATGAGAGGGGCTTCTTCACCAAGCTCAATAAATTGCAATACTACTTGACATAAATATAGTGTAGCCTTCTGCAACCTGGTGCCTTCCAGACTTTTGCTTCAGAATGAGTAGGGAACCGGTGGTCCTCCGGAAGTTGCTGGACTACAGTTCCCATGACCTCAGTCACTTGCCACACTTGCTGGGGCTGATAGAAGTTGGAGTCCAACATCATTTGGAGTGCCAGTTTCCCCACCCCTGGTTCAGAGCACTTCATCTGCATTAGCCCAATCTTTGCAGCACCCTACCCAACCTCATTTTCCATATTTCTTTTCTAACTGACAACTTTCCATAGTTATGGAACATGTTCGGTCCCCATTGGGTTGTTTGGACTTTTTTAAAAAAAAAAATAGGGGTGCTTCTGCAAGCTTCAGGGTTTCCCCAAATAAGCTGATACCTCCCTCTTTGCTGGTTTGGCTACAATCCTGTTGGCACTCACCATCTGAGTTTGCTATTACACGGAATGCTAAGAGCGTGGGTTGCTGAAGGCTACCAAGTAATTTCTGGCTGAGAGCCTAACTTCATGTTGCATACAGATGTGTGAAACAAAAGCCTGGCGGCCTTTTAAAAAAGAAAAGCTGTTTCAGTAGGGGGAGGTGATTTAGCGTAGAGAAGGGGCAGGTGAGAAGCATCCTTTTTGTGCTGCTGCTTTGCTCCAGATCAAACATCTCTGCTGCATTTCTTTCTGTGGGGTTCCAAATGAGTGTGTGTGTGTTTGTGTTTACCTTTATTTTCTCGTTTGGAGTGTTGTGTAGCTAGGCCCAAGGAAAGACTTGAATTGGGGACCTCGAGGTTCATGCTCATAAGTGCTGCACCAGCTCTTGCTAGATTAACATTAAGCCCTGAAACAAGACTTTGTTGGCTGGTTTTTGTGTTTTCATCTTAAAACAGTATTCAGAAGGCTATTTTTCCAGTCCAGTCGTGAATCCAAGTTTTGGAAATTAGCTGCTGCATATACATAGTTTTTCTTTTCAGGCAACCTCTCCCAAGTTTCATCTCTCCGGGGCAGGGGTGGCCATTCTGGAAGTGGAACAGCCAGTATTTATTGGATGTTAAACTCTATCATGACCTAATGCTGGCAAATGCCACTAAGTTGTCGAAGGGTGAAGACAGCTGTAATATTTTTAGAGTAGCTGGGCTGATCTAAATGTATCTTTGCTGTAAAAGGTCACACTTTTTTTTTTTAAGTACTCACCAAGAAACGTAACCCTTTTTATAAAAACATCTGTTGTTGGTTTTTTCCACATTTTTTTCTATTAAAGTGACAAATGGGGGGGGGGGATTAATGTAGGCAATTAAAAAAAAGGCAGGCAGCATATTTGAAACCTGGAGGGAGGGACAAAACTGATAGCTGAACCAGCACTTGATTGCCTGGTATTCTGGAGTGTGTGTCATTCAAACTGCAAAGCAGAGAGAAGCCAGTTTTCTTACTGCAGCTGAGGGATACACCATGAGTTTTCTTACATTACATCGGTCTTCCCCCTAAGAACTTATTAGATCTATGCTTAGCGAAACATAGACCTGGGCACAGAGCTCCTCCTAGTGCTCGCTCGAAGAGATACTGTGTACTCCGGCAGTCATCTTGCACCACCACTACTGTATGGAGATCTCTCATCCCTTGTATGTGAACTGGCCCCTCTTTCTGCTCCAATGGTGAGCAGCCCCAGTTTGGTGCCGTATGAGAGTTTTCATGGTGTAGAAATTGTTGGAAAGAGTGCATTATATGGTTGTGTTCGACCCCATTCACCTAGTTCAAGTACAGATTTGGGGATTTTGGGGCACAGGTTTAGCAAAACCGTTCTGCCTTCTTTGCCTTTCCTTTTGCTTGAATCCTGATCTATCTCTGTGGGCCACATTAACTGGGGGGTGAGGCTTCTCAGAAACATTCGTACGGTCTTGCCCCCAAAGGTCTTAGAGGTGTGTGTGTGTGTGTGTGTGTGTGTGCAGGGGTGGCATAATGGATGGCGGAGTGGAGTGGAAGTAAGGATATGGGAGAATCTTGTTCACTTTGCACTTTGATAAGAACTAAACAAATCCACACTTTCCATACCGATAGGTTTGCATTTCTCAGAATTTTGCAGTGCCATTCTCTTAACCAAAAGCTGCTTACAAAATGTGTATATCGGGGGGAAATATACCCCCAAATGCATATATTAGTGAGAAACTGTACAAAAATTATTGTATATGCCTTAATATAATACTGCTTGCAAACATGCATATAATAGGCAAAGATGTGTATATTAGGAGGAATGCATGTAAATGAATGCAGAGCTGGGATGGAACAAACTGAGAATGGGGGGGGGGGGATGAGAAACTGAGAAAAACCAGAATTGACAGATTCATCGATCCATGTATGAAAGTGGAACCAGAGTCCCAAAATTGGCAAGTTGCCACAGTGCACTCCAGCAGAATCTGCTTGGCTGGCGAGTGCTTTCTTGCAGCATAGGAAGGAAGCTGCTGCTGTAATAGACTGAAGTTTTAAGAAGAAGCAGGGACAGGAACAGGATTCCTCTCCTCGCTTTGCTTCCATGCTGCATTTGTACCTTAGGGGAGAGGATCAGTGGTTTCTCCTCCATTCTTTTCCTCCGGGCTTGAAGGAGGAACACTGCTGATACTTGTGACAGGGTATGCACGGACAGCCAGGCATGCTTGCGTGTAAGGATGTGTGCATGCAATTCCAATGTAAAACTGTGAACTTGTGCCTCAGACGAATACCTTCAAGACAGATATTTTGGCCAGCTTCAGATGTAAAGGAAAACCGTAGTTTTCCATTACATGCATGAGCTTCGGCAAGCTGCCGCAAGCTCATGGCTCATGCAACCAGCCTTCCCCATCCTCCTCTTTCACATACCAGAGGAGATCAAAAGCTTCTGCTTTTAAACTAACCACAATTCCTTGTGATGTCCAAACTCTGATGGCGGGCGGGGTGGTGGTGGTGTCATTTAATTTAAACTATGATTTGAGAGCAAGCCAGGATCAAACCGTGAGAAGGGAGGAAGATGGTGCAAACCAGAGGCCATGAAATGCAAGAGGAATTGCCTGTGACATTTCTCTGCTGTGACAGGCTAACGTGGCTACCCCTCTGGAACTTGCTTCCAAGCCAAAAGGTTGTTCCTTAACCCCCTGGTGAAAGTCGTGACTTCTGGATGTATTCCCCTTCCAGGTACGCGGATTATTTATGACCGTAAATTTCTGATGGAGTGCCGGAATTCTCCAGTTGCCAGAACACCACCGTGCGATCTTCCAGACATTCCAGGTGTTACGAGTCCAAATGTGGATGAGCTCAGGACCGAGATCAGCCTCATCCACACCGACGAGGAGAAACCAGGCTTAGGTGAGCGGTTATCTGCTGCAGTGTCATAAAAGCAGTGGAGGCAAGTGGCCAATCTGACGGGTGGGGAGGAGCCAAGGGGGTCACCAGAGGTGGAACAGTCTTTTGCATCCCCAACAGCCAGCAGCCCTTACACAAAAAGGAAGAGCTGGCGCACGTGAACTTCAAGGTTGTACATGCAAACAAGGGGGTGGGTAACTCACGCAGCCGCACAAAAGCTTTGGACCCACGTTCTCTTGTTCCAGCAACAACTCCCATTCCACAGAGAAACAAGTGACTTTAAGTTCATGAGTGCACAGTTGATTATTCTCAACTGCTACTGGGGAATGGGCATGCCCAGCATTCCTCCTAACTGGCAGGGAGGAAGAAGTGGTGGGAGGAGGAAGCACTGAGCAGCTGCTGCCCCCGGAGCAGCTTCATTTTTACAGATAAGGTTTGATGGGGGGTGGGCTAGCACTGTGGGAGGGAATTGGGAAATGGGAGGCAGTTCAACACCCTGCTTGCCCCTGCCCGTGAGCCATGCCTGCATAAAAGTATCTTCCACTGTGCAATGCAAACACAGGCTGCACAACAATCCATTGTACGGTGGTCCACCAGAACCTCCATATAAACCTCACGTGTCTGCTGCCTGCTTAGGATTGCAAAAACGGGTGGATGGGCTGTTTTAAGCACCATGGAGGCCCAGGTCTGGCGTCAACACCTGGCATCCTAGGGCAACTGCCGAAGGGCACAGAGCCCACCAGCACTGACACCTGCCCCTCCACATTGGGCAGCTGGGTCTGTGCATTTCTATTTTGATTTCCTACAGTGCTCTGGAGTGACGCTATGTCAGGGGCTCCGGAGTATATGGGGAAATTAAAATGGCAGCCCCAGAGTGCTCCTGCCACTGCTGAATAAGTCTGAGCAGGCCCATCGGAGAGCGCTTTGCCCAGGGGCCCTTCGGACCTGGAGCTGGCTCTGGAAGAAGCCACAATACGTGGTTGGTGGACTGTGTTGTGCCTGGTGTGTCAAATTGTGCAGGCCTGGGACAGAGGCATTAAAATGTGCTGGAGTAAGTTCAGCAGCCTCTGGATGCAATGTAGCTCTGTCTTAAGCACAGCACTAATTCAGGATGTTCCTCCATCTATCAGAATCCTGTCATCACAGATCCCCCCTCCCGCTCCCCATCACCTTCCAATGTTTTGTCATTGTGGGTTTCTTTCATCAGAGAGAAGTTTGTCCTGGATATATAGAAGGGAATATTGAAGTTTGGTGCTTATTCAGCCCTTAGCACTTAAGGCCCGGTCATACCTGTAGTCAGGGGGGGTTGCTAGGATTGGGCCCATGGGTCTGTCTGTGGTGCAGAGTATGCAGCATCCCATCTGGGAATGGCCACGGAACTCTAATGCAGCTTGCATTATGGCTGATGCTGGAAATACCCGGTTGTTCCATAGCATGCCTCTAGTGGCTTCGCAGCATAGCCTCGACTATCTTCTTCCAGATTCTAAGGGTAGAGCACACAAATGGCGATATGTCATTTCATGTAGCAGATGAAACCTGCTTAGGGTATCTTGCTTGTTTGCTTCTCATGACTGTATTACCGTAGCTAAACATTGCTGAAAATGTTCTCGCCAAATTTATTTATTATTAATATTTATTTATCGCCCATCTGGCCGGCAACACCTTTGAGAGAACATTTTGTTCTCAGCATGCAGGGGTCACTGAAACCGCTTTAGAAAATTTCAAACTTGTTCTACCACTTCACCGCCACTATCAAAAGCATTAATTCTACTTGTTTGTTCATAATCAGTCTGAAATGTTGACAGATTAAAGGCTGCCAACGTTTGGGTTTGTTTGTTTTTAAAGTTGTCACAACCCTTAGTGTTCAGGGATGGGGTGACTTAGCGATGATACTTTTTGCTTTCAAAGATTTGAGCAACAAGCCGCATCTGGCTAATAGATGTGAAACTTGGATTTCATCAATAATTTCTCTTTTTGCAGGCGAGGAAGCCCAGTTCGACATGGATATCTAAAAACCTGTCTCCTGAGAATAGTTTTTTTTGTTTCCGGTGAAGACGAGAAATCAGCAATGCTTCCAAAACAAGTGAGGCTTGTAGAATAGCCCACACTTTGCAAAGCTTTCCAGGATGGAAGGTCAATTACACTTTTTACTGGGAGGAGAAGGGGAGACTTCTTGTTGGGAAAGGACTGAACACATTGGCATGTTCCTCTCTGTGGTGGTGAGAAGACAGAAGGCTGTTAAGCGTTGGCTTGGAGAGGTGGAATGCTCTGTCCAACTTCTATGCCTTGAGTTCTTGTGCCTTTGTTCATGAATATCAGTGCTCTCAAGCAAGGGACTGGATGCAAGGGGAGAAATAAAATAATGCTGGATCTAGGGGTTTAATACAATAGCAGGTCTTTATTTGCATCACTCTTCTCATGGGCAAAGTACTCTACAGTCTTTGTTTCATTGCCCTCACAAGATGTGGGGAACTGATTCTGTGCACAGATAGCCATTTTTGTAAAGCAACAGATCAGCTTTCTGTCTTAAGCTTTTCCATAGTGCTAGCACCAATCCAAAGGTAGCTTGATAATGGTACAGATATAGCTGGGAGAGGAGGAAGCCTGTCCGTGAGAGGAAACTGCTTGTTCGCTCAATTTTCCTGTTTTCTGTAGCCACTTTTCCTAGTGCCCTACAAATCAGTGAGTGGCCTGGTGAAATTGACTAACTTATATCAGCAGCTTCTGCTCAGTTTCACTCCTGAAATAAACATTTTGTTTTCTCTAAGTTCCTGAATGTGCTGGAGCGAGGGGGTGCATATTGTTCAAAGAAAAGTGGTTTTTCAAAAACTAAAAAAAAAAAAAAGTTCTTGAAATGGGAAAGTATTGCTGTGGGAAAGTGGGTAGCCTTGCACTATTTTTCTTTCTTTTGAAGGGCTCCGTAAATGCTCATGTAGATCTGTACACATCTTTCACTGTACTTAAAAGAAAATTTAAAAAAATAAATAAAGAGGACATTAAAGTTGCTCCGAGTTTTGGAGGAAACCGTTTCTCATCATTTGTGATCTCACACAAGCTGTTAGCTGCCTGCAACAGCCATGCACTGTCAGTAGCATCTAAGGCTCAGGGCAGGGACATGCAACCTGGTGTCCTCCAGATGTGTGGGACTACGACTCCCAGAGGTCCCAGTCAGCATGGCCAATGTCCAGGGATAATGGGAATTGTAGACTAAAAAAAATCTGGAGGTCACCAGGTTGCCTGCCTTTGGCTTAGGGAGTAGACAGTTAACATAACTGTATCACCACTGCTGCAGGGAAGAGCCAGGAGCTGCAGATTATCTAGGTGCCAGAGAGGAGGCGCCACACCCCTAGCTGTGGAGTGGCGGGAGGGGGGAACAATTTTTCCATGAGATCTCTGTGGAACCTTTAAAAAGCAGTAGTTGGAGCACAGTGCCCTTTTCAGTCACCACTAGCTAACCCATGCAATTAGTATTATGGGAACGGTCAGGTGCAAAGACAAGTTATATACCTCATTGCATGCACACTTCAAAATGGGGCATCCAGTTACAGAGTTGCTTACGGAACTAGCACTATGTTGCAGCTAAGACTAGTGCTAAGCTACCTGTCATGTTATTAATGCTTTTGGGGGTGGGGGGGGAGTGTGCTAAAATGGTTCACTTATTTTGAAAGGGGGGAAGCAAACACCAGGCTTGGGATAACTAGGAGTGGGATTTCTGTGTGTGGAAGGAGCTCTCTTCAGTTCTGGTACTCAAAACAAATTCCTGGGCTCAGAATTCTGTATATCAGAATGTATGCCTTTTGCACCTGGCTCTGGTTGAGTGGATCTCGGGAGATCTCGTAAAAAAAAAAACACCACACAAAGTAGATCTCACAAGCCTGAAGTCTTACCACTCCTGCGACATATCCTATCATATTTCGTGCAGAAATGGGTAATTCTCACCGCATCAAAAGCTGAGGATGAAGGCTGTCACATGGTTCAAGAAATCATATTTCGGTCAAACATTCAAGGCATGCCCTCCTTTTGTGAGTGAGGGTATCTTTTATACCTTTTATGCTAACGCAGTAGGAGGCGCTTTTCTGTTGACTCCATCCTCATTAAAAGGCCTGAATCCCTGGCAGGGTTGGTTGCAAAGTCCTTTTCCATGGAATTGGCCCTTGTGAAAGGGGCCCAGGTAACCGCATTGGCAAAGGTGCTTTTTCTAGGCTGGGCTTCCCAATTTCTAATAGTTTGAATCTTCTGCACCTTAAGCTGCTGGAAACTAAGCAGCTGGTGCTAAGGTTCCCTGTGCCAGAAAAAGCACAGCATTGCTCTGCAAGCCATATGCCCGGTTCCCTGCAACAAAGATCGCCTCAACTGTGTGTGACAATATTGACCTAAAAGCTTTATTTTAGAGATCACCAGCTCTGTTGGCCAGCTGCCCTCTTTTCAGAGTGTTTTTGAATCATTGGGAACAAGTTGCTGATGAAAGAATTCTCCTGTACTTGCAACAAGACTAACGTATGATGCAATATGGCCCAACGCAGGGGTGGGCAGAAGTTAGATCAGGATCTATTGGCAGATCTTGGAGTGATGAGTAGATCGGCAAAGATTTCTGATTCCCAGTTTAACAACACTTGCCCCCAGTGCCCTAAATTATGCTGCTGAAATAAGGAGAGCTTGGCATAACCAGGAGTGGACTTTTGTGTGGAAGGACTGTGAGCTCTGTTCAGTTCTGCTAGTCAAAACAAATTCCTGAGATCAGAATTCTTTCCTTCTAAGTGTATGTCTTTTGCAACAGGCTCTGGTTTGTTGATCTCCGGGTTCTAGTAAAAAAAGCAAAGCAGGTCCCACAAGTAGGGATATGCAGATTTTAGTTAATCCATTCTGTGTGTGTTTTGCAGATTGTTCAGCATCTTTCATTCCATCATCTGTTCATGGATGAAATGGGGGGGGGGAGTGGTGTTCCCCTTCAGAAAGATATGCAAAAAAAGTCAGCCACAATTTACATAACTTTTGCTGGCACATAACATTATGCATATTTTTCTTAGCTCAGCATACAGTCAACGAGCAGAGCGCACAAAAACAGGGTGCTACACAGCAGAGGCTGAAGAGAGATCAGAGATATATAAAATTTGTTTGTTTTAAAAAGGCATATATTTTAGTGTATTTTCCAACAACTCTTGTCTTTTCATATGACTAAATTTGCATACAATTCTGGGAGGGTAAAAAATTGGTCCACAAATCCGCAGAATGTCTGCGCAACTTGGAAGGTGCCAGTCCACTGCGGGATCCGCAGGTCGAACTCATAGATATCCAAAGTTATTTGAATCCATTTCAGATTGCTCCAACTTCCCTACAAGCAAGCCTGGTGTCTGCCCACCCTTGGCCTAGCCACTACTACTGTGCCATCAGCTTCAATATACCCCTCTTCCTTCCCAGCTGTGGCACTCTCTTGCTCTTTATGCTTTAAGGCCCAAGGCAGGAATACTGTAGATGCAGTGTGGCAAAGTTCTTTGCTGCCCACGGATGTCTTCCAGCAGTTCTGCACTAAAGTCACCTGGGAATAATTACTATTCACCGTGGAAGAGTCGAAGGCATACATCTCTGGAGATAACGGTTCTAAAACCCCAAAGGAAGCTCCGTCCATACATAACCCCAGCTGTTCAGTTAGCTTGTAAATAATGCTTTGCATTTTCCTGCACTTTTCCTGGAATATGCTGTTGCTCAAACCATAGTACGGAAACCCCACATTTTGGACTTCTTTCCTTAAGTTGCTAATTAGTCAGATCAACATGCTACTGAATCAGCCAAGTTTTCTTAATCTGTTAGCAAAGTGCTATGTGTCAGCTTCCTTCTGCGAACACTGCTTTGAAAGTATTTGTTTAAAAGCTTTTTTATCCCTGCCTTCCCTGCCCTTTGAGCAGCTTGGAACAAGAAGTTTAAAATGTGCATGAAACCAGGGATGCTTCCAGTAGAGGGCAGAGCCTTCCCGATGGAGGATTCACAGCCCTACTTGTTGAAAGGCACTGTGTGCAGCTATTCCATCTTCTCTTCCTTAACCGATTTTCTGCAGTAAGAAAAACGATGGGAGAAGGTGGGGAAAACACAGGAGGATTACGAGTGAAAGAGCCAGTGTGTGGCGTAGTGGTTAGAGTGTCCGACATTGATTCAGGAGATCTGGGTTCTAGTCCCCTGCTTGGCCATGAAGCTCACTGGGTGACTTTGGGCCAGTCACTGACTCTCAGCCTAACCTACCTCACAGGGTTGTTGTGCAGATAAAATGGAGGGGAGGACCATGTAAGCCACCTTGAGTTCCTTGCAAGAGGAAAAAAGGAGGGATATCAATGTAATTCTAAATACAACAATATTTATATTTGTATACCACTAAGCATAATAAAATTCCTAATTGGTTTACATATAAATATTAAAATCACATTTAAAGTATTAATATTAAAATCACATTTAAAGTACAATTTAAAAGAACCATTACAATAGGAGGAGGAGGAGGCAGGCAGGCAGGCAGGCAGGCAGGCAGGCCTGTGGCTCACGCTGGCTCAGCTTGTCTGAGTGTGGAAAGCTAAGCAGGGTCAAGCCTGGTTATTACTTGGATGGGAGACCCCCTCCTCTAGTTTCCTGCATTGAGCAGGGGGGTTGGACTCGATAGCCTTGTAGGCTCCTTCCAACTCTATTAATGATCTATGAAATCTATGAATACAGGAGCATGATTCATTTAATTAAGAGCCAGGGAAAGCCTGGGTGAATAAGTACGTTTTCAGGAGGCGTTTGAAAGATGCCACATTTTCTACCTCCAGAACTGCATGAGGGAGAGTTTTCCAAAGGGTGGGTGCTGCTACTGAGAAGGCCCGCTGGCGAGGATTATGCAGTGACATTGTTAATTTTGGAATGACCAGCAAGACCTCCTCCGATTATCTTAAAGGTTGGTTGGATATACATAAGAGAAGGCAGTCTGTTAGATATCCAGGAATACTTCCAGTAGAGGGCAGAGCTCTACTGGCAATATCTGGGAGGGGAAAACCATAACATTCATTGAATGGGCAAGCCAGTGGCATGATAAAAGCCTTGTCTGGAAGCATCCAGATATACCTAAACTGAACAGAATCTGAGGACAACTGTACAGAGAGGAGGGCTTTAATAAACTTAGCTGAAGACATTTAGACTATGTTTCGGTGTCCCAGAGGTTGTAGGATGGTGTGGCTCTCCCTCTGCCCACAGAGGTGGAAGTGCTTTTGCAGAGGGGGAGATCCACCTCCACATACATGCCTCCTCTGCACAGACCACCAGCATTGCTGCTCTCCCATCAGTGTTCCAACTGTGCTTAAAAAAAAAAACTGCCTGAATTTTTTTCTCAAATCAAATACTCTCCTCTCCCCTGTCCATACATCCCTTTTTACAAATAGGGGTGTCCTTAGGAGACAGGTGTCCTTTACAGACTTTAGAGCATATGTAAATTAGCATATGCAAATTTGTGCTCTCTCTTTTTGTCCTGTTGCCTTGAGCCCCGGATCTTTTCAGTACCTAGCACCACCCCTGAACCCCCGAGATCAGATTTGGCCTGAGGTTCAACATGCTGCACTAAGCTGTGACTTCTTCATTAATAAGAACCCCATATATATATATTTTGTTTGTTTGGCTTACCCAGTAGCCTCATTGGCTTATGAGATTCTGAGAACATCTTTTTCTTCTTCTTCTTTCTTTTGCCTGACTTGGATAAATATGTAGCTTAACAAGTTATAGATTTGTTTGCTGCAGTGGCTGAAAACAATTAGAAAGCAAAATGTTGAATAAATTGCTGCTTCCTGCCATGCGGCTACCTATGGATAATCAGGCAAGCATATGTGCAGCAGCACAGTGATCCTTAATACTTTCTTAACGTTTGTGGCTTTGTCTGCTCCGGATTTCATTTCAAGGCCTTGACCAATGTGAGCCGTTTTAACCTCCGCATGTTGTAACCTTCCCTAAAGGGCTTGTCAATGTTGCTGCATTAGAAATGTGATTTGCAATCACCTGTGGCTTTAAGCAAATAAAATAGAAGTGCTTCAGGCTTCTCCCTCCTAATGTAAAGTCCTCTAGGCAAGTCCATTAGCATCAGCAGAATTGGTACACAGTTACGGGTTTAGGTGATTATTGCTGCCATAGATGGCGGTGAAACCACTCAGCTGAGCGTGCTTAGCATAACAGCCTGAGAGTGGCTCAGTCAGCCCCACTGGATTTCCCGTTGCATCGTTGAGCTGTTCCAAATTTATTTTATTTCCACAGAGCTGCATTTCTTTATATTTTATATGCAATGGCTGAAAACAATATGTGGGTTCAGAACTTGAAAGAAAAACCACGCAGAGTAGACTGGTGACTCCGGTGTCAGCGGGGCTCCTCATCCATTGCAGCTTTTATTCTGAGCTTTATAGAGGCTATCCATGGTGCTGTCCAAACTTGCTTGCTCACCAGTGATTCTTCGCCAGCGCAGAGAACAAGAAAGCTCTTTGCTCCTTTGGTTTCGTAAGATTTTGTAAGATTTTTTTTTGCATACATAGAGAAGCTGCTGCAGCCGCTCTCGGAGGGAAGGTTTAGAGGAATACCTTATTCAAATAGATGGTGCCCATGTGGCTCCGAGGAAATTGAAACTATAAATCATGTTTTCCTCTCTTGTAATTTCTATCGAGATCTTCGCAGGGAGTTAATCAACCCAATAATTTCTCGCCACCCTGGGAGAACGGCTGAATACTATGTCTCTTCTCTTCTTCCAGACCTGATCGAGCCTGTCACAGAAATTGCAGCTAAATATTTGTTGAGAGCAATAAGAATTAGGAAAGAAATTGCATTAAATTAATCTTTTATTTTGTTCTTTTTATCTGTACATAAATTTTATATATATATATATATATATATATATATACACACACACACACACACACTACAAACTTATGTATTAGTGTTTTAGGATTTTTACCTATGTCAAGGACTGCTTTGTTTCTAAACTTTTTATTGAGAAGTTTCTGTAGTAAGGTCTGTGTTGGCTGAATTAATAAATTGATTGATTGATTGATTGATGGTGGATTGATGTTGCAGCGTTGCAGTGTGGACTAGAGTGCTTCTGTTCAGGGTTCCAGCCAGCCAGCCAGCCTTGTCCTCTTCTAGGACACTCCATTCTGTCACTCCTCCCACTCTCAGTCAGGGAGGGTTCCATGGGCACTGAGCAGGGCTCCCCCCCCCCCCAGTGCACTGAATAGTTGCAATTCTGTAAACTTTGAGGCTCCCCCAAGCCTGTTAAAACCTCCCTCTTGTGTGTGGACTAGTGCCATTTTGGCTACATGAGGATCCACACTCAGAGAATGAGTTTGTTATACAGGACAAACAGTTCACACAACAAAGCCGAATGGAAGCAGGAGCACAGCACTCAGCCACTGAATGCTGAAGAAATCCAAACCGTAGGCGTAAAGTCGGCAGCCCCGAGGTAAAACTTTTCCATTAAAGTCTGGCAAAGAGAAAGGCCTCCCCGAACCGAACCAGGGTCAAATGCTGGTGGACATGACAGGGACATTAAGATCACTTAAAAGGCCTTGCCACAAATTTATCCAATTTCATAGAGGGGAGCCTATTTATGAATTGCCCCAAAAGAGGAAGCGCATCACACACATCCCCCAAAAAAAGGGAGAGAGAAAAGATGACAATGATTTGCATAAAATTTGTACAAGTGCTAATTGCTATGTGTAGATATGAATTTAGAAATAATTATTATAATTAAATAGAAATACAGTACATCTCACCATAGCGTGGAGGATGGTGACCTGTGTGCCTGTCTGTTCAGTCTGCTCTCCAGATGCGAAACATTGATGGGCAACAGGGGTGGTGCTCCGTACTAAAAAGATCTGGGCTCAGGCCCTCAGGACAAAAAAAAATAAAAAATGCACAAATTTGCATATGCTAATTGACATATGCTCTAAAGCCTCTGTGTGTGTGTGTGTGTGTGTAAAAGACCCTGTCTCCTAAGGAAACCCCTATTTGTTAAAAGGGATGTATGGACAGGGGAAGGGAGGGCATTTGATTTCGGGTGGGGGAACTCAGGCAGAAAGATTTGGAGGGGCAGCAGGAGATGAAGCACATGTGGGCAAAAAGCCAGCTAATTCAGGGGGATCAAATGAAGCAGAGATCATCAGGGCCTCTGTCCCTTTCTTTCAGCAAATGCCCATGGACAGCAGGGTGGTGGGGCAGATGGCTTCCCAGAGATTTGGGCCCCAAATGATTCGGGGCTCCAGCCCTAGTGGGCCACCTCCTAATGCCTCCTGTTTTTTTGGGGGGGGGAATCGTGATCCTGATGGCCCATCAGGCCTATGTCCTCCTGACCTGACTCTGAGCTGTGCTTCACCAGAACTGAATGCATATTATTATTATTATTATTATTATTATTATTATTATTATTATTATTATTATTATCGTCGTAGTCGTCCTCATTGTCATCATCATCATCATCATCATCATCATCATCATCATCATCATATCCCACCTTTTTCCTAATACTGGGACTCAAGGTGGCATTACAACATTAAAACTTGTACAATTAAAATATATAAATAAAAATATACAAAAGTTAAAAATGTAATTAAATTATCTATAATATTAAAATTATACTAAAAATATTGACGTTAAAACAGTAACAATATAAACAGTGGAATCCATAGCATTCTTACAGGTCCCAGCTATTCCCAAAGTCCTGCTGGAACAAAAAAGTTTTTGCCTGCCTCTGGAAGCATACCAAGGAGGGCGCCATTCTAGCCTCCCTGGGAAGGGAATTCCAGAGTGTCGGGGCACCCACCGAGAACACCTTCTGCAGAGTTCCTGCCAGGTGTACCACTTTCAACTCTCCTTAAAAACTATTGTCCTGTTCCAGCCAGCCTTCCCACCCCTAACTTTTTCTGGCCATGCCTTGCCTCCCAAGGATTCGGGGCTCCAAATGAAAGATTCGGAGCTCCAGCCCTAGTGGGCCACCCCCTAACACTGCCTCTGATGAGCAACAGTTCTTATGGTTCTTTATCTTGGAACTGGAATTGGACATGACAGCCTTTCAAGTCTTCAAAATACAAGACGTTCCTCTGGCAGCCCTTCAAACAAAGGACTGCCCTCTGTAAAAGAGGACATCTGGCCACCCAAATTTCACAGTTGTTAGTATGGAGCCTCTAGCGGGGTGGAGAGCCGTGATGGGGAGCCTGGATGCATAGAGTGAGGCACGTTCTAACATATGGAGAGCTTGAGTCTGTATGCTAAATCATTAAGGTTTACAAACTCGAGACTTGGCCTTTTCATTATGCTCGGCGACATCAGCCCCCCATCCCGATGTGTTATAGTTCTGTGTTTCCTGAACTGGGGCCTGATGAAGACAGAAGATCACCAAAGTTTGCTCTCCTCTTTGTGACTTTTGAGTTGGTTCTAATAAAGGTATTATGCTCTTGTTAGGATGGTGGGGCTTCCTTTGTCCCTTGCAGTTGCAGGCTATTCCAGGCATGGCTGATGGGTCACTGCCATTCGTTTCTCTGGGATTTATGCATGGATTGGTCAGTAAACAGAGGCTTTACTATTAACCCAATCCACAAACTAGCTAAACTGGATTGTTTGGATTCAGTGGGACTCAAGGGCTTAAATCCAAATACTTTGACTCAATTGTGTTGCGAGTAAGGCTATAGGTTCGATAATCTGAAAACAGCACGCTGCAAATTACTTTATCATGTGCTACAATGAGTGCTCTAACATTTGTAAAAACTAAACTAAAACAAAACTAAACTAAACTAAACAAAAACCAATGTATGTTTTTAACACAGAATTTATTTATTTTTTAAAATAAAGTTAAAATATACGGGCAACAAAAAGAAAGAACACACATATAGCAATACAACAAGATTACTAATTAATGGGGCTAGGGGAAGAAACTCACTGAGGAGGATAGTCCTTAGGGTCACAGATAGGCTTGTGAGGCGATTAGAGAAATAAAAACAACCTAAGAAGCAGCTCACTAACTATGGAGAGAGTTTTGATGTGTAACTTATTATGTAGTCAAATCACACTCAGAAAAAAATGTGATCAAAGCTGGAAGGGCTGCCACGCTGGAGAAAAACAGAAGCAAACACTATGAAGATTTACACATATATTAAGGCACAATCCTTCGCATGTTTAGACATAATAGAGTCCTATAACTCCCAGCATGCCCCAGCCAGCTCTGCTAAAAGTTGTTGGACTTTTTTCTGTCTAACCATAAGAGGTTTAAAGATGTTCATAAGGCTAATCTAAAAAAATGCAATATAAACATCGAAAACTGGGAAGCTCTGGCCCATGAACGATCTAAATGGAGGTTGGCCTTTCACAAAGGTTCCATGGACTTTGAAGAAGCCCGAGTGCAAGGTGAAAGGGAGAAACGTGCTAAGCGAAAAGCACGTCAAATGAATCCTTTACAGGACCATCTTCTATCTGGTAACCTGTGTCCTCACTGTGGGAAGCTGTGTGGATCTAGAATTGGCCTCCACAGTCACTTACGGACCCATCGCTAGAGTCTACACAATCTTCTTTAGAATTTCCTCCTTTTATCCCGGAAGACAATCTTACTCGGTCACGAGTGATCGCCTGATGATGATGAGGATGGCATCCTTAATATCTCAGAGTCTTGTGGCACCTTGAAGGCTAACATTTACTACTGTGGCATATGTTCTGATGAAGGAGAGTGAAATTCCTTCAGGTGTAGGGTGGCCATGTGTCCTCTTTTACAGAGGACAGTCCTCTATTTGAAGAGCTGCCACAGCAGGACCATCCTCTGTTTGAAGGCATCCTCTACTGGAAGAGTTGTCCTGTCCAATTCCCATCAAAAGATAAAGTACCAAAAGAACTGTTGGCCATGCACAGTTAACACAGCAGACCAAAGAGGCAGTCACACAGGTCACCTCATTACAGTCTTCCACACAATGGTGAGAATGTACTTCTGTTTAAATTATAATTATTTCTACATTTGTATCTATACATATAAATTAGCATGTGCACATTTTATGCAAATAGCTGTCTTTTGTCCTATTTATTTATTTATTACATTTATATTCCGCCTTTTTTCCTGAAAGGAACCCAAGGCGGCTTACATAATCCTCCTCCTCCTCCTCTCCATTTTATCCTCACAACAACCCTGTAAGGTAGGTTAGGCTGAGAGTCAAGTGACTGGCCCAAAGTCACCCAGTGAGTTTCATGGCCGAGCGGGGAATAGAACCCGGATCTCCCGAGTCCCAGTTCAGTACTCTAACCACTACTGCCACACTGGCTCTCACTTTCCTCTTTTGGGGCAATTCCTATGTGGCCACCCTAAGGAAACATTGTATTCAGTTGGCAGGTGTGTGTATGTTTGTGTGTATCTCTCTCACACATGCACAAGTGTTTTTTTTTGGGGGGGGGAATGGTAAACCATGGGATCTAATTGCCATGAGATGTAAAATTACAAACTGCGACCATTCAATTAAAGCTTAAATGTCTGCAAAACAAGAATAGTCACTATTCACAACAGCTTTTATTGGCTGATGACACAATCCTCTTAGCATTACAATGTCCATTATTGTCTGCAGTGGGACAGGTCATCTTAAGATCTTCATTATCCCCAAAGTCTTGGCAAATCCTCTGAATTCCTCGTACAGCCCCACGCCCCATGTCACTGTAAGGCTACCCGTGCATTCTTGGAGCTCCAAATATTTTGATTATCCAGATTTTTCACATGGCCCCCAAGTCATTCAGAGAGGTGAGGCTGCAATTTCTCAAAGAAAGAGCAGGGAGAAAATAGTAACCGGCCTGCTGCAGATGGTGTGCTCGCCTAGGATCCACAGACATTCCTTTCTCTGCCAGGGGGCATAGAGGATGCATTTCAAAGCAGGTGTTGTACCCTTGGCCTTGCAGGTTTAGTGGCCTCTGCTTAGCACATCCTCCTTTGGAGGGAGCGTGATGCTACATGCATGCATTTAAATGCAAACCGTCTCTGATCAAGTCATCAGCACTTCAAGCTAAATGCTAAATGTCCTAGGTTTGCATCAAGGCTAGCATGCACTAACTCATCAAAAGGATCTGACTGAGCAGACTGAGTGGGCAAACAGATCACCCAGCCATGGTCTTCCCCACTATGGTGAAATGTATGTCTATTTAAATTCTAGCCATTCTTTCTAAATGTACATCTCTAAATACACATTGGCATATGTATATTTTGTCATCCTTTCTTGATGATGCATTTCCTCTTTTGGGGAGTAAGTGACCACCTTCCCCCCCCATGTTCCTTTTCTAGGGGTGCTTTCAACCTCTAGATCATCCCGATGCCTTGAATGGCCCTTGAGTTTGCTCCTGTGGTGACTGTGATGAGTCCTCTTCCCACATACAGTTAGCTGATCTGTTTGTATGCTTTCCCTTTCTCTTTCGTACATGGATCAACACAGAGCGTTTTTGTCATCCTCTCGCCTGATGAAGGGGTCCAGAGATCTCAGAAGCTTGCACATTTGTTGTGATCTTTTGATTTGCCTAATAAAGCTGTCTCGCTAATACGTTTTTGTCTTGTCTCTCTCACTCCTTTCATTCACAGTTTTTCTCCAATGTGCAGATTTGGTTATGCAGCCAAGCAGGTAATACGGGTCTTTCCTTATCCACTGTTCATAGAGCCTCTTGTCCTCTGTAGCTTTCTCCTTTGTTTGTCTGCCATGAGCAACTTTTGCTTGTTTCATCTTTGGTTCCAGTGATGGCTCCAGGTTTTGGAGGGCCCTTGGGCAAGACACCCTCCTTGGTCCCCCTCCCTCAGTGAATCTACCTTCTCACTGCCTTTGTCACCAGCTCCGATTGCTCCTCCTCCTCTTTCTCATCACTGCTACCACTGACAGGCAGAAAACCAGTGAGCAAGTAGCCAGTGGCATCTACTGCTCCTCTTTCTCACTGCCACCGTTTTCTGGACCAGAGCAAGAGGCAGGTGAACAAGCAGGTTGCAAAGGTGAAGAGGAGAAGCAACTACAGGGGGCTCTTGTCAGTAGGCCCCTGCTGGGGTGTGGGCCCTCGCCTCGGCAGGTACCTGAACCATGCCTACCCTTGGTGCCAGCCCTGTTTGGTTCCATTCAAAAATGTCTCTATTGGCAAGACAAGTGATGAGTGCATTGCCCAAGCTGGGTAACTCCTCGCGAAGGAAGCTGTCAGTTATAACTGAGGTGGTAAACCTGTGTTTGGACCGTACCACTTCAGACAGCAGGTGGTGGGGAGAGGAGCCTCACATGATGTAGTGATCCTCCATGCAGAATGCATATGTGTGTGCGTGCGCGCACACACACACACACAGTACATAACTTGTATTTTCATTCTTTAAATAAAGAGCTTCTACTAACATCTTCTAAACTGTTTCACTCCAGCAGTTTCACAAGCATATCGGTGATAGATTAAGAATGATAATGAATGAGTTTCTTTATTTCTTTAGTGATCTTGTTATATTATTTTGTATGTACTTCTCTTTTTTTGTTGCCTTTATTTATTTTTTTTAACTTCATTTCAAAAATGAAATAAAATGTGTGGAGAAAGCCTTCCACTAAATGTCATGGGAAAAATGTGATCAAGGGCTCTACCCTTAAAGGAAGGCCTAAAAATCATTTGAAATAACTCTAAATAAATGAAACATGAATTCCTTGCACACGAAAATCTTATACTTTATACTGAGTTAGAACATTGGTCCATCCAGTTCAGTGTTGTCTTTATTTATTTATTTATTACATTTATATCCCACCTTTTTTCCTCTTGCAAGAAACCCATCCTCCTCCTCTCTATTGTATCCTCTCCACCCAGTGAGCTTCATGGTTGAGTGGGGGACTCGAACCCAGATCTCCCGAGTCCCAGTCCAACACTCTAACCACTACACCACACTGTCTGCACCTGCCTTCCCCATCCTGGTGCACTGCAGACAGGTTGAGCTGGAGTCATAGTCACAGAAACGTAAGAAGCTGCCTTAAACTGTGAGGTCATTTGGTCCATCTAGCCCAGTATGGTTGGCACTGATACTGACAGGTAGTGGCTCCCCAGAGTTTCAGGCAGATGGTTTTCCAGTCCTCCCTTGAGATGCTGGGGATTGAACCTGCAACCGTCTGCATGCAAAGCAGGTGCTCTATCACACTGAGCTACGGGCCCCTCCCCTCATCCAAGACATCTGGAGGACACAAGTTTTGGGGGACACTAGTCGCCTCCAACTAGCAGCGGCTCTCCAGGTTTTCAACTGGGGGTCTTTCCCAGCCCTACTGGGAGATGCCAGGAATTGAACCCGGGACCTTTTGCACGCAAAACATATGCTCTATCACTGAGCTATGGGTTCCCCCCCCCCTCTCATATTGCTCTGACCACTTCTCTGAAAACTGGAAGGCAGCTGGAGTGAGTATGAGTGTCAACTAGCACCTCCACCCTGAAGATAAAAGGAAACATTTGGGTGTTTCCTGTCCTTAGGATGGGAGCGAGCGTGGTGTAAGGCTGTGAGTTGGCAGGGTGGGTGGCATCCTTCTTTCTGTCTTTCTTTGTCTCCCCCCCTTCCCCCCCCTTTTAAAAAAATATATATCTTGAAGCCAAAACACAAGCTCCGTCAGATCTCTTTGCCTTTGGTGGGGCAAATAGCTAAACGCCATACACTGTAGCTTGGTGTCGAGTGGGGGGGGGGGGGGGAGAAAGGACAGATTAACTCCTTTCGGGGAAGTCATTTTGGGTAACAGCTCCTGCAAATGAGCCTCTAGTCACTCCTTAATTGCTGGAGGCTCAGCCTGTGAAATGCTGTCTGAATATGCAGTCAAAACTGGCCCTCCACGCTTGGAGGCTGGCCTCAGGGGTGAGAACCAGACAGGCTTTGTTTATCTGCAGAGGCAGATGTGGATTGGGAGTAATCAGCCTGGCAACTGTCCTGGTGGATCTGTGGGAAGGCAATAGGAAAAAAGAAAGAACAAGGCTGGCTGCCCGTTCGCCCCCCACTCTCAGCCAGCAACAAACTATGCCCGGACAAGTCAGAGCTAGGAGCACCAACTATGAAGCCTGAAAAATTCATGATTTATTTGCACATACATGTTGCCACACAACACACCCATTTTCACATGAAGCATGAAGATAAGAGGTAAGTCTTTGGGTAAAATGTCACGACTTTGTTGACTAATGATGAAGAACATACCTATGGATCATCGGTGTGGGCACTCCTTCGCCCCAGGAGACATCTGGTCATGTCCCCTGTCCTTGAGATGGTGAGCAATCCCATCCTGGCTTGAAGCACCAGATCAATCTGGAGCTGATCTGGGCTTTTCCTTGTCTGCCGGCCATGAAGGCAGGCTCTGGGCGGGGTGGGGGTGGGCTGTCCGCTCCAGCTCATCTTCACTGATCAGCATTTTCATAGATCATAGAGTTGGAAGGAGCCTACAAGGCTATAAAGAGTCCAAACCCCCTGCTCAATGCAGGAAACTAGAGGAGGGGTCTCCCATCCAAGTATTTGATGGACTACAGGCCAAAAGGCCCAAGGGCTGCTCTCCTCCTGTGCCCTTTCAAGTCTGGCAGCAAGAAGAGCAGTTCATCAACCCATCTGGCTTCCCCCTCCGCTCTTAATTCTAGAAAAAAATCTGGTGTGTTTTCACAATCTCCTCCCTAAGCAGGTGTTCAATATGTGTACAGTGAATGTGTGTGTGGGGGGGGGGGGCAGGATGTGGAAGGCCCTACCCTGACCTATGCACATTCAGGCTATGCCTGCACTGTATACATGCAGTGCCAGGTCCAGGTTTCTGAGGGCCCTTGGGCAAGACACCCCCCATGGGCCTCCTCCCTCAGAGAGTCTTCCTTCTCACTGCCATTGTCACCAGCTGCCATTTCTCCTCCTCCACTTTCTCATCATGGCTACCGCTTACTTGCTTGAAAGGCAGAGAGCCAGGGAGCAAGTAGGCCGTGGCATCTCCTGCTCCTCCTTCTCACCACCACCGTTGTCTGGGCCTGAGTGAGAGGCCGGTGAATAAGCAGGTATGGTAAAGAAAAGGAGCAACTCCAGGGGGCTCTTGTCAGTGGGCCCCAGTTGGGGTGTGTGGGTCCTTGGCAGGTGCCCAACCATGCCTACCTTTGATACTGGCCCTGAAGAAGAGGTAGGATGGGCTAGTGACTCTCCAGTTCCCAGTGCCTCAGACATCATCATCATCATCATCATCATCATCATCATCATCATCATCATCGTGCATCACTTCCCACTGCAAAAAGCAGTCTCAAAGAGGACTTATACACATAATACAAAAATCCATAATTAATATATCAGAACCCCCGCCCCAATCAATATAAACCATAACCAGCACCATAATTTAAAGAAAAATAAACAGCATAAAAACATAATCTAAAAACAATACAATATGAATAGTAATACAATATGAATACTTTCCACAAAATCCACCCTGCATCCCCGGCTGGAATGTACACCACAAAAGCAGCCCACGACAATGACAATTGGGCCATAAATAATGTCCAAATGTCTGGCTGGGGGCCCACACTATCCACCCCCCCATGTGTCTAAATTCATACTATCCAATCAGAACCACCCTGGAAGCCAAACAAAGCAGAGCGCATGATAGAAAGCTTATAAAATTGTTATTATCCATGGCATGAGCATTGTGGGTAGAGTTTTCTCCCTCTCTCTTAATACTAGGATGCTGGAGGGGTGTTGAAAAATACCCACGCTCACACCCGTATGGCCTTACCCAACCTGGCGCCTTCTAGATGTGTTGAACTACACCCCCCATCATCCCCAGCCAGCACATCCAATGGTTGGGGGTGATGGGTGCTGTAGTCCAACCTATCTAGGGGGCAGCACATTGTGGAAGGTTGCCCTAATACATTCAACGAACGAATGAAGGACTGGCGAGAAAGTGCTTGCTGGCCAAGACCCCTCATGCTGATGCCATTGGTCATGCCGGTCCCCAATTTGGCATTCGTGAGAAAGGGGCCCTATGGACGGACAGCTCATCCACCCCGTCAGGAACCCTGGCCTATCCCCTCTATGCGCATAGAGCCTATCTCTTTCTCACTATTCACAATTGCAAGGATGTACAGCCAGCAAACCTATCGGTATAGAAGAAGCATTGACTGAAGGGCGCATCTATTGAAGATACGAGGGGGTTCAATTGAACGCCCCTCGAGTCATAGAATGAAACGGATGGGCAGTGCAGTCAGGACAGACAAAAGAAAAGGAGTATTTTACATAAGAGAGCCAGTGTGGCGTAGTGGTTAGAGTGTTAGGCTGGGACTCTGGAGATGTGGGTTCGAGTCCCCACTCAACCACCAAGCTCACTGGGTGACTATGGGCCAGTTACTGACTCTCAGCCTAACCTACCTCACAGGGTTGTTGTGGGGGTAAAATGGAGAGGAGGAGAACCATGTAAGCCTCCTTGGGTTCCTTGTAAAGGGAGGGAAAGGTGGGATATAAATCTAATGATTAAAAAATAAATAAGGGATCATTCATTGAATTAGCAGCCACTAGAGCTGCAGGCGGCCATGTCTCCTATTTTGCAGAGGACAGTCCTTGATCTGAAGGGCTGTCAGGGGACCTTCCTCTATTTTGAAGGCATCCTTTGTTTGAAGGTCTATCCAGTCCAAGTCTGGTTTAGAGATTTAAAAAATAAGAATAAACTATCAGAAGGGTGAAAGGAAGCAACTTTGAAGTTGCTTAATTCAATGTTTAGCACCTGGACAGCAGACTGAGCAGGCATGCAGGTCCCCTGGTCAGTGGTCACAGTCTTCCCTGCTATGGTGAGATGGTCTTCCACTCTATGTCTACATGCAAATTAGCAGATGTCCATTTTATACAAATCTGCACTCTCTTTTGTCCTCCTTTCGGATAAAGCATTTCCTCTTCTTCTTTTTTGTGTGATGCGTGTAAGAGGCCACCCTAAGGTGACTCAGATGGTATGAAAGGGGTATTAGAGTCACTCCGCACAAGAGTTGTAGACAGAGGCCCTGAAACTGCTCCTCCAGGCTGCCCACAGCAAGTTGTCTTGGTTGTACTGGTTTTCCAAGTGGTCCCATGCTAACTGCAAACATTCCTTGGTGCAGTGCGGGAGGAGGTGATCCACCTTGGCAGGCCAGACACACATAAGCACAGCTCGCCATGGGGAGAAACCACCTGGTGGGAAGTCTGTTTCAAGCGGCACTGACTCCTGGGGCAACTCTCTGGCTTGCAAAGTGACCCCCAACTCAACTTTCGTGCCTCTTCCCAGGACAATTAGCTGTTTATGAGCATGAATGATCTGTTCCCCCATACCGCAGAGCTGAGCCATGGGCAGGTGTCTGGATTCCCACTTCCCATGATGACAACGGAGACTCCCGGGGGAAGGCAGGGCAGGGGGGTTTCTTCCTGGTTACACAAACATCCACTACACAAAAGACCCCAGACTTCAGATCAAAGGCCATGACCCAAAGCACAGCCAGGGGTTCGTAATCTGGATAGGATGCTGAAGGATTGAGGGCAGTTGGGGAGGGAAGGAAAACATAGCCTTCAATTTTCGAGTGGTGGGAGAGGCTTGTAGATAAGGGAGCACAAACCTCAGCTGTTCCTATTTGCCCAGGATGGGTTCCTATTTTGGGGGGCAACTGTCCTGGTAAATCACTGTCCCTATTTTTGACTGGAGGGGGTGGCTGAAATTTGGTTCACAGTGTTGCCAGTGCTGTTCTCATTCTGTAGAACAGGGGTGGGCAGAAGGAAGATCAGGGCAGTGGGGGCTGGTGGCTAAAATGTTAGTGGGGTAGTGTATCCACTCCGGGCTGTAGTCTAAACTTTTGGGGATAGGGTTCAGCAGCATGGATGGCTCCTTTAAAGTTCAGACTAAAACCCAGAGCGGATACAACGCCCCACTGACATTGGAGCCACCTGCCTCCACTGGATCAGGATCTACTGGTGGAACTCTGGGTGATTTGAAGTAGTTCGGCAAAGATTTCTCTGACTTCTAATTGCTTAACAGCATCAAGAATGAAATTACCCTCCTGCCTCAAATTAGACTGCTGAAATGAAGAAAGAACACCAGAAGTGGATCTTTTTGTGTGCGGAAGGACACTGTGAGCTCATGCAGTTCTGGCACTCAGAACAAACTGCTGGCTCAGAATTCGAAGTACATGTCTTCTCTACCAAGCTCTGGTTGGTAAATCTCAGGATACAAGTAATAAACAAAGTAGATCAAAATAAATCAAAGTAGATCTGATCTCCCCTGCTGTAGAGTTTACACCATCCAGGAGCCCCAAGAAATTAAACCTCCGAGTATGGAGAAGTATGCATCTTTTTCATATTGCATTGTTTGTATCGTATTTTCATTTGTATTATGTTGTTTATGGTTTATGCTACCTACACACACACACACACACACACACACACACACACACACGTTATATTAATCATGGATTTCTGTTTTGTGTGTGAGAGTTGCTTCAAGATGGCTTTTTGTGGTGGGAAGCAATGCATATTAATAAATCATCTTCATTATCTTGTCTTTAATGTACAATAGGCAGTGTGCCTATGTACACCAGTTGCTGGGGAACATGGGCAGGAGGGTGCTATTGCACTGATGTCCTGATTGTGGGATCCTGTAGGCAGCTGGTTGGCCACTGTATGAACAGAATGCTGGACTAGATGGACCCTTGGTCTGATCCAGCAGGGCTCTTTTTATGTTCTTAAGTTAGTACACATACATATAAATGTATGCACTGTGCAGCACAAAACCTGAAATTTCTCATCCTACAGACACTGTCTCTCAGCCTAACCTACCTCACAGGGTTGTTGTGCAAATAAAATGGGAGGAGGATGAGGATTATGTAAGCTACCTTGGGTTCCTTGTAAGAAAAAAGGTGGAATGTAAATATAATAAATTATAATAAATTATATATATGTTGAACTATGGTAGCATCTTACCAGCCTATTCTGGTTTATCTTTTCTAATACAACATGGACTAAAAGAGCAAACATCTTTTAAATCAGAGTAAATAAATTCTGCATACAACAGACTACAGTCTTGGTGGCCGTGTTTGCTCTGCCTTTACAAGTCTCTTTTGCCTCACAATGTTCTGCAAACCCCAACTTTCTTCCCTGATCCTTAAAATTTATCATGGGATGCTAAATTCTAAAAAGCAAAAGATTTTTTAAAAAAGAAAATCCACTGGAGAGTGCTCTAGAGCAAGCCCCATTGAAATGAATGGGTGTGGAGCAAAGATCTCCCATTCATTACAATGAGCCATGTGCTGCAGATATTCCTGCCAATTTATGCCCAAACTGTTCAAATGTAATAAGCTTGAGAAATTAAATACTTCTATGCACATTTGACTTTCTTGTCTCAGAATTTGAGGGTTGTTTGGGGTGTTGTTTTGGGATGCAAGATTCTGTTGCTCTGTGCTGAGTTCTCAGCAAAGGAGTGGTGAGAGTGTTGGACTGGGACTCGGGAGATCCGGGTTCTAGTCCCCGCTTGGCCATGAAACTCACTGAGTGACTTTGACTCTCAGCCTAACCTACCTCACAGGGTTGTTGTGAGAATAAAATGAAGAGGAGGAGGACCACGTAAGCCGCCTTGGGTTCCTTGCAGGAAAAAGGCGGGGTATAAATTAAATAAATAAATCCATATATTGTGAGAAACTCCGCCTGCAATTTAGATGCAAGGATACCAGGATAACAAGACACAGTAGCCATCCTTTCTTTTCCAAATTGCATTTATTTTGATCATTGATGACAATAATATAATCCGAGGTCTTTTGTTGTTACACATTCTTTTTATAAATGGCAGTGACGCCCTTGGTGATTTGGAATGACTGGAACACATATCATTCATCACACATATATATGAAAGAAATTGGGTCGGAGGTAGGGGATAGGGAAGAAGATAACACACTTTCCAAAACCTAGCTAGATTTAGATTAAGGTCACAGTCCTGTTGCACATGTACTTGGATTTGCTTCTTTGTAAAGGTAAATAGAATTGGCCTACATCTGCTGTACATTTCTCTAGTTGTCAGTGATCCCTGTCCTGAAACTGGATTAGTTGGTGTGAACTCAGTTCAATCTATGTGGGCTCTCCTTGCGGAAATGAACTCTCACGGGACCTGGTTCATTTTCAGCTCTGTAGCTGAGGGTCTCCATCCTTACCAATGGGTGCAGTTTTGCTTTAGATGCTTTAAGCAGAATCAGTGCTAATCATGGGGTGTTGGGGCTGGAAGTTCCTTCTAAGTATTCCTTGAAGATTCTGTTATTCCAAACATTTGCTGTCCTGCAAAGCCATATTCTGGGATTCTTAGCCAATTCCCATATTTATTTTATGACACTTTTATACCATCCTTTCCCCCCAAGGACTCCATGGAAGCACAGATGGTTCTCCTCTTAAAAAAAACAACAATAAGCAAGGCTGTGGTCGTGTAGGCTCAGTCAGAGTAACTGGTCACCCACAGAGCTTTGTGGCCAAATGGGGCTTTGAACCTGGGTTTCCCCAGTCCTCTTCTGACACTCTAATGGTTAGAGTCTAACCCATCCTTCCCCAACCTGGTACCCTCCAGATGTTTTTGACTACAACTCCCAGCATTCCTGACTATTGGCCATGTAGGCTGGGGCTGATGGGAGTTGAAGTCCAAAACATTTGGATGGCACCTGGTTGGGGAAGGCCCCTCTAACCACCTTGCCACACTGACTTTCATATTTTGAATCCACGGAGTATTTCCCTACCTTCTCAAAAACTACTCAGTGCTACTGATGCCACACTCTTTGCCAGGAGTGGGCAACCACCTGTGGCCCTCCAGATGTTTTGAACTACAACTCCCATGATCCCCCACCTTTGGCTATGCTGGCTAGGGCTGATGGGAGATGTAAGCCAAAACATCTGGAGGGCCACAAGTTGCTCAGCCCTGCTCTTTGCAGTCATGCATAAAACCACCATCTTCACAAGAGGTTCAGCAGCTCTCTTGATCATCCCACTGGTGATCCTGGAACTTACTGTCAGCCTACATACAAAACAGAGGTGTCTCCATTGACGTCTCTCACTGGTGGGACTTTGGAAAGAGCTACAGGCACTTGAGCAGGCTCATCTTGCTCCTAATGGTGGCTGGTCTCTGGGAGCCTCCCCCAACCTGCTGCCCTCCAGATGTTTTGAACTACAACTGACAGCATTACTGACCATTGCTCATGCTGCCTGGGAACGCTGGGAGTTGTGGTCCAACACCCCTGGAGGGCACCAAGTTGGGGAAGGCTGTATAGGCTTGGTGTCAGCACATGGGCATCCTTGGACAACTGCCCCGGTAAGGCCCACAAGTGATGGCTGCTCTGAGGCCTCTCTTTAAACAAAAAATCTGTGCTGGGTAGCTGAGATTGAGAGCTACCATTTTAATTTCTCACAGTGCCCTGGAGTGAGACCACATCAGGGGACTGTGGGAAATTAAAATGGTGGCTGCACTGGGGTGGTGCTGCTGCTACTGCTGCCTGCTACTGCCACCGCCAGCTAAGACCACCAGGTTGGCACATTGGCATAGGAGTGGGGCTGCCAGAGGTTATTTTGTCCCCTTCAAACCTGGAGTCCGCTCTGGGGACCACATTTTTGTGAGGGTCCTCTTGGGGATAAGCTCAAAGCCCCTTTAGAAAGGTGTGCCCCTCTACCCCCATCCTCTGCCTACCCCATCACCCATTCTGATAAGGTTTATGTAGACAAGACCCTAGGGGGGAAAAGCCAGCTTGGTCTCCATGTGGTGAGGAGGAGCATGCTTCCTGCCTTGTATCAAAGGAGGATGCTCTGGGCCTCTGCTGGAAAAGGGAGAAGGTCGTTTGGGTCTTGAAGAGTTGGTTGCTGGAGGCCTCATTGGTCAGCTAACCAAAGCTCCATAAGCATCAGTTGCAGCCACATTCATCGATAATCATGTCCTCATGGTGATGGACCTTCACCCCACCTTTCTCATAGTAAACCATGGACAGCGGGCTCAGTTTGACTGGTGCACAAGCCGGGCAAGGCACACGATTGGGTTGGTAGGCCTTCAGCAAGCTCTGCAAGAGAAATGGGGAAGGCAAGACAAAGGAGCATTATAGGCAAGCATTAGAATAGTAGAGTTAAAGCCAGAGGTGCAGCTAGGTAATTTTAGAACTTGGACTTAATGGTCTTACGGAGACTCCTAGATGGCCATGTACATTATTTCCATTGTGAAGCACACAACTAACGTTTCTCTTCTACCCTTCGTGCCATTCCATGTTTCACAACTGCTTTTACATTCCTGATACGTTAGAGCAGTGTTCTCCAACCTTGGGTCCCCAGATGTTTTTGGCCTGCAACTCCCAGCATGCCCCAGCCAGCTATGCATAGCTGGCTGGGGCATGCTGGGAGTTGTAGGCCAAAAACATCTGAGGACCCAAAGTTGGAGAACACAGCGTTAGAGCAAAGGAACAAAACAAAACTCTTTGCTAACCCCGATTAGAGGAGGAGGACGGGCAAGGACTCTGAGCATGTGCAGTTTCACATTTTAAACTCACTTAACTCCTGGCACCATCATGACTACTACAGGAATCAAAGCTTCTGCTGCCCTGATGCTAAACACATTGACTTGGGAATAAGCATTGTTTTGTTGTAGAAAAGGATAGTATATATTTAAAGTAAAAATAATAAAACCAGCATCTGTAACCATGTACCGGTACATGGCCAGTTGGCTGCCACTTGACTACAAAATGTTTGTTTTTCAAAAATAAGGATGCTGTGGCAAGCAGCATCAGGACTGGTGGGCCCCTTTGTGCCCATGCTGGACCACATGCTGTCACAGGCCTGCTTGCCACTGACCCCGTCACCTGCTGCTCTCTGGATGGCCATTTTGGGGGACCTGGACTTTGGCCCCAAGATGCAGACTGAACTGCACCACTGACAAGACTATGTCCTGTTACTCTGACCCGGGGGCGGGGGGGATGGCCAGCCAGACCAGAATGATCAGCAGTGTAAGCGGTGGGATCAGGGCCAAGTCAAGATAATTTTGGTAACCAAAAGGAGAAGACAACTCCAGTGCTGAGCGATGGCAGAAACCTTTAATGTAGATCTACCCTATTTCATAGATTCATAGATCATAGAGTTGGAAGGGGCCTACAAGGCCATCGGGTCCAACCCCCTGCTCAATGCGGGAAACTAGAGGAGGGGTCTCCCATCCAAGTAATAACCAGGCCTGGCCCTGCTTAGCTTTCCACGCTCAGACAAGCTGAGCCAGCGTGAGCCACAATTTCGGAGTAAAAGCTCCTCCATTAGGAGCTAAACGTACAAATAACAAAGGACAACATTTGGCACCTGTTGAAGTGATTTTTAACCAGTGCATAGAAAAAGAAAGCTTGGCTTCTTTGGTTTTGTAAGATTTTCTACATACATAAAGAGCAAGCAACTTTCTGATGTCTGAAATGATTGTATTTGTCTCTCATGTCTTGTCCTTTCGTATGTTTAACTCCTGAAGAAGGAGTTTTTACTTAGCCTATTCAAGGTGCTGGTTTTTCCTCTTTTACCAACCAACACATTTTGCTGCCTGAGGTGAAGGACAAGACAGCACTCTCCCACCCCACCCCACTCCACATACAGAAGCCAAGCAGCCTGGAAATTCAATCGTACTTCAGCACTGGCAATGGGACAGCATCCTCCACCACACTTGAGGTCAGCTGGCTAGCTTAGGGCCTACCATTTGCCCCCCCCCCCAAGGTGCTTTATTTTTCAGTAAATTACACCTTTTGGGAGGCAAATAGCAGTCAAGGGAGGGCAATTTTCAGTGGGTAACTAGTGCAGGGCCCCCGATCCAGACCAGGAGTACATTCTAGATCGAGAACCAGAAGAAGGGAGAGAGCAGGGGCCTTGAAGTGGCACATTCACAATTAGCACCTGGACACCAGACCATGCCAGCACACAGGTCAGCTGGCTCCAACCTCCCCCATGATGGTGAAATGTATTGTATTTCCATTTGAGTTCTAGAAATTCTTTCCAGCTGTGCCTCTATGCATATAAATTGGTACATGCTCGTGTTAGGCAAAGAGGTGTCCTCTTTTTTGATGATGCGTTTCCTCTTCATTATTATTGGCAATGTGTAAGTGGCCGCCCCTACCTAAGCATCTTCAGACCTCCCCACTTTCCAGGTTGCAGAGCCTCTGCAAAGAACCTCAGGATGCGGCTCTCATTTTACCTGAACGTATGCATGATTTGTGGGCTTGAAGGTCTCATCTACAGGTGACGGGCAGTCCCCCTCACACCGGTAGGCATTGTACTTCTTGGGGTGCACAATCCAAGGTCCAAAGCCGGTCTTCTCAAAGTCCACCATCATATCGACTCTCTTGCACAGAGGTCTGCCAGAGGTGCGTCTGTTGCTCAATTTAATCATTTGCTTTTGCTTCCTGTTCCGCCGGTGCCGACGATTCCCAGGCTCTTCAGAAGCGTGCTCCGACATGACATGCTTGGACATCTCCACTGTCCTGATGAGACTTGGGCCCTGAAAGGGCTCCTCCAGTTCTTTCTCTTTGGAGAAGACAACCAGGTGGACTCTGTCGGTCATGCAACGGCTTGATACCTGTGAGGCTTCTCCGCACTCATTTCGCCCATAGTCGGCCTGGACCCCACTAGCTCCTCCTCCTCTGCCATCATCCTCATATAGACTTCCTTCCATCCAGTCCTCCTCCAGAACTTCTGGTGTGCCCTTGCCAGATGGCACCCCTTGATGGAGCCAGAAGCGGAGCAAGCTGGTGACGTTGAAGACTTTCCAGGAGGACTGACTGGCGGAGGTGCTGCTGACGAATGAGCCAAGGAAGAACTTGTCCGTGCAGGTCTGGTTCCTGTGGCATGTGTGGTTGTGGCTGTGGTAGATGCTCACTGTGACATTCCTGGATTGGGAGAAGGGCTGCAGGTGAACCCGGAGCTCAGCCTGCCTTACATCAGAGCTGCTGGAAATGGAGGTCATGTCGAAAGAGAAGACCCAGTGGTTGCCAAGTTGGAATGTATCTGGAAGGCAGCAGAAAGGAGTTTAATGAATGGAACAAAGCAATGCCATGGCATGTTAATGTTTCTTATCACTCCTTGGAGTTGGTAATTTTATTTATTTATTATATTTATGTCCCACCTTTTTTCCTGTGAGGAACCCAAGGTGGCTTACATAATCCTCCACAACCCTATGAAGTAGGTTAAGCTGAGAGTCAGTGACTGGCCCAAAGTCCCCCACTGAGCTTCATGGCCAAGTGGGGACTAGAACCCAGATCTCCCGAGTCCAAGTCCAACACTCTAACCACTACACCACACTGGCTCTCAATTTTAGACCCTGGACTTAATGGTCTTATGGCGGGGGGGGCCTTTAGATGGCCATGTGTATGACTTCAGTTCTGAAGCACACAACTCACATTTCTCCCCCCCCCCATTCCATGCTTTACAACTGCTTCTACATTCCTGACAAGTTAGAACAACAACAAACTTGTTTGCCAAACCTTGTTTAAAAAAACAAACGAACACCAAACCTGAGTATGCACAGTTTTGCATTTTAGACTCAAAATCTTCATGACTACAGGAATAAGATGGAGTTTGCTTCTGATGCCCTCATCACCTGCCACTCTCTGACTAGTCATTTGCCCCACCCCACCAGACTGCGGGGCCCTGGACTTGCCTAGCTGCACCACTGACTCCTTGGGCTCCAGAATTGCCAAAGAGGCTGAACAGGACACTGGGGTGGGAAAATAAAATGGTTCTATCTGTGAAGGCAAAGATAGTGTTCTGCAGACAGCCTGTGGGGCCATTGTGGAAGTGCCTTTGTTGCATTTTGTTCACACAAACAATCTCCTTTCCTGGAATGAATTTGGGGAAATGTGTTTGCTGCTAAAGCTGGCTGTGTGCAGTGCTGATTGGCTAACACCCCTGGCATCACCAATCCACCCACCCCACTCATCCCTGGAATTTTTATCTTTTAAAATATGAATTGTCTTATTCTTTTAAATCAAATGCCAAATGAATATTCAATCGAATGAACACATATGTTGTGCTTCAAAAACTAGAAAAAGGTGGACCGCCTGCTTGACCCATGAGGGGGAGGTACCAGACTGAGAGATACCAGATAGGGAAGTACCAGACACACCACTGAAACAGGATTCAGTTTGCTGGTTAGTATGTTTACCAAATACAGTGCAAAGATGGGGAGATGTTTGGATCATTCCATGGGATAAGTAAACCACAATACACCCTGTTTTAAGGTACACCACGCTCTTAGATTTGGTTGTTAGAGGGGTAGACTCTTCCAGTGATAAGATTGGATCCAGATTTAGTCAATGAGTAGACCCATTGAAATCATTGGAACTTAAATTAGTCGTGACTAACTTGCCCATTTGATCTCAATGGGACTACTCTAAGGATGACTAAGTGTGGATCCAACCCATAAAGTACAAAGACTATATTTCAGCCCAATCTACTCCATAGCACTTATGAGGATAAATATGGATATATATTCTAACTTGCTCTGAGCCGGCTAGGGATTAATGAAAAAGAATCAAAAGGCACTTTCAAATGCAAGCTCCAATCAAGCTAAAGTTAGACAAGACTAAGTTGATCCATTGGTTTCAAAGGGGCTTGGTCACAACAACCCTGCAAGCTAGGCCAGTATTGTCCTTCCCTCTATTTCCCATGTTCAAGTTGTGAGTGTCATTGCTTATGTAGCCAAAATGGTGCCACTTACTCACAAGAAGGAGGTATCAGCAGGAGCCCCATGGTTTGTAGAAGTACAAAAGATCTTTGGAGAACCCCCCTCCCTCCAAAAAAAACCCACCCAGCCCAGTGAGGACTGAGCATGCTCATTGGCCACAGACTATTGACTGACTGGGGTGGGTCTGGAACTCTGAACAGGGAACACCCCATGCTTGACATATTGTAGTAGGCCCCAATTGTCAACTCCACATTACACCAAATTTGGGGGTAATAATACTGATCTACCTCACAACGTTGTTGTAAGGATTACCAGTTAAGGTATGTGTGAATCATTTTGAGAAGAGTGTTCTAGAAATACTGAGCATTATTATCCTGCATTTCTAAAATACAAGTACTGAACACCCCACCCACCCCGGCTTTAAGATTTAAAGGCACGGAAGAGTTCTATAAAGTCTTTAAAACGAAGTAATCCCAAACAGCATCACCTCCACATTACCTGTGCAAGCTCCAGTCCTCCTGCTCTGCAATCAGTTAGTTAACTGGACTAATTGGATCATGAATCTTCAAAGGACCCAGGGGACCCAGATCTGATTAAATTGCAATGCAATTTGGACTCCTCTCACCCACAGTTCCTTTGATTGTCCCTTCCCAGGCCTTTCTATGAGCTCTTTGAAAGAGCTAATCACTAATTAGGACTTTTAATTTTTTATTTATTTATTTATTTTTTTATTTTTATTTTTGCATTATCAGCTTTTGAGGTGGGGAAAAAAAGACTGAGGGAGAACAATCAGTATTGATTGCAATCTATCTATCATATTCCACTTTGGAAAGCCAAAATGGGCAGAAAAAATCAGGGAAAGGGAGAGAATTCACATTTTGGGGGGAGATTTTCACAGGCTGATAGTGACCACAGCTCAGAGTTTAAGGGCATCCCCTCCCCTGCACGCAGAAGATCCCAGGTTCAGTCTGCAGCAGTTCCAGCTCAAAGGATCCGGTAAGCTGGTGATGGGGAAAGACCATTTTCTGCCCGAGACCCTGGTGCAGGGGGTCAGCAACCTGGTGTCTGTCAGGTGTTTTGGACTACAACTCCCACTATCCCTGACCATTGCCCCTGCTGGCTGGGGCTGATGGTCATTGTGGCCCATCCGGAGGAAACCAGGTTGCCGTACCTCTGCTCTGCCTGGAGAGTTGCTGCCAGTCAGAGTAGCCAATGCTGGGTGAGATGGAGAAATCATCTGCCCTGCTCCAAGGCAGCCTTCCTGTGACCCTGCAGGTATACATTGTAAAGAAATGCATGCTTTCTGCCTTAGCTGGGAATTCCTAGATGCAAAAAGCTGCCAATGTGTAGAAGTTGATCTGGACTAGCCTTCCCCAACCTGGAGCCCCCCCCCCCCAGGTGTGTTTGGACTGTAACTCCCTTCATCCCCAGACAGCACAGCCAAAGGTCAGGGATAATAGGAGTTGTAGTCCAACACATCTGGAGGACACCAGGTTGCTGATGCCTGCACCAGGCTGTCAAATGGAAAAAGGTCTGCCCCACCATCTCCTTTTCACTGGAGCTGTCACGGATTGGAACCATTGAACCGGAGCGCTTCTCCATGCAAAGGATGCCATTGGCCATGCAGCCTGGGCATGATGGGAATTGCAGCCCAACACATCTGAAGTGCCAGGTTGGGAAGGCTATTCTAGATTGTCTGATCCCCATAACTCAACCTCTTGTAGGCAGCACCCTGCAAAAACTGTAAGAACCTAAGAAGAGCCAGAGCCATGCTGAATCAGACCAAACCCTCCTCTGTGTTGTGTTTTTATTCCACAGTGCTTTTGATCTGCCTTGCAAGCTGCCAGCAAGTGTGGCATAGTGGTTAAGAGTGTTGGACAGGGACTTGGGAGACCCGGGTTCTAGTCCCCACTCGGCCATGAAGCTCTCACTGGGTGACTTTGGGCCAGTCACTGACTCTCAGCCTAACCTACCTCACAGGGTTGTTGTGATGATAAAATGGAGAGGAAGATTATGTAAGCTCCCTTGGGTTCCTTGCAGGAAAAAAGGCAGGATATAAATAAAAATAGATAGATAGATAGATAGATAGATAGATAGATAGATAAATCCTGCCTCAGAGCTTGGAGGTTAAGATAACTAATATTAGTATTTATTTATTACGTTTCTATCTCACCTATCCTCCAAGGTGGTGTACTTGATCTTCCTCCTCCCCATTTTATCCTCACAACAACCAGTGGCACAGCTAGGTAATTTTAGACCCTGGACGTAATGGTTTTAGCAGCAGCTGGGAATGGGGTAGGCTTAGATGGCCTGTGTGTATTACTTCAGTTGCAAAGCACACAGCTAACATTTCTCTTCTCATTCCACCCACCCGCCATTCCATACTTTACAACTGCTTCTCCATTCATGATATGTTATAGCAATAAAATATAATTTAAAGTGTGTGCCAACCTGGATGAAAGAGAAGCACTCTGAGCATGTGCAGTTTTGCATTTTAAATTGTAGCATGATCATGACCAAATCTTAAATTTCAGTCTAAGAGGAAGGAAGGCTATTGTTTCCCAAAATAAATAACAATTTACAGTGCAATCCTACGCATGTCTACTCAGAAGTAAGTATCATTGAGTTCCTACTCCCAGGGATGTGTATATAGGATTGCAACCTTACAGTGCAATACTATGCATGTCTACTCAGAAGTAACTCCCACTGAGTTCAGTGGGGCTTACTCCTGGGGATGTGTGTATAGGATTTCAGTCTGAAATATTTTCATGAACTTGCATTATGTTAGCAAATTTAATTATTTTGGTACATTCCAAATTCCTCTAAATCCATTGTTGGTTCTGGTTGGTTCTATTTAGAGCTCCCCACTCTTTTATTTATTTATTTTGGTAGCAGCTAAACTCATGTCAGCCTAACCCACCTCCAAGGGGGTTGTGGGGACTAAGTTTTATCCCCTCAGCCTGAACTCACGGGACTTGGCCGTCACCATCTCACCTAACTACCTCACAGGGTTGTTGTGAGGATAAAATGGGGGGGGGGACTATGTAAGCCACCTTGGGTTCCTTGGAGGGGAAAAGGCAAGATATAAACGTGATAATAAATAAATATAATAAACAGGCATACTGCCTCTGATACTGAGAGTAGCATATAGCCATCAGGGCTAGTAGCCATTGCTAATAACTCCAGCCGCGCTTCTGGAAGGTGCTTGCGTATATAATAGTGTATGTACTGCAGGCATCGCTACATTCCTCCCCCCCCCCGCCCTCACCTGCTTTCCCTTTCTTTGAACGCTGGCCAAACAGTGGAATGGTCCTTTCTCCCAAATAACCCGCCAGTGAAAGTTGGGATGTCACTTTCGCCTCGTAGCCACCTGCAGGTGAATCATTCCTCTCGGGGGCAACCTCTGACTGCATTCCTCCTCCTGGGCATAGATCGCATCCCCCCACCCCATCCCACCCTGCCACCTCCAAGTTTCTTTTTCTCTCCCCCAAATGCCCCACAATAAACAAAAAGAGCAACCTTTGGTCGTCGTCCCCAAGCAAGCCATTGTTCCTGCCAGATATCAAAACAGCGACGGATGTGGATTGGACCTCCCTGGGTGGTGATGGGGGGGGGTGTCGTCCCCCCCCCTTGCAGGCGTCTGAGGCCACAATCCACAAAAAGAAGCGGCGGGAGGAGAACGGAGGCGGCTTAATTAAGGCAAAAAAAAAACCCCACACACCCCCGTTCCCAGGGCCGATAAGCCTCGATCTGTCAGCGAGGTCCTTACAAATACAAACCCAGGCAGGACGGACGGAGGTCAGGTCAGTCTCCGCAGCCAGCCGGAACTTCGAGGTAGAAATACTTGGTAGTATCCCACGTTAATCCTACGTAGAGTAGGCCCATTGAAATGATTGAGACTTCAGTTAGTCACGATGGGTCTACTCTACGTAAGGCTAACATAGAGTATAGAGTAAGGCTAACATAGCCTCACTTTCAATGGGTCTACTCTACGTAAGGCTAACATAGGATATTACCCATCGTTTGTTTCTCTTTTAAAGTCCAGAGTAAGGAGAGAGGGGCGCATAGGGCTGGGAAGGGGGTCAGCCAAGGCGGCAGCCGCAGCAGCAGCACTTACCCCTGGCGACCAGGCTGAAGACGGAGTCGGACTCCCGCAAGGCGGCGGGCTGGCCCAGGCGGCTCCCGACAGTCAGGGAGCGGTACAGCTGCAGCATGTACACCGGGAACCGGAGAGCTGCGTGGAGGGGCCGGGGGCGGCCGGGGGCTGCGGCGGACAGGCCCGCGGGAGCGGCGCGGACTTCTTCTGGCGGGGATTGTCCCGCCGCGGCTGGCGAATGGAAGAGCCCGGCAGGAGGCTCGGAGCTGGCCAGGCTCTGCAGGACGACCAGCGCCCAAGACATGAGCTCCAAGACCGAGGCAGTTCTGGGAGGCATCTCTGCAGACGAGGCTCTTAAGGAAGACTTTCTTTCTTTCTCTTCCTCAGATCAAAATGTCCTTCCCTCCTTCTAAATCAGAATGTTCTCTCTCTCTCTCTTTTTCTCTGTCTCCCTCAGATCGAAATGTCCTTCCTTACTTTCTCTCCTTCTTTCTAAATCAAAATGTTTTCTTTCTTTCGTTCATTCTTTATTTCATCCTCTCTCTCTCTCTCTCTCTCTCTCTCTCTCTCCAGAACAGAATTTCTTTCCTTCCTTCCTCTCCCCCTCTGTTCTAAAGTAGAACTCTGTCTTTTTCTTTCTCTCCCTCAGATCAAAGTGTCCTTCCTTCTTTTCTTCCTTTCTCTCTATTCTTAATCAGAATGTTCTTGCACTCTCTCTCTCCCTCCAAACAAAATTTCCTTCCTTCCTTTCTCTCCCCGTCTCTCTTCTAAAGTAGAACTTTCTCTCCCCCCCCCAATCAAACTGCCCTCCTTTCCTTTCTCTCTTCTAAAATAGAATTCTTTCTTCCTTTCCTTTCCTTCCTTCCAGCAGGAGAAGGTCTGAGCCTCTTGCACCAGGCGGCTCGCTCCGAACGATCCACTTCACTCCTCCAGGATTGGCACTTTTTATACCTGATGCTGCCCAATCTTGCAAGTCTTTGATGTTAACGACCTGTCAAACTTTCTAGTCCTCCACACGGTCCCTATTCTTATGCAACTCCACCCACCCACCCGCCTTCCCTCCAACGAGGAAGTGATGAAAAGAAACCCAGAGCAGGCAATTAATTACCGTCCTCTGACATTATACACCAGCCCAAAGTGGAATGTGAACAAAGTGATTATTTCACAGATGCTTGAAAATAGCCAGATCCTCCTGGTGGGTGTCATCCCCCACCTCCACCCATCTTTGCATCCTGATATCTTCAGCTTTGACACTTTGCTGAGAGAGTGGGAAACCTCAGGTTTGGGTGGCGATGGGATCACTTTAATTTTGTGTGTGTGTGTGTGTGTGTGTGTTGTGAAATGAGGAATCTGCATGCAGGGTGGAAAATGTTTATCTTATTCATTAGACTTAATTGATTTATATTCCATCCTTTGGAATTGATATATATGTTTCCAGGGCAGCTTGCAGTATTAAAACATAACCTTCCCTCCTTTCATCTTTCTTTTTCTCTTTCTTTCTCTTCCTTTCGTCTTTCTTTCTTTCTTTCTCTTTCTTTCATCTTTCTTTCTTCTTCCACAATTCAAATGCATGTGCAAAATTTCAGCTCTAGTTTTGAGGAGGCTATTCAGCATTGCTTCCAAAGATGAAGTCTGGAAACCCAAGGGGATTCTTCAGTGCCACTTTAAAACACAACCCCTTGTTGAGGGTCAGATCCATTCAGAACCAACCATTCAACACATTCAAGTCAACCCTTTAGAGGAAAGGAAGAGGACCAAGTCAAGTCCTGCCACCCAGTGCAAACCTCTCTGGGACACCTCTGGTTTGTTTCAATGGAACTTGTCCTGAGAACATTACAAGACAGAAAGATTATGGGGCAGTTTATATAGACAAGCCTTGCTTATTTTTCTCCAGAGAGCCAGGTATCTCTGTGATGGGGTTCCAGCTGAGGCACACCTTCCCATAGAGGTGTGAGTGATTAATGCCAACCTTGCAGTCATTTCAGTGCCAAGTCAAAAAACATCTCTTTTTGCCTGGGCACAGTGGTGCAGCTAGATAATTTTAGACCCTGGACTTAAAGGTCTTAGGGTGCAATCCTATGCATGTTTTAGACAGGATTCCTGATAAGTTAAAGAAACAAACAAATTGCCTGCCAACCCTGACTTTAAAATCCCCACAAAAAAACAATACTCTGAGCATGTGCATTTTTGCAGTTTATAAAAACTCACTTAAATGATAGCACCATCATGACTACAGGAACAAAATGGAATTTGCTTCTGCTACCCTGATGCTAAACACATTGGCTGGGGAATAAGCATCATTTTGTTGTGGAACAGGATAATATATTTCAAAAGCAAAAATAACAAGATGAGCTTCCGTCACCATGTACATGGTCAGTCAGTCACTGACTATAATACATTTCTAACACTAAGAAGAAAGGATGCTTCAGTAAGCAGCCTCAGATGGCCTTGGTATGCCCATGCCAGCCCATGTGCTGATGCTGGACCTGTTTACTGCTTCCCCCCTATTCTCTAGGTGGCCATTTGGGGGGGCCTGGGCTGTAGTGCCTTGGACTTTGGCTCCAAGGTCCACCCAGTGTTGCACCACTGTCTGGACATTTTAAGTTGGTCAGACTGTCCTATCGTATTTTTTAAACTGCCTTTTAATGCTGTTTTGGGATTGTATTTTGTTGCATTTTGATATTGTTTGGCCATTTGGGGGTTATGTTTATGGGTTATATTTACTGTTCACCATCCTGATATCTTTTGATGGAGGGCATTTATAATATCATAATTCAATCAATCAATCAAATGCAATTGCATAGAGGAAAACTAACATGAAGCCAGCAGTACAATGATGAGACTTCGGGGCCTCTCTCTCTCTCTCTCTCTCTCTCTCTCTCTCACACACACACACACACACACACACACACACAGAGACAGAGTGCTGCCTGTTTTACCCTAACATTTCATCTACACAGTTAAGTATCCATATAGAATGTACTTGAATTCATAGGGGGAAATTAATCAGAACTTCATTTCACATGTGAACTGGCCCTGAAACACATGGATCTTTTATTTATTTATTTATTTATTTATTATATTTATGAATCGCCCATCTGGCCAGACATCCAGCCACTCTGAGTGATGTACAGTCCAATAAAACACAAGGGACACACACACACAGTATAAAACACAATTAAAAACAGTACAAAACTTTAAAATCCTAACCCACCCCATATTCCCACCTGAAAAGCCATGTTTTTAATGCCTGGTGGAAGCTAATCAAGGAAGGCGCATGGCGGAGGTCACTGGGGAGAGAGTTCCATAAATTGGGGGCTGTGCACAGAAAAGGCCCTCCTCCTAGTCCCCACCAGCCTGGTTTTGCTGGCTGATGGGACAGGGAGAAGGCCATCCGTGGCAGATCTTGTTGAGCGGCCTAATTGATGTTGCTGGAGGCGCTCCTTGAGATATACTGGACCGGAGCTGTACAGGGTTTTAAAGGTCAATGCCAACACCTTGAATTCGGCTCGGCAAACAACTGGTAGCCAGTGCAACTCTTTGAGCACTGGAGTGATGTGATCACGAGCTGCTATACCAGCTGCAACTTCCAAACCGTCTTCCAGGGTAACCCCACGTAGAGCGCATTACAGTAGTCTAGGCGAGAGGAGACCAAGGCATGAACCACTGATAGGAGCAGGATGATTAGGATATTTTGAGCAATATACGTATTATGCAGCATTTAGCAGAAGGGGGTGGGATTGGGCCTTCTGTGGCAGGGGTGGGTAATTTGTGGCCCTCCAGATGTTTTGACCTACAAATCCCATCAGCCCTAGCCATCATAGGCAATGGTGAGGGATGATGGGAGTTGTAGGCCAAAGTATCTGAAGGGCCACAATTTGCCCATGCCTAACCTATAATGAAATACTTAAATCCAAGCAATGTAGCAGAGCCTCCAATCTTTCCATAAGAACAATCCAGCCAGCAGCTGCAGGGAGGTCAATAGTAATATAGCCGAAGAAGGTGGACTTTAGTATGGAGGAAAACTATGGGGATGCCCTTTTGCATGCCACTTATTCCTGATTCTATCAAGCAGATAATAGCAGACTCCCTGGCAAAACTTTGCTTCTTCTTTCTAGTGTTCTTCTAGATAAGAAAGATCCTCGTTGCTGATTGCACTGGGGGTGGATTTACAGTTCAATCCTATGAATATCTACTCAGAAGCAAGCCCCATTGAGTTCCATGGGGCTTACTCCTAGGTAAGCGTGTATAGGATTGCAGGCTTAGTCTGCTATCAAGACACTCAACAGCTTCAAAGAGAAATCCAAAGATGAAAAAACAATGGATTTGCATTGATCCACTTTGTTGGGCTCCCTTTGATCCTAGCTCATGCCTTAACACCACCAGATCACCCTTTCTGAACCAAGCCCTGCCTACTAAGGGTTGTGCAGTGTAACTGGCTGACAGCTGACTGGAATGCACAGGGCAGCGGATCATGTCATCAAGTTGCATTGAGAAGCCTGCAGTTGTAAACTTTGCTGTCGTGGTCATCCGTTTGCATACTTAGAACGAATGCCAACTTACCATACAGCTTGCAGAGGAGATGCAGGCCAGGAAACATGAACACCTGCACCTGAACAAATAAGAGCCATTGGCTTAAGAAGAGTTACCCCTTTACTTTTGGGGTGCAACCCACATTGCATTGAAGTCGATAGCAAAACTCCCATTGGTTTAAATGTGGTACATTCCAGATGGGCTATTTCTGTTATGGTTGTTATTTTTTCTTCTACAGCTAACATTGCAACAACATGCTATGTCCAGTGACCATCGCAGTGTTCTCCAACCTTGGGTCCCCAGATGTTTTTGGCCTACAACTCCCAGCATGCCCCAGCCAGCTATGCTGGCTGGGGCATGCTGGGAGTTGTAGGCCAAAAAACATCTGGGGACCCAAGGTTGGAGAACATTGGACTATCAGAATCATTATAGCTCAATTGTAGAACACATGCTTTGCACGCAGAAGGTCCCAGATTGAATCCCTGGTGCTTCCAATTAAAAGGTTCAGGTGGTGGGAAAGACTTCTGGAAAGTAGAACTGTTGGAAGGAATAGACTAGATGGACAAGACATAGACCGGGTTCAGACAACATGATAACCCACACTCAAGGGCTGAGTATGGGTTGAGTGTGGGTTGTTACCCACAGTGGCCCATCTGTCAGGCACAAATGAAAGGGCTTTCTCCCACGTTGCCCCCAAACTATGGAATGCACTCCCTCAAGAACTCCAATTCCCCCCCCCCACTCTCTTGGTCTTTAGAAAGGGTGTAAAGATGCATCTTTTCAATTCAGCCTTTTAAAATGTGTCATTTTTAATGTTTTAACCAATTTTAACTGTTTTTAATGTACAATGTACTTGTTTTTATTGTTTTAAGGTTTTGTTGTTTTAAATTGTTGTACTCTGCCTTGATGGCTTTTTAGCAGATAAGGCAGTATATCAATGTTAATAATAAATGGCAATAAATAGAATTGCCACATTATCAAACATACAGAAAACACTGAGAAACACTGCTCTGAAATATTGGTCATTACAATCTCAGTTAAAGTCAGCATCAAAGTGGAAGATCTACTCTACAAGCCTCACCAGAATGCCTGTGCAGAAGGGGCAAGGGGCAAATCAATGGGAAGAGAACCCCACAGTTTGGGAGCCACCTCTAAGAAGGCTCTATCTCTTATGCATGCCAACATAACCAATCTTAAATGTGCACTCCTATGGATGTTTAGACAGAAAAAAGGCCTACCACTCCCAGCATGCCCCAGCCAGCATAGCTAGGAGTTGTAGGCCTTTTTTCTGTCTAAACATGCAAAGGATTGCATCCTAAGTTCATCAGATGCATGTAATGAAGTGGACTCCAGTGCATGGAAGCTTATCAATCTACTAGTCTTTTAAGGTGCCACCAGATACGTGTGGGTGGGTGGGTGTGTGTGTTTTCTGCAAGAGACTAGCAAAGCTACTCTGCTGGAAATCATCTGGAAGTCACTGACAGTTGTCTGACAGTATGTTGTGAGATTTACAATGGGGATACCATGCGGCTCAACCATTCTTATTTTTTCAAACTTGGAGAGGGGGAACCTCTCTTGAGTTATACAGTCTCTCCATGCTTTTTCCCTTTGCTGGTCCCTTATTCCTAGATATAAAATTCTGTGATAGGTTTTTACTGCCACCAAGCGGTGTCACAATTTTTCTTCCTCCTCCTGGCTGAAATATCTTTGCATGCTGCAATTTCCTGGGTCTATTCAGATCAAGGAAAGCAGTTATTTCTCATCAACCTTTGTGCCACTGTTTCTTAAATCTCAGTCCCACCATCTCTAGGATGCTGCTTAGGGATGTCTTGCTAGATGATCACACAACATAGTAGGTACTGATAACAGGTTTAATTACTACGGTACTCACATGTGGTGGTTAGGCATGACAAAACACTAGTGGTGTTAGCTTAGAACCAAAGGTAACTGCCATAAGGGAGTGTGTCCATAACCAACTTGTTCTAATTCACTGGGCAGGCAGAAAGTAGATCAGGATCTACTGGTAGATCAGAGGTGGGCAGAAGGTAGATTGGGAGATCCAGTGTAGTGTAGTGGTTAGAGTGTTGGACTGGGACTAGGAAACCCAGGTTCTAATCTCCATTAGTCTGTGAAGCTCACTGGGTGACTTTGGGCCAGTCATGGACACTCAACCTAACCTACCTCACAGGGTTGTTGTGAGGATAAAATGAAGAAGAGGATCATGTATGCTGCCTTGGGCTCCTTGGATGAAGGGTGGGATATAGATTCATAGATCATAGAGTTGGAAGGGGCCTACAAGGCCATCGAGTCCAACCCCCTGCTCAATGCAGGAAACTAGAGGAGGGGTCTCCCATCCAAGTAATAACCAGGCCTGACCCTGCTTAGCTTTCCACACTCAGACAAGCTGAGCCAGCATGAGCCACAGACCTGTATAAATGTAACAAATAATAAAAAAATAATAAATGTTGGGACCTGAAAAAGATACTAGGAGATACTGGTAGATTGGAATCTGTGGGTGATCAGCAGTAGACTGGCAAAGGATTTCTTATTCCCAATTGTTTAACAGGAACAACCAAATGACTCTATCAGAGGCTGTATGCCTATGTATTCCAGTTGCTGGGGAACATGGGTGGGAAGGTGCTGTTGCACGCATGTCCTCCTTGTGGGATCCCGTGGGCAGCTGGTTGGCCACTGTGTGAACAGCAGGCTGGACCAGATGGACCCTTGGTCTGATCCAGCAGGGCTCTTCTGATGTTCTCATGTTCTCTTTCCCCCCACCCCCAATATGGATGAAATGATGGAAGCTTGAGGTAAGCAGCAGTTAATTTTTATACGAAAGTGCTGTGAGTTCCATTCAGTTCTGGTACTCAAAACAAATTCCTGGGCCCAGAATTCTTTCATTCTATGTGTATATCTTTTTCATCTGGCTCTGCTTGGTGGATCTCAGGTTCTAGTAAAAATAAATAAATAAATAAGTAGATTCCATAAGCCTGATTCCCACCCTTGCCTTACATCTTATTTGTAAGGTCTTATTTATCTATTTTATTTAAAAGTTGTACGTATATGCCGCCTTTGAGGGTAAAACACACACACACACCTCTCAAGGTGGCTGTCAAAGAAGAATTCAAATCACAATAAACTTGCACCCATTAAAAGGTTAATAAGAACCATCATGAAAAGAAACAAACTAAAAATGTCTAGTGCCCCCCCCCCAATACAAAACACCAATAAATTACAGCACAATCTAATGCATGGCTACTCAGAAGTAAGCACTGCTGAGTTCAGCAGGGCTTACTCCCCAGTAAGTGTGCATAAGATAGCAACCTAAATGCAGATAAAGCCAACCAACAGGAGTCCAGTGCACTGATTGTGGAAGGTGCCATGGGGCAGGTGGAATGCAGCTTCTGGTTCTCACAACCCTTGGTGGAGGAGGCTGTTGGGGGATTGCTGGAGGACCAGTGATGTAAAAAGCAGCCCTAATGCACTGCTTGTATATGGACCGATGGGGAACCCAGTTCACCAGCTCAGCCTGTGATGAAACCTGGCAAGGGTGAGGAGGGGAGCGATAACTCTGGAAGGATTTTCCAACTGTTTTCAGCACCTTGGGTGATGGACAGCAGCCTCTTTCCAGCAAAGAACTAGGCATTTTAGCACAGCCATCCCCAAGCTGCATCCTCCAGGTGTGTCGGACTATACCCCCCCATCATCCCCAGGTAGCATGTTGGCTGGGGATGAAGGGGTTGTAGTCCAAGACATCTGGAGGACCCCAGGCTGGGGAAGGTTGCTTTAGCAACAGCTTTTGGGCCAAATTACAGATAAATTTTTGCTTCATTTTATTGCTCAGCCAAACACATATCTGCCTTTGAAGGAAACCTGTTTTCCTGTAGTTCAGGGTCAGGCAGACTTCAGGCTTGCGGGATCTACGGTACCTTGTCTTTTTCCTAGAATCCCAAGATCCACCAACTGGTGCCTGATGCAAAAGACATGCACTCAGAATTAAAAGAATTCTGATCCCAGGAATTTGCTTTGAGTACCAGAACTGAACGGAGTTCATGGACCTTCTGCATAAACATCTGCTTCTCTCCTGGTTACCCTGAACTATCCTTATTTCAGCAGTGGAATTTACAGCAGGGCTGGGGGAGGTCTTCCATACGCTTCTCTTGTGGCTCAGTAGCAGAGCACCTGCTTTGCATGCAGAAGGTCCCAGGTCTGATCCCCAGCATTTGCAGCTAGGACTGGAAAAAATCCAGCCCGGGCCACTGCCAGTCAGTGTTGACAATAGATGGGCCAATGGTCCAACTCAGTATAAGGAACATTATATGTTCCTAATTGGGAGGCAGAAATCCTTGCTGATCTATTGCAAATCACTCAAATATCTACCTAGAGTTCCAGATCTACCTCCTGCCCACTTTGGGCCAGTCACTGACTCTCAGCCTAACCTACCTCACAGGGTTGTTGTGAGGATAAAATGGAGAGGAGGAGGAGGAGGATTATGTAAGCCGCCTTGCAGGAAAAAAGGTGGGGTATAAATATAATAAATAAATAAATAGTACACTCTGCACCGAATGTGAGCCACCCATGCCGTTTGCCCAGAAGTCCCTGCTTCCCCTTTTGGACATTAACATTTTGTGTTATGCAGTTCTAGTGCTCCGATTCTCCTGTGGACACTGCTGATCTGCTGGAGCAAGAAGAGGACAGGGGAGATGATTTCTTACATCCATGAATTAGACATAGATTTCATAGATCATAGAGTTGGAAGGAGCCTACAAGGCTATCGAGTCCAACCCCCTGCTCAATGCAGGAAACTAGAGGAGTGGTCTCCCATCCAAGTAATAACCAGGCTTGACCCTCCTTAGCTTTCCACACTCAGACAAGCTGAGCCAGCGTAAGCCACAGGCCTGTGTCCCTTATCCCTCAGCGGTTCTCCAACAGCCTCGTCCACTGAGAGTTTTGATGAGAGCCAGATTTGCACAATGATGCCTGCAAGACTCAAAAGAGATGTGTATGAATATGAAACTCTAGTGAAAACTTTAGAAGATGCTGTAATGGTTGGGAGAAGGGGGTTAAGCCTTTCGCACCCAGTTTACCTGCTCACAATTCGTCCCCCCCCGCTATTTACTTTCAAAGCATTGCAGCTATTCTGCTCCCCCATGCCCCGGTTCCAGTCTGGATTGGGGCCACTGCAGCTGCTGTCAATTAAAAAAACAATAGAAAAGAGGAGTTTCCCAAGCATTGGATTTAAACATGCATTTAATGCCAGTCATCTTGCTTCACCTTCAGTCAGTGCCCTTAGTCCATTGCACCTTGACTGCTTAGCCTGTAAAATGGGTTTATACTTCAAAGGGTTCCTGTGATGATCAAGTGTCAGAAGCTGCTGAAAACAATGGGAGCTATCAGTGACTTCAAGGGGAAACTTAAGCTGCAGTGACAGTGAGTTAATCAAAACACAGTGCTTTGAAGATGAAAAGGCCCTTTTAGAAGCAATACCGATATTATTGAATGATTAAGGAGCAGAGGCATGCTATTACATTATTTCCTAAACTAAATGGGGTGTGTGAATTTAAAGATTTTATTGTGATAAGGTAGAGAAATCTAAAATAGGCAATGTATTGAGTTGTCAATTATATTAAGATCAAAGAGAATACATAAGTTGAATTGAAATGCAGCTGCTAGAAACCTAGATTTGCCCTGACTGAGGTACAACTTGTCAGGTACCTATTGTACCTGATAGGTACCACTTGTTAGTGATTTAATAGTCCTAGTAAGATAAGGAGGTCTGGAACAATCTTGGGAAAATTCATTTTAAAATGCAAGTATTCTCCTACATCCTAAAAAGCATATCTTCATATTTTGAAACTGTAAATGTATACTTGTTTTTTTTAAGCCACATATCTAAAACCTCAAACATTACATGTTTTCAGAATTCCCAGTTAAATGCTGACAAAACAACATGAAATGAGGTAGGTTTAAGTTGAACCCTAATTATTCCCAACTTGAAATGGTTACGTTTTGAGTCTTTTAATTTACTGATATATTTTTTTTAAAAAAATTGATTAAAGGAGCAATCCTATGCATATTTAGGCAGAAAAAGGCCTACAACTTGTAGGCTTTTTTCCTCTCTAAACATGCATAGGATTGCACCCTAAACTGATTTCATAGATTTCATAGATCATAGAGTTGAAAGGAGCCTACAAGGCTATCGAGTCCAACCCCCTGCTCAATGTATTTCCTCAGGAGTCAGCAAAATCCACAAACAAATAAATTCATAGAAAAAAATAGTCTCTTTTCATATACTTTTGGAAGAATAAATATCATGTTGAATTTTACCATATGTCTTTTTCCTCTATCATGTAATTATTATCTATTTTAAGATTGGTAAGATTTTGTCTTTTAATTTTAATTGCTGGCTTTGCCAAATTGCATTTATACTGCATTGTTATTTTATTTATTTATTTACTGTATTTTGAACTGCCGAATAACTGAAGGTCTCTGGGTAGTGTACAATAAATTAAAAACATAAAGTACAAATACTAAAACAAAAAAAAATTAAAAAATTAAAACAGCAATAAATAAAACCATTACAACATCATAAAACCAGATTAACACCAGTAGCAGAATAGTTACTTTTCATTAATAGTTACTTTTTCATTAAAAAGAAATCTTGTCATACAAGCTCCAGTTTATGGAATGTGTAGGAAAGTATATGATACTATTTTCTATTCTTCATTACAAGCACGATTAGAGGTGGTGTTAGGGGGCGGCCCACTAGGGCTGGAGCATTTGGAGTCCCAAATCTCTGGGAGGCCATCTGCCCCACCACCCTGCTGTCCATGGGCACTTGCTTAAATCAAGGCGCAGGGGCCCTGATGATCTCTGTTGCATCTGATCCCCCTGGATGAGCTGGCTTTTTGCCCACATGTGCTTCACCTCCTGCTGCCCACGCCCTTGATTCTTTCTGCCTGAGTGGGTTTTTTCCCCCCCTGGAATCAAATGCTCTCCTCTCCCCTGTCCATGCATCCCTTTTTATATATAGGGGTGTCCTTAGGAGACAGGGTCCTTTAAAGACACACACACACACACACACACACACAGGCTTTAGAGCATATGCAAATTAGCATATGCAAAGTTGTGCATTTTTTTTTGTCCTGTGGACCTGAGCCCAGGATATTTTTCGTAGCACCACCCCTGTCCAATGTTAGTCCTATGCAGAGTAGACACACTGAAAAGTTAGTCATGACTAACTTAACTCCAATTCATTTCAGTGGGTCTCTTCTACATAAGACTAACATTGGACACTACCCACTAAAAATAGATAAAATGTGGGGATTCAGGAAGTACCCCAGGCTGCTGAAGCTACACATATACACACCCATGCAGGAATAGAATTCATGATGGGGAAAGGGGGAAAACAGCTTTCCATAGGTGCATAGAAAAAGAATGCATAGAAAACAAGGTGTAATTAAAACCGTGGTTGGTCGGTAAGGAAGGCTTCTCCAGAATGAGGATGTCTTCAGCAGGCGCTGAAAGCAATACAATGTCGGAGCCTGCCTGACCTCCAGAGGCAAGGTGTTCCACAGAAGTGGAGCCACCACACTGAAGGCTCCTCTCCTGGTGGACTCCTATCCTGCCATAGGTCCATGTGGAACCACCAGGAGAATGTCCTCTGATGACCTCAGTGACTGGGCAGGTTGGTAAGGGAGAAGGCGCTCTCTCAGGTATCTTGGTCCCAAGTTGCTCAGGGCTTTGTACACTAGTACCAGAACCTAGAAGATTGTCTTCCAGGATAAAAATTTACAAAAAGAAAATTTTAAAAGGAAATTCTAAAGAAAATTGTGTAGACTCTAGCGATGGGTCCGTAAGTGACTGTGGAGGCCAATTCTGAAACATAGAGTGTTCGAGGATCGTGATATTTGTAAGAAGACCAAAACACTGGTTTATGAAGCCATTGTATTACCAACTTTATTTCCCACATTGCAGATGGGGTGAATGGGGCTTACTCCCAGGGAGTAAGCCCCATTAAAATCAACGGTACTTATTTATGAGTAACCTGTATAGGATTGCACTGAGAGTTTCTGGCAGGGGTGAGATTCAAAACGGAGCTTTCCCGATTCGTAAGTCAGTCTGCAATCCATGGACCTGGGAGTAAGTCTCATTGAACTGAATGGGGCTTGTTGCTTCTGAGTAGACATGTCTAGGATTCCACTTTACTCCCAGGTAAGTGTGTATAGGATTTCAGCCTTCGCCACTGCGCTACATCTGCTCTTGATATGACCCCTTCCCGCACACTCCATCTTTCCTGTAATTTGCTAGAGCAGTGTTCTCCAACCTTGGGTCCCCGGATGTTTTTGTCCTACAACTCCCAGCATGCCCCAGCCAGACCCAAGGTTGGAGAACACTGTGCTAGAGCAATTCCACGCCATCCCTCGCCTAGCCACAACCGAACACTTCCTTCAAAATCCGCCGCCACTTGGCGTTGCCCCTTTAAGGGACGCGAGAGACAGGTGCTGCCCCTTTAAGGAAAAGGAGGGAGAGAGAGGGGGAGAATAACAGAACGCCATGTTTCTCGCGAGAGTTCACGCGGGTAGTCCCGCGGGAGTCGGGTTCCAGCGGAAGATGGCGGCGGCGGGGGGAGCAATGGCTCCGGTGCCTGAGGAGGGAGGAGCAGGGGAGGCTACTCCACCGGCAGCTCCGGAAGCTATGGCCGGGGAAACCTCGGGGTCAGCCGAGCAGGGAACCGGAGACTCGGAGACTGGGTGAGGCCTGGCGATACGATCGAAAGAGAGAATCCGGCATCTTCATTTCTATTGGCTGGGTAGCCTTGACTCCCGTGCCGGTCCCATTGGCCAGAACTGTCAGACTCGTGTCTCATTGGTCAGAGCCTTGACGTTCTGCCCACTCAGCTCTGTCTGTCTTCTCTCTTCCCGCCCCTCCTCCCCGATTTTGCAGTAATTCTTCCAGTGCCAAGTTCTGGCTCAGCCTTCCCTGCTCCGGTGCCCTCCAGATGTGTTTGACTGGACTGCAATTCCCATCATCCCCAGCCGCCCCGCCCTCCTGGGGGGGCGTGCTGGCTGGGGATAATAGGAGGAGTGGTCTTTTACGCAGAACACCGGGTCAGGGAAGCCTGCAGTAGACAATATAGACCTATGTGGACATGGCATTATACAGCTTCCTATATTCCTACCTTAGCCCCTGCTAGATCAGTAGTAGTGTAGCATTTCTTGGTTGGGAGGTAAAGCACTAATCCAGCCTTGCCCAATATGGTGCCCTCCAGATGGTGTGGGCTGCAACATCTGCAGGGCAGCACATTGTGGGAAGACTGCACTAATCCATATCCTGCACTTGTTCCAAGTAAGCTTGTGGCAAGATACAAGAGCTGAGGAAGAATCCTATCCCAGTGTTGTCTCGGGAGCGATATCTGACTGTTGAGTACAAAGGGAAGCCTGATGAACTGAGATGCTTGAGGTGGGTCAAGCTTTTCCTTTTCCTTTAAAGATAGTTGGAGAAGCTTTGTGCTTTAGGACAATGAAAATAACCTTTGTACATCTAGGCCTAGTTGTTCATGAGATAATCAACTTGTGTTGGACCAGGTTCAGTCCCTCGTATTTACAGTTAAGGATCAGCGAGCCAGTGCTGAGGATGACACTTGACCTGAGAACTTCACAGCTACTGTTAGAGTACAAGGCTAGATGGACAAATAGTCTAACCTGGTGTGAAGGCAGCTTCCTGTATATGTACTTATGATGAGAAAAGGCAATTAGGTTTGAATCAGTGGACTCCCATCCCTTGCTTCTTTAGTGATCTTACTCATCTACTTACATATTTTAAATACATATTTTAAATGCCTACTTACTAAGCAACAGTTCTTGGTGCTGCTTACAACAGATTTAAAAAAATACAGCAAAACAGTATATTAACTACTGTAAAAAATTCTGCTTAAATAAAAACCATTTTGAACAACACCAAATGCTTGAATGGATAGTAAAGTGTTCTTTCTCTCTTTTTTGGTACTTTCGTAATAACTATAATGCATAAAAAGTGTTAAAAGCCTCTGATTATGGCTCTCTGCTCTTCAGGGGGGATGCATCTCTGGCCGATGTCACTGCCACCATGGAGACAGAATCGTCCAGTGGAAAAGATGCAATGGTACGTGAACCAAATCTGCCCTGCTGGATAGCACAGGCACTTGGAATATCTGGGTGTCCTGTGAATGAAATGGACTGTTTGAACTGCTTCAGGATTGGGAGGCAGTCTCTTAGGGGTTTGTTATCGCTTGCCACTGTCTACTCTGTGCCTCACATGAATTATACACTGTTTGTGGTGGGATTTCCTTGAGCCAGACACTTCTGTTGTAATGTGCTTCATACTGGGTATCTAAAACCATTTGCCAAGATCTGTTTCTGTTAACTCTGGTGACAATGCTCCAAGGTAAAACTTGGAGATGAAAAATGTCAGTCTTTTACTGCTTCGGGGCTGAAGTGGGTACCTGAATCCTATCCTGATCTAGAAAATACTTTCATTGCATCATGCTTATAGCAATGCTAGATAGAATGAGTTCCTGTGCCTTGGTAGGATTGGTGTTGACAAACTTTGCCCATAAACTTGTCTACTGTTGCTGCCCCATAAGATTTGGAGGGCTTTTCATAGTGGTGCCCTCCCCCCATTTATGTAGTTAGGGATCGAATTGGTTACTGACAGTATGATAAATGGGACTCATTGGACAGAGATGCTGGCTGTGAATTATGGGATTTGCAGTCCAACACATCTGGAGGGCACCAGGTTGGGGAAGGCTGAGCTAGTGTTGGACTAGGATTGGACAGATCTTAGCTGTGACGTTCACTGAATAACCTTGGGCCAAGCACCATTTCTCAGGCTAGCCTACCTTACAGGGCTTTGTGAGGATAAATTGCAGGCAGTGTAGGGAAGAGAACCACTTGTGCCATTTTGAGCTCCTTGGGAGGAAGGGTGGGATAGAAGTATAACAAATATTGTTTTTGGTCCTTCCTTTGATGCAGCTGTGCTAATGTTGTTACAGGAGGGTGTTGGGGACAGTTCTGAAGTCATGGATAATCAGACCGGCTCCGTTGATGAAGAGAATGGACGACAGCTAGGGGAGATTGAGCTGCAGTGTGGGATTTGTACCAAGTGGTTCACGGCAGAAACGTTTGGCATTGATACCACGTATGTAGCAACTGCAGTGATCTACACATACACACACTTTTATCCTTAGAACCGCTGTTTGTCACCCAGGTTTATAGATGGTCCTTTTGATAGATGCAACTTAAAGAACACTCTAAAAGTTCTGTCAAATTCCATTTGAAAAATTTGAGTCCTGTAATTCCAGAAGAGGGCAGTATGAGCTTGGCTAACTGTTTGGTTCTAAATAGCTGTCCTTGAAAGTATAAGTACCATTGAAATCAAAGCTTTGTTTACAAAAATGCTAGCATTAAAAAAAGAAGAAGCAGTTATTTAAATCCCTTCAGAAATCTTATTTCTCAGTTTTTCTCCTTGACTTGTGGTTTAGCCATAGGCCATTTTAGCCATTGGCACATCATGTATGTAAATGAGATCCACCATAAAAATTTAACAAACATATATAGCAACTATACATTATTACACTAAAATATTAATTGCTTAGACAAAACTCTTAATTCTGCTTTATTGGGTTTGCCTGGGCCCATAGTCATAGGAGCCAGTTTCAAATGGTTAAGCTCCAGTTTTGCACAGGAATTCTTCCAGCCCTTTACATGGTTCTTGTGAAGTCAGGAGGCAATGGAAGTAAGCACATTCTTAAAGAATCAGTTCTTTAGTTCAAATGAAGATAACCTTGAGCAGAAACCTGGGTTTCACCTTGGCTATCCTGTGATTCCTGTAGCAACCAACACCAAGATTATTTTGTAGGACTGTTGGGTAAATTAGGCCCTACATTTAAGTAATTCCCTGCTGCACATTCAACCTTCTGTGGTGAGGACCTTGTTTTGCCCTCTGTTTGTGTAGCATCGAGCACACACAGACCTGTGTAAATAATAATAAAACCAATTGTGCTTGGCACAGCACTGCAGAGCTGCAATCCTTAACACACTTACTTTGAGTAAACCCAGCAATTTCAATCAGACCATTTCAGGGTACGCAGTTTGGGGATTGTAGTCATGCATGTTTACATTTTTCCTTGCATTTCCATGAAAAGTTGGGCTTCTGTTTGCTTGCTGATAATTTCCCTGAAGTGTTGACAACCTTGGCTTACGCTGAGTGGGCAAATGCTATTTTGCTGAGCAAAAAGCACCAAAGAGTACATCCAAAAAAGTTGGCATACTGAGCTGAATCGTAAAATGCCATGGGGTTAATAGACATTGCGATGCAGGGCATTTGTGGAATTGAGAAAAATGGTTTTTGAACCAGTATATATTTTAATGAACTGATTTTAAAGCTGAACCTGCAAGCCAGTCCTTAGCCCCCTTGAAGTGAAATAGAGAGATTGGCTCTACAAGATTGGCTTCTTCAGCCTTCGTGATTTGAAACCAATCTAGTCCACAACTTTCCGCTATACAGTACCACTTCAAACAATCCAGACTTCGTGCAAAATAAGAGATGCTAACCAAATAGTAGCTTCAGAAGTCTCAAGCAAGTGAGCCAAACTGCAGGTTCTGTTGTGAGAGTGAGGACTTCCAGAGTCACTGGGCAGGTTGGTTGCACCTGGAGGTGTTGACATCCAGGTATACCAACGTAATGTATTGTACATCAGTGCTTGAATTACCGGGTGGGGGGGGGTGCTACAGTGGGCCAGCCCCCTTGCCTTTTCTGATGCCTTCCTTAACTACTGTTTTGAGAAGGGTGTGTGTGTATGTGTTTGGGAGGGGGGTAGAATTACATGGTTAAGTTTGGAAGGAGGCAGAGGGGCTTGTTAGTTTCATATCCTTTCCCCCACATAATTCGAGTTCAATTGTAGATTGGGATGTATCTTGAGAGTTTTGTGGGAAAGTTGTATGTAACTTTGATATATCTGTTCATTTGTACTGTATGTTATTACTGCCTCTCTAAACCCTTTAGCTTACTTTAGAATTTGTACTTCAAGAGTAGTTGCAGATTGGTGCAGGGGGGAGTCTTGGGTGAGTTTTCTTTATGAATGCTTTTCATTTGTAGTGTTCTTTAGCGTTGCTGAATCTATAAAGTTGGTGGAGGTTGGTTTTTTTTCCCTTCTATCACAACTGAGTACTCACTATTTCTTGTAAAATAATAAAAGGAGTATTGCTTTGTTGTCTTTTAGGTCTTGTCTGCCTTTTATGACCAACTACAGTTTCCATTGCAACATTTGCCACCACAGTGGAAATACATACTTCTTAAGAAAACAAGCAAGTAAGCAAGGAAAAAAATATTGGGGAAGTGTCTGTCTTTCTCATTAGATATTTTCTAAACTCCTAAGCTTCAAGAGGTGAAGTTATGTTCTCCATCCTTTAGGTCAAGATGTTCTCCATCCTTTAGGCCACAGTTGTTAAGTGATAACGCTGCCTGAGATACGTTTGGGGCTCAGTGACTGTAAATCAGGGGTGGAGAACCTCAGTTCCTGGGGCCAAATCTAGCCCTTCTCTGGCCCCAGTGTGGCCCTCCCAGGTTCCCTAGATGGCCACACCCATTTCCTGGCTTTTGTGCTGGTGTTTCCCCATTCTGAAAGGTCAAAATGCTTCTCCTAAGGCAGTAAGAGCTTTGAGCTAAAATATGCTAGTATTTTTGGCCCCATACCTTTTGCCTTTGGCCCTTCCCCCTTTGCCCTCCAAACAGTGGAATGTGGCCCCTGAAAGCTTCTTTGAAATTGAAAGAGGTTCCCTGCCCCGGCTATGAATGATCAGAAGCAACAATATAGCCTCTTGTTTTCACTGGCAGTATAAGAACACTGCAAGCTGCCTTTTTCCAAGTCAGACCATTGGGCCATCTAGCTCAGTTTGGGCAGTATCCTATACCACTGCTGCACTCCCACTTGATCTATTGAGCAAGTGGGACCCACTGCTTGCTCAATAGTAAGCTAACGGTTCTAAAAACAACCTCAGAAACAAGTGGAAATGCTTATTTCCTGATTGGAACAGGTCCATGGACCTTCTTTGACCTTCATTTCCACCTGTTTCGGGTTGCTTTTAGAACTGCTATGTCTCTGTTGCACCAGCGTTGGGTCCAGCTGGCACGTGGGCTGGCTTAGATGCTGCCCATTGTCAACACTGATTGGCAGACAGGAGTCTTGCCCATCCCTGATCGTGGGATCTTTCACGTGCAAAACATGTACTCCACCACTGGGCTAACACTTCCCTGACTTCAGTATACTTCTGACTATTAAAATTTTGAGAAACTGCATGATGGAATTATCCGCAATGTGTGACATTCTGGAGAGCATCAAGCTAATCACAGAAGTTACAGAGCTTGATGGGTTGCTGATCTGACCCAGCATTGTAATTCTTATGTTAGACGTCTCTGCATGGCCAAGGGCCACAAGATGTGCAGCCTCACCTCCTTTCTCCCTTGCCAACTACTTCATCATCCCACCCCTTTGCTCTCCTAATCCTTCCCACTTCATCCCATGTCCTTCTAATTACCTGAGGCTTATAAAGAAGTATGTTTTGTTCTTACCGTTGAGTGCAGTTGAAGAAGCTGGTTCCATTTCTGTGTCTGTTTTGTTTCCTTAAAGATCTGAAGGAAATGTGTCTTAGTGCTCTGGCGAACTTGACCTGGCAATCGAGGTCCCAAGATGAACACCCAAAAACAATGTTCTCAAAAGACAAGGTATGGATCCGTTACCATTGCTCTGGCTCAAGATGTTCAGAATAGTTGGAATCCATGGTTGGTAGTAGAGATTAGCCAGGTGGGGTGGGAATGAAACCAGGCCCCTACCAATCAATTCTAGTGTGTTTTCTTAGCCAGGAAGTTGGACCTGTTCCAAGTATGTTCATGATAAGGGAGAAGACTCCTTTGTATGCATGGTCCCTAGAACTGTATCTGACATCTGAATATGACGGGGAAGCATTGTGAACAGAGATGCTTGTGAACAGGGATGCTTGAGATGACTCAAGCGTTTTCCTTTAAACCAGGGATGCAGAACCTCTTTCAGCTTGTGAGCCAAAATCTATTTCGGAGAAGCTCGACTCGGGTGGGTGGGTCCAAAGGCAAAAGGCACAGACCCAACAATACCAGCATGTGTTAGCTTAAAGCTCTTACTTCCAGTAAGTAAGGAGAAACATTTCAACCTTTTAGAATGTGGGGGGGGGGGGGGGGACTGCAGCAAAGGCAGGAAACGACCAAACAATAGGTGGTTGGAGAAAAGGAGGGGTGGCCTTCTGGGGATCCTGGAGGCTGGATTTGGTCTCCAGGCCTGAGGCTTTGCACCCCTGCTTTAAACATAGTTGGAAACGGCTTTCTGCCTTAAGGCAATTAAAATAAGTTTCATACATTTTGACCTAGCTCTCACTGAGGTGAGGACCTGTGTACCATTTCATACAGCAGGTGACAGGTAATGTGATCAAATGTGTTCTCTCTCTCTCTCTCTCTCTCTCTCTCTCTCTCTCACACACACACACACACACACACACACACACACACAATCTTCACAGAGACCCTCAAATTATCTCCATGAATTAATTTCATGGACATTGTCAAAGTCCTTGGCTCTTAACTGTGCCTTGATCAGTAACATGCTGCTTACATAGGAAAACACAGATTATACTTTGAATCCACAAGTAAGTACACCCACAGCAAACTTTCATGGCGGGTTAGCCCTTGTCTGCTAATCTCGCTCTCTTTTGATGGGTAAAAAGCCAGAAATATAATTCACATGTGGATGATTTACCAAATTTATCTAAAACCTTTTGTTTTTTAGTAAAATGATCTGTCATAATTACCTTTGATTTCAAACAGGATATTATACCCTTTATTGATAAGTACTGGGAGTATATGACGACAAGGCAAAGACCAGGAAAAATGACTTGGCCAAATAATATTGTAAAAACAATGGTAAGTGATGAAGTGGGACATAATTAAATAACCACTATTTTTTTTATTAATAAGGTTTGGTAACAAGCTGAAATTTAAGCTGGGGGGGGGGGGGAACCTTGCCGTGAAAATATCCCAGTTAAATTCCTGCACACATATATTTTTGTTTTGTTTACCTGGTTACTCTATCCTGGTGTAAAGGCTTCTGTTATTGCATAGCAGGATCTCAACTAGTAGGGACAATAGACCTCATGGCAAAAAAATGGCCACACACATCCAAAGTATTTTTGTTTACACTACCAGTTCCTGATCTTGTTTGAATGCTTTACTCTAGTGTAAAGAAAGGGATGTGTTCTTGGTGAAAGAGCATCCAGACCCAGGAAGCAAAGACCCAGAGGAAGATTACCCCAAATTTGGACTCTTAGACCAGGTATGTCATATCAGCACAGTACTCATACTTGGTGATATACAGGGTCAGGTTATTTATGTGGGGCGCACTCCTATTGATTGCACCCTCGATGCTCGTAAGCCCCCAAACTCAGAGGCTTACGAGCATCCAATGCAGAGCAGGAGGAGGAGCCTCCCTACACTTCCCGCTCTCCATTTCAGCTAGATGGCCGTTTTCGGCCATCTAACTGAGGTGCTTCGGAGGGGGAGGGAAGGAGGCTGGAGAGTCGCCAGGATACCCTCTCCAAGGTCGATTTCCCTACTTCGGAGAGGCTGGTTACTTTAATGATCTATTAGCAGGAGTTTGGACTACCGGGGTGACTGGGACCTCTTTCAGATAGAAATTATCTGCTTTTGTGATATTCAGCATTTTTTTGCCTGACTTAAGACTGCAATGCTGAACATATTTACCTGGGAATAAGCCCTATTGGGTACAGTGGGACTTACTTTTGAGTAAACCCATGAAAGCATTCAAATCTTGTGTAACCAAAGTAGATATAAGCAGTCTAAAGAGGGCCAAAAGTATAACTTTTTAATGTTGTGTATTCTTTTGTTTTAGGATCTTGGTAATATTGGGCCTGCATATGATAACCAGAAACAGAGCAATACTGTATCTACTAGTGGAAGCCTAAATGGCAAGTTTGTTTCTTTCAGTTTAAAATTTTCTATCCCCAAGCCCTACCCCTGAGCACTTCTCTTCCTTATAGCTCAAGATAAATTACCTATGTAGTGCAATCCTATGCATGTTTACTTGAAAGTCCTGCTGTGTTCAATGGGGCTTACTCTCAGGTAAGTGTCCATAGGATTGCATCCTGAATTAACTTAATCTTGGGCTATCTAAGAACTGTCAGAAATTACACCCATTTTAACCTCTTTCTCTGGTGTGTTTATTTTAAAAAGAGCACAGGGTTTGTTTGTTTTTAATCATGCTGGAATTATTTAGGAATCAATGTTATTAATGTAAGGCAAATTTGCCTTCCAAATATACATGTGTAAAGCAGTCCTTGCACAGCATAGCTAGCACTTGCTAGTGCAATGGGTATACGGTGGTTTGCTGCTGTAATTCGGTAGCACAGCATCAAAAAGGGGGCAATTTGTTGCCACCACACTTATTTTTCCCATTGTGCTAGTTACATTGCACAAGTGTTGGTTTACCCTAGTGCAATGTCATTAGCACTAGTGAAGCATCATTCGTGCTAGCGCTGAGACCCCCTCTGTTTGACTGCATTGAGTTGTGTTTCCAAGAAAATGCCTATGCACAAGACTAGAGATTTCTCGAGGTGAAATATTCTTATTTTTTTTAAAAAGTGAACATGTTGTGCTCTTGCACATCTCCCATTGATTTCAGTGTAGCCTCCGCAAGAAAACTTTGCAGAAGATCAGATAATGGAGATCTTGATTGGGATCTTTAATATAGATTGGTGTCTCTTTCCTGTATTAAACTTCTTGCCTGGTTGCCACAGGTGACCAGGAATTCCTTGCAGGCAACAAGGAATTCCATACAGGTGGGTGAGCAGGTTGGCAGAGGAGGGATGGATTGGTCTGTCCCTCCTTCCCCAACCTGTGTGGTTTTCACATTGGCATTGGAGGAAATTAAGTGGTCTCCTCTGCGGCTAGCGTGGAAACTAAGTGGGATGGCACAGGAAGAATGGATCACTCTGTCCCTCATCTGCCAGTGTGCTGACCACAGGGGAAGGTAAGCCCCTTCCCCCATGGCCAGCATAGAAACCAAGCAGACATGGGGCAGATGCATCCCTTCGCCACCCGCTCCCTTGGTAATAGGCGGTATTTTTACAGCCAACTAAGAGACTAGTAAAAAAGGTTTCAGGATAGTAACTTTTCTGCCTTTATGTAGAAGGCTGTTATAGGTGTTTTATTTCCATTTCATGCTGTAGTGTTTTCGTTTTCTCTCTCATTAAAACTTGACAACTACATGGTGCAACTTCTGTTCTTACAGGTGGAGCCTCTTTGGGAGGTGAATATTTACTTTTCAGCTTCTGAAAACTTAAGTATTATTGTTTGAAAAGCCCTTTTCTTTTCTCCCCCCCTTTGTTTTGTTTTGCCAAATTGTCTTAGAAGCTAAAAATAATTAATCCAAAGCACATCCCAGATTAACACTTTAAATGAAACATTAATTTCACATTAATGTGAAGCGTCTGCAAGCATTTAAAAGTCATATTCTGCCTTTCATTGGTCACTTAAAGCCTCCCCCCCCCCTGAATTAATTCTACTGATTTGGCTTCTGTGGGGAGGCCTTGAGGCAAGTTTTTGGTTTTTCAGCCTCAATTCCTCATCTGTAAAATGGGAATAATGATAACATTTCTCACAGGGTTGTTGCAGGGTAAGGAAATGTTGATACCTGCCCTGATTAATATAAAGAATGAGAAATTCCTAGAAAATTGGTACTTAAAAATTGTTTTGAATATCACACCTTATTGGGCTTTTTGGTCAATTAAATCTAAAACAGTTTTTGTTAACACTGACTTCTGGATTCAGTCAACCAGTCTTTACACCTTTTGATTGGTGTGCTTTTCTATAATGATTTGGTGAGATCTTCCATAAACAAAGTCTTTTGAGAGATCTGATTTATTGATCATGGACAAGGGAGACCTGACTTGAAATGGCTGCTTAAACATGAAGCTCATCTGGTGACAAGTCACTATCTCTTCACAAGGTTGTTTTGAGGGTAAAATTCAGTACCCCCGTCTATGCTGCCCAGAGCTCTTTGGAGGAAGGCTGGGATACAAATTCTGATAATAAAAAGTCCAGCAAGCTTCTGGAAACAAAAATGAGCTGTTCCCATGCTTTTGGAAAGCTTATTGGAGTCAGTTGTGCATGAGACGTGTTGATAAGAGAATTGGTTGCCTAAATTTGCATTGAGAAGGGACATGCCAGAGTTACAAAGGGGGAAGCCTCAGCTTTGATTCTGAACCCAAATTTAAAACCCAGTTTTGACTTTGAATCCAATTTTTTTCTAAAGTTGGAACAAGCAGTGTCATTCAAATTGATTCATGGCTGTGCAGAATATGATACTTCCCTTCAAAGTTCGCATTTCCTTATACTGCTAGAGAGATGTTGATTTCAAAGCTTCTTTCTCTTGTTGCTATGATGGTACCCTATGCTACTTTCTGAAGGTGGTTGTCTGCAGTATGACAAACTCCCTTGACTCTGGGTTGATCAGAAGCAAGGAGCATATACGTTGAAGAGATCTGCCATCGATGTTCATACCCCTTTGCATTCAAATCAATCAGTCCAGAATAATTCTCTTTCTCTCTCACACACACACATGCACACACTTGTATGTAACCTAAAGTGAATTGGAATCATCCTCTGCACAGTGAGCAAGAAATAACTCAGTTTTTCAACTCTTCACAGCCATGACAACCACATGAAACTGTTCATACATGTGGTAACTCTGCATTTCTTCCCTGCGATGACATCAAGCTCACAGCTGTGACTTTTTGGAGCCACTTCGATCACTGCAGTTTTGTGTATATCTGTAATTTTTGGGTCACACTTGTGTGGCCACCCATAGACTTGATGTCATCATGTGGAGGAAAGTAGGGAGTGCCATTACACATAGAAACTTTCCCAACCATGTTGAGGGGTGGATAATCAGCAATTAAGTAATTTTTAGTATGATTCCTTAGATAACCTTTTTTTAAAAAATTGTTCAGGGTTTTGTTAGCAATGTCTTGTGCTAGATACAGCTGTTTATAACCTCTCCCGGGCCCAGCTGGCCTGAGCCCTCCCTTCCCTGATTCTCGGTGTCACCCCAGATTTCATCCAACAAGGCAGATGCTGCTGTTCCGCTGGCATACACGCAGGTGCATACACACAGGCACATACATACCTGCAAGGCAGGTGGATCAACAAGCAAAAGAGGTGTGGGGAGCAGGTGGGGGAGAGAAAGATTCATATGGACAAGAACATCACACTCTTGATATCACCAACATTAATCATTTGCTCACACTGCAGAGAAACATCTTGTGCATTGGTTTCCCTATTTTGTTGTCTTTGAATGATGGATGCTTACAGCTGAGGCAGAGATTGTATGTCTAAGTGTATCTTAAACATTTTGTGGAGTGCTCAAATTACAGGGGGACTGGAGGGGGCCAAGCCCCCTTACCATTTGTGGCAGCCCCCTTAGCTACTGTTTTTAGAAGGCTATGGGCTTCTAAAATTTTGTCTAAAATTGTCTAAGGGCACAGTTTGTCTAAAATTGGAAGGTGTTGGGGTGTGGAGCTTCTGGATTTCATTAAGGGCCCCCAACCTTTTCTCCCATAATTTGAGCACTGTTTTTTTGCATAGTGTTGAAATGAGTAGAAGTCTGACTGAAGCTTATTTATTCTTCTCTTCTTCCCTGTCGAATCAAATCCTGCTTTTGTCTTCATGTGTTTCAAATCTCCATGAAAGAGATGACAAAGCCTTGCTTTTAAATTAATATGTGGCTAGTGTTCAGTTAGAAATCTTCTATCTTGGTCAATATGCCACTTTGACACTGAAGTTAGTGCAGGTGAAGAAGTGGGAAAAGTGGCAAACTGTTTTAGAGCAGTAAAATTCTGTTTTGCACTTGAAAGATGTCTGGTTTTGTTGAGATTCAAATGTATCCAGGGGATTTGAACTGACTCCCCTTCAATGTCACATAGTCAAACGACACACAGATTTGTGGTGTTTCCCTTCCCAAGGGGGTATCGTAGCAGGAACTAGTGGGAAAGGAAGAGGAGCAAAACGCAAGCAGCAAGATGGAGGGACTACAGGAACAGCCAAGAAAACCAGGAGGTAAGTCAAATAGATTGTCTTGCTATACAAATAATAGAAAAGGGAAACAACTATTGTCGTGTTAATTCTTATTTGTTTTTTCAACTTGCCACGTTTATATACCACTTTTCTGCCAAAGCACACAAGTTGGTTCACAGTTCAAAATAATGACCTGGTTCGCACATAACAATTTTGTTGTCTTGTGAACTCTGGATTATTTAAGCCATGGATTATCGTTATGTGCAAACCCAGAGCCATGGGTTGTTTTGCAAGGCTACAGAGGTGGCAGGCAAGAGCAGTAAAAAAAAAAAAACCCTACTGCTCTGTTTACCTTTACTGCAACGCCACAAAGGCTTTTGTGATACGGGGAGGGAGCAGGTTAAGGAGGAGGGAAACAAACAATTCAGGGGTTGAGAAAGCAAGCTGTGGTTTGTTTGATCATCTGCCACACAGACCCTTGGCGAGGGCAACAAACCTTGGCTTATATAAACTATGGGTTGGCATTATGCACAAACCAGGCCAAGGGTGTAGAGTCATTTGACATAATAAAAAGGTGGAAAGGTCTGGAAGGGAAGAGGAAAATGAGCAAAATAGTCCTTGTTCTCATCTCCCTTGGATTCAGCCATGATAATGCATGCATAGAGACATACACGCGCGCACACACACACACACACCATCTTTGTTATGTAGCCAGGATTGGATGCCATCTACAATCATTCCTACCCTGAATGCAATCTTTTTCTAATTGATGCCTTCCTCAGAGCTTTGCATGGAGTTGATCTCTGAGCCGTTTGAAACGTAGTTTATTTCACATTTGCAGAATGTTTTTGACAAGAGATGGCGATAGGTGAAATAGAAAGGCAGAAAAATGGGGTGAAGACAAGGAGACTTATTTGGTGATATCAGGGACCCGAAACTGTTTTCCTCTGAAGACTTTGCCCAGCCTCTCCCCACTTGACTTTTAAGCCTGCAGCAAGCACCGCAACTAGGACCACGACGAGCAAGCAATCAGTGTGATTCATCAACTAAAATTTCAGATTAAAACCCTCATTGACTGGTGGGTGGGGAGGCTGAGAACAAGTAAAAATGATGGGGCTTGGGAGGGACTCCTGAAAAACTCCATGCAAGCCCCATCAAATCTGAAAAGAAAACTTAAAAGATGTCCCTCCCTTCTAGTCCATATCCAATGCTAACAGATACTATGAAATCTTAATTTTCAAACTGGTGATAGAGGCATGGGGAAAGGGAACATGGGCGGGGACCGATGACATCAGTGGCCGTGGCCATTCCCACTGACATCAATGAGCATGACCACACCCACTGGTGTCATCTGGCTCGTGGAGGGCACTTGAGTCCCCCACCTCCAAATGGTTCTGCACTCCTGATACAGGATTGCAGCCTAGATCAATTAAAAGATCTTCATTGGTAGAGCCCTATCATCACCACATTTTCAGGGTCTTAATTGACAACCAGCAGTGTCCTACCTCCACATTAAGGTGAGGGCAAGCACAACAAAAATGGTACAATTCATTGTGAATTAAAAAGTGCTATATGCATAATTTACAAAAGTTGATGGCTACCTCTTTTCTTCTTTTCCTCAGGTGATACCTGACAGCCTTCCCTAACCTGGAAGTCCCCCAAATGTGTTGGACTACAATGGCCATGTCTAGGGATGATGAAAGTTGTAGTGCAACACATCTGGGAGGGGAAGGTTGGAGAAAGTTATTGTATGGAGTTCTTTATCCTGCATGTTTTGTTTCATGCCTCCTTTTGCTGTAGCCTGCAGTGTTTTGCTTTCTAGATTCTGTGAGCATCCTCCACTGCTGAACATGTATCTGAACTGGAAAGCCTGCCAGACCTTTTCCCTAATGAAGACATGTGGCAGCAAAGAACGAGAGAACAAATGTTGGTTCACTAACCAAAACTCTCCCCCCACACACACCCCAATCTCTTAACTTGGCAGTCTGTGGCACTTCCGCTTTCATAGACTTGTATTTAGTTATTTATAGATTGGAGTTGTTTCTATCCCACCTTTCCTCCGTCATGAAACTCAAGGTGGCTACATGTGGTTCCCAGGTGGTCTCCCCTCCGAGCACTGACCAGACCCAGACCTGCTTAGCTTCAGCATGGTGGCTGCCTCATGTGCCTTCAGACCATGCCCTGGGACCTCTTTTAATGCCTCTTTCTCCATTCCCCAGTGATCCTTTGTTCTCCGCTCAGCGTCTGCCACCTCACGGCTACCCGTTGGAACACCCTTTTAATAAAGATGGATACCGTTACATTTTGGCTGAGCCTGACCCCCATGCACCTGACCCAGAGAAGCTGGAGCTAGACTGCTGGGCAGGCAAGCCTATTCCTGGAGATCTCTACAGAGCCTGTCTATACGAACGGGTCCTCCTAGCCCTGCACGACCGAGGTATGGAACTTCTGAAGCTTGGCCGAGGGCTTCTTGCACTTGCGGGTGAAGGCCACAGGAGAAGTAGCAATTGTGCAAAACTGGAGCAGTTCTTGTGTTCCTTTGCTTTAGCGAAGGCTTCCTACTACCTGGAGACGGGTGCTTTGCACAGAACCCTAGGTTTTCCGGGCTTTGTTTTTATGCCCCTCCCTGTGACATTATGATAAGAATCCATAGTTCAGTGCTTAACTTTTTCAGAACCCTGGAGCGCAATTAAAACAAGCCAGTCCCTACCTGCAAGGCCACAATCTAATAGGCGCAAAACAAAAAGGGAAAGGAATGCTAGAAGAGGAAAACGAGCGCATTCTTACTAATGTTACAAAAAGTTACATAATTGTTCTCCAAGTGACCAGCTTGAATGGCTGATGAGACAGTTCTGGGAGCACAGGAGCCAAACAGCGGTTGGTCCCAGTTGGGCTGTTGGAGGGGGCTTTGCTGTCTCTCTCCTCTCCCTCAAGATGACATGCTGCCATTGGTTTGGAGCAGGGGTGGGCAACTTGTGGCCCTCCATCCCTCGCGATGGGCCGTTCTGGCTAGGACTGATTGGAGTTGTTGGGAATAACATCTGGAGGGCCACAAGTTGCCCATTCCTGGCTTGGTTAGGAAGCGGGGGCTAGGGACTGCTTAATCTGGCTCTGTTGGGTGTCATGAGGCAGAGGTGACCCAAGTGCGCTGCAGGTTCCCTAACCTTTGACTATTTCAAATAGCTAAGCTGCAGAGAATGTAGCCCCGGGTTCTAGTATTATGAGAGAGGAAGAAAAATGCCTCCCTATCCACTTCTCCGACACCATGCATAATTTTGTACACCTCTATCATGTCTCCCTTTACTTACCTTTTTTCTCAGCTAAACAATCCCAGATATAACCTTTCCTTGTAGGGGAGTGGCTCCAGCCCATTGATCATTTTAGTTGCCCTTTTCTGTACTTTTTCCAACTCTGCAATATCCTTTTTTTAAGATGCAGTGACCAGAACAGTACAGAGTATTCCAAGTGTGGTGGCACCATAGATTTGTATAAGGGCAGTATGATATTTATTTATTACATTTATACCCCTACAAGAAACTCAAGGCGGCTTACATAATCCTCCTCTCCATTTTATCCTCACAACAACCCTGTGAGGTTGGTTAGGCTGAGAGGCAGTGACTGGCCCAAAGTCACCCAGTGAGTTTCATGGCTGAGCGGGAATTAGAACCCGGATCTCCCGAGTCCCAGTCCAACACTCTCACCACTACGCCACACTGACTGGCTCTCTTCCCAATTGGCAGTTTATCCCTAACATGGAATTTGCCTTTTTCACAGCAGCCGCACGCTGGGTTGACATTTTCACCGAGCTGTCCAGCACAACCCCCAAGATCTCTTGGGGTCCTTGAGACTCTCTATACCGCACTACTGTTTAGTATGTTACACTCGTGTAGATCATCCAGCACTAAGGAATGAGTGCAGCCTGCCCGCCTTTCTACAGATACAAGCAGGGTAGAATTATATTGCGCACAGATGAGGCCTTAAGGCTTTAAACAGATTGGTAATGACTGACCCGGGTTCTTAAAGTGTACATCTGTTTTAAAAGGCATTCTGTGGCTCAGCCAAATTCCCTGGCCTTGATGCCGAAATAGCTGCTGAGATTGCCTGGCCCAAGGCTACTGGGGGTGGGTGGACAGTGTTGCCCCTGCCTTCCTATGCATAGAGATTCACAATATTAGGAACATGGGAAGCTGCCCTATACCAGGTCAAACTATTTGCCCATCTAGCCCAGTGTTGTTTGTTCTGATTAGCAGCCGCTCCCCAGGGTCTTCCCCATCATCTAGTAACTGGTCCTTTTAACAAGCTACCAGGGATTGAACCAGGACCTTGTGCATGCAAAGGATGCGTTCTGCCGCTGAGCTATGTTTTCCCAAGACTACACCTAAGGAAGCACCCCCAAAATTGTCCAAGGCAAGCATCTTTGCTGGTCAGAAAGGCCAGACCTGAAATTAAATTTCAGAAGAAGTCCCAGAAGAGTTGCAGCGCACAGTTCTCTTGCTAACATCAGACCCTTTGAACACTTAAGAGGTGTTCATATTTGAGGTTGCTTCTATGTACATCATTTTTAACTTGCAAGGTCATCCAACATGGGGGGGGGGACACCTTGAGGGATTGTCTGCACAAAGGTCAGGATGAGCATATGCTTTGCACTTTGAAAATCCCAGGTTCAGTCCCTGCCATTTCTAGTTTAAGGCTTTCAGGTATCTTTGACTGGAAAAGTCCTTCAGTGAAGGTTGCAGAAAGCACTTACCAGTCAAGAGTACCTTTTACCAGATTAAATGGAAAAGTGGTCTGATCCGGTATAAGGCAGCAGAGCAGTGACTTTTGAAAACATTTTCAGTTCTTGGTAGCTGCTTCACCTCCACATGATTGAGAATCTAAGTGTGCGAAAGGCTTAGCATTCTTTCCCTTTCCCCTCCAAAAACTGCAGCCCCTCAGCTGAAGATCTCAGACGACAGGCTGACGGTCATAGGAGAAAAAGGCTACTCCATGGTACGAGCCTCACATGGCGTGCGGAAGGGAGCCTGGTACTTTGAGATATCTGTGGATGAGATGCCTCCAGAAACGGCTGCCAGGCTTGGGTGGTCTCAGCCACTAGGTAAGATGGGTAGGCTTGTTTTATCTATACCTGCTTCTATATCCCACCTTTCTTCCCTCAAGGAGCATGAGGCGGTGTACGTAGGGTTCCCAGGTTATCTGCCATCCAGGCGCTGACCAGACCTGCTTAGCTTCAGCAAGGTTGCTGCGTCATGTGTCTTCACACCACTCTGCAGGACTAATTCAAAGTCTAAGGTCTCCACAGTTCTCCTTATCCCTCAGGGCTCATTCCTCCTGTATACGTGGCTCAGGGCTGTCACATCAGAGCAACTAAGCCAATGGCATTTGGAGGCAGGCATGACCCTTTTGCCCGCTTTTGCTCAATGCAACATCTAAGCAATACTAGTAGCTGTGTCGCCTTATTGTACTGGGTAAAGGTTTTTGTTGTGGAGTTTAGTTAATTCTATAGCTGTATCCAGAAATGATCGGTGTGGATGGAAAATTCCGGTTTGGACAATCCACCTACAGATTCTTTTAAAAAAACATTTCTGCAGCTCTTTGCATGGATGAGGTTTGGGTTTTTTTAAGAACACTGTGACTTGGAGTTCTTGAACTTCTTTGCCCTATTTGTATGGAATGTCATCTGGTGCACGGTGCAATATGACCCAGGTCAGTGTTCTCCAACCTTGGGTCCCCAGATGTTTTTGGCCTACAACTCCCAGCATACCGCAGCCAGCTAGATACTGCTGCACCATAAAACTGCTGTCTGTGCACCCGCCCTCCTCTGGGCCTTGCAGGCATCCCATGCTTCATTGCAGCAGGCAAGGAAATTTATAAAGAAGTGGCAGTGCTACCATGCTAGGTGCTAGACATGCTAGACAAAGAGCTCCTCTATCTTCTTTTAAACCTACCAGGTTCCCTTCCAGAGACTGCTGGTAACTCTGTGGTCACTTTCTCAGGTCATGCTATGCCATCCTGTGAATACGCAGTGTGGGTTGTTCACAGAACAACCAATGGTGCGCCCAACAGATGATCGGGCTCACTGTGCCTTGTTCTCCCTATCCTTCCCCCTCGGTCCTCCAGCTGGTATTCCAGTATCCTTCGGGCAGAACCCGTCTTGTCTCCCCTTCCCCGCTCCGATCGCTACCCCTTTTCGTTTGGCACCAGTTTCTGTTTGTTTTTTCAGAGCCTCAAGAAAGCATAATTGGGGTTGTATTTTTTTCTGGCCCCAGAAAATCACACAATTATGTTCATTATTATTATTATTACTTTTTGGTATTTCGCCAATGCCCAGGAGCGCCCTTACAGCTGTCGGAGATGAGAAGTCTTTCCTGGTCAATTTCCTTTTCGGTTTCAGCTGTCAAAGGGATCAGCAAAGTGCAATAGGAAACAGATTGACAAAGCAAGACTGCATATAGGCAAATTTGCACACAGTTGCCAGGGTCTGATTGCCTAGTTGTCAATTGAAAAGGCAGCACAGGCGACATCATGAAGAGCAGCAGGGGGGTTTGCTGAGCGGCTCACTAGCCAATCCCCGCAACCCATGATAAAATTGTTCTCCCTGGTTCAGATGACATGCCAATCCATTATGGGTTGAACAACCTCTAGAACAAGCCATGGATTCTCAGGGTGGCTTGCTGCCCAAAAAGAAGCCACCTTGCAGGGAGCGGTCTGGGTTTGGACGACACAACAACCCGCCATGGCTAGTTACCCATGATGGGTTGTTGTGTTGTGCAAACCAGGTCTGTATAGATAGATGGAATTTCAGGTACTTCTATTATGTCTGGTTTTCTGCAGGAAACCTTCAGGCTCCCCTGGGCTATGACAAATTTAGTTATTCCTGGCGCAGCAAGAAAGGCACAAAATTCCACCAGTCCATTGGTAAACATTATTCTTCAAGCTATGGCCAAGGAGATGTGCTCGGCTTTTATATCAGCCTTCCTGATGAAACTGAAACTGCCAAATCGCTGCCAGACACTTACAAAGACAAGGTAAGGTTACCACCTCCTAGGCGTTGCATATCTCTTCCTTCAGTATGTTTTGAAGAGGAGAGCTGAACCAGGCTGTGACCTCGATTACTGTGTGAGCCATTTCACAAATACTTACACTGAAGGTCAGCATTTAAATATCATAACTGGTTCTGTAAGCTCTGGTATAAATTGGGACTCCTTTGCTGCTTTGTGGCAAGGAGGCTGAATGGGAAGCTAACTTGCCCAGTAGATGAAGTAGTGTTTCTTTGGAAACAGATTCTCGATAAATCAGCTTCCATAGCAGGGTCTGAGTTCTGTCATGCTTGCTTAGATTAGGCTGAGGAGAGAGTGGAGGCCCCATGGTTACCAAGTGGGCCTCATTGTTGACCTGCGATTTGAACCTGAGTCTCCTCGGCCGTACTCCCAACACACTCTTAACTCATCCTTCCCCAACCTGGTGCCCTCTATGCCTTGGACAATTCCCATGACCACTGCCCATGGTGGCTGGGGCTGATGGAAGTTGGAGCCCAAAACATCAAGAAGACTGCACTAATTTCTACACTATGCTTTGTTGGTGCCCACAGATCTTGCATCTCTAAATATGCACACAGTTTGAGTGATTACAGGGCAAACAAAAGGAAGTCCTTCACACAGCACATAGTTAAAGAGCTGTGTGAAGATGTGGTGATGACCATCCACGTAGATGGCTTTAAAAGGGAGTTAGACAAATTCATGGAGGATAAGGCTATCAGTGGGTACTAGACATGATGGCTATATACTACCTCCAGGATCACAAGGCAGCATGCCTGTCTGATTCCCAGTTGCTGGGAACAGCAGTGGGAGGGGGCTATTGCCCTCGTGTCCAGCTTGTGGGGGTTGCAAAGACTTTTGGTTGGCCACGCTGGGAAATAGGATATTTGCTAGATAGGCCTTTGGTTTGATCCAGCAGGGCTCCTCTTACATTTTTGTGATTCTGCTCACTTTATAACTTAATTATTTTTAATGTATTTAAATCCTGTCTTTTAGGGTACAAACCCTTGCAAGGCAGCTCACAAAACAACCAATAAATGGGATGCATGTAGTGTGTGGATCATTCTTGTTCTGTTGCTTTGCCTTACCCCTCACGGACCCATCATCCATTCCTGCTGTTGGCACAGATACTGGGCTTCATGACTGTCATAAACAGCAAGGAACATCTCCTTGCTGAAGTGTCTGAATTTTGACACAAGATTTCAACGCCATGTGGTGTTTGTCTCAATAACCAATGTTTGTATCTGTGTCAAGCCTCACCTTACTATTTTAGTGACATGTCTGAGCCTTGGCAGGGGTGTCATGCTCTGCTGTTTACCTTCTTAGGCTTTGATCAAGTTCAAAAGCTACTTGTACTTTGAAGAGAAAGATTTTGTGGATAAAGCTGAAAAGAGTTTAAAGCAAGCACCTGGAAGCCAAGTAAGTTGGTATTTGGAAGGGGAAGCTTTATTGCAAGACTGATCTGTTGAGGAGAACTGCACTAAATACACTGGCTCAGGCATGACATAAAACCATGGATTATACGTTATGGGAATGAGATTGCATAAGCCTAGTGTTAATTGCAGCAACTGGGTTGTAGGTTGTCCTGAAAGGTTCCATCTTGTCCCCATGTTTAACATCTACATGAAACCATTAAGAGCTATTGGAAATTTGGGATTTGATGCCATCAGTATGCTGATGACAGAGCTGAGTATCTCTCCACCCAGTCTAGGCAGACTGTGAAGGTTCTGAACTGGTGCTTTAAATTGGTAATAGACTGGATGTGGGCTAACAGATAGGAGCCTAATCCAGACAAGACTGAAGTGCTCCCAGTCAATTGATTGTCAATCAAGCAAGAAGGATGCAACCTGTTTTGGATGGGAATGCCCTCCCCTTCAAACACTGGGTTGGCAGTTTGGGGATGTTCCTAGATTCCCAGGTGGTGGCTGTGAGCCTGTGACCGAGAATGTTTTTGCCCAGCTAGTGCACCAGTTGCTCCTACTTCTGGAGAAGGTAGACCTGGCTATCATCATTTGTTCCTTAGTTATATCAAGGTTGGATTACTACAGTGCAGGCTAGCCTCAGCTGGTACAAAATGCAGCAGTTAAGTTTTTAACCATAGTTTGTCTGTCTGTAGCATATGACTCTTATTTTATATCAGATTCACTGGCTTCTGATCCATTTCCAGGTACAACTTTCAGATCTATCTATTTGAGGTGTTTCTATAGCACCTTTCTGAATCCAACCAAGGAAGTGTACAAACATTAAAAAAATAAAATAAATCAGATGAAAGATAATTAAACAATAAAAGCAACAATACTGAAGGAATAAAAGCAACAATTTAAAAAGCAGAGTTAAAAAGATGTGTCTTGACTCCTTTCCTGAATGCAGAGAGAGTGGGGACCAGTTACAACTCCAAAGGGAGTGATTCCAGATTTTGAGAATGACCCAGGAAAAAGCCCTTTCCCATATGCTCATCAAGCGCACCTCTGCAAGCAAGGGTGTCTTCAAAAGGGACTCTTCTGCTGATATTAATAACTGAGCAAGTTCATACCTAGACAGGTGGTCCCTCAGATAGTTAGGCCCTATGCCATTTAGAGCTTTAAAGGTTGAAACCAACACTTTGAAGAGCTCCCAAACAATTGGCATCTAGTGCAGATCTTTCAGTATTGAGGTGATGTATCGTGAATCGTGATCACGATACTGTGCACTGGTTAGCAGCCTAACTACCACATTTAAAGCCCTAAATGGCTTAGGACCAGGATACTTGAAAGAACATCTCCTCCCACAGAAGAAGCCTGCCCATCCACTTAGTTCAGCTGGAGAGGCCCTTCTGTGCATCCCACCAACCTCTGAAGTGTGGTTGGCAGGAACCCACGCCTAGGCTGTGGGCCTTGCAATTCTGGGAGATCGGTCTGGCCCCCTCAGTGGTGGCATTTTAATGCCAATTCCAGACCTTTCCATTCTAGCAGGCCTTTTGGCCTCACTGCTATCTGAATTTCTGGCACCTGGGTCTGCTATTGATTGCTTTATCTGGTGCTCCTTGTCTGTTTTTATGTTTAGTTAAAGCTAAACAGATGGTTTTGTGTTTTGGATGAGAGCCTCCTTGGGTGTGTTTCAACTTGAAACTGAAAGATGGGATACAAATGTCTTAAATAATAGCAAAATAAAAATAGTGACTGAGTACCAGGGCCACTTTTCTATTGACAGTGATGGCACAAATAGCACCTCTTATGCCTTTTGTAGCCATTACCCAGTTGTGTGCATCATTTTCTGGAGTTGAGTAGTGTGGCGTAGTGATGAGATTGTTGGACTGGGACTCAGGAGATCCGGGTTCTAGTCCCCACTCAGCCATGAAACTCACTGGGTGACTTTGAGCCAGTCACTGACTCTCAGCCTAACCTACTTCACAGGGTTGTTTTGAGGATAAAATGGATAGGGTGGCCGGGTGACCGGCCAGATGGGCGATTGATAAATGTAATAAATAAAGGAGGATGAGGATTATGTAAGCCGCCTTGGGTTCCTTGCAGGAAAAAAGGCGGGGTATAAATATAATAAATAAATAAATAAAATTGACACCCTGATGTTGTCATTTCATGAAATGGCAGGTACGCTGGAAAATACCTTCCAGCCTGTGCCATTTCCTTCCTACCACCTAATAATGGGCATGCCTCCAGCAATGCTCCCATTTGTGATTCTCTAGAGAAATGCAGAGTAGCGGGTAGACTTGTCAAAACATCTGTGTGCCTCTTCTCTCTTTTATGGTCTTGACATGAATGAGAGATGTGTGTCATAATATGTTTGGGAAGGTGAGGGAGTACCAATGCATATCACCAAAACAAAGGAGCAAGACAGCTGCTCTGTGTAAATGAAGGTCATAGGAAGCTGCCCTTGGGCCATCTAGCCCAGTGTTGTCAGCACTGACTGGCAGCGGCTCTCCGGGGTTTCAGGCTGGAGTTTTTCCAGCCCTACCTGGAGATGCTGCCAGGAATTGAACCTAGGACCTTTCTGCATGCAAAGCATGTGCTCTACCACTGAGCTATGGCCCTTCTCTCCAACGACATACCCACATGGAGTTCCTATTTCTACTTTGGAAAAACAGGTGCCTGTGTCATTTTGTACTGTGCAGACTTTGTTCGATGGCATTTTAAGTCATTACTTGGAATACCACCAGATCCTCTGTCCCAGGTTAAATGTGGCGCTGGGAAATGCTTCTAAGGTTCATCCTACATATTAGCTTAGAAGAGAGATGGATGCTTATCCAAGGAGCATTCCTGTCCTTGCAGCCTACATGCACACAGACTCTATCAATGTGGGAGAAAGACTAGCCCCATTACACCTGAGGAAATCAGTCCACCTCTAGTGCTTCAGCAGGCTGGTTCAAATTCAGATCTCCCATAAAATGCTCAGTCTAGGCCTTCACAGCTGGCACTACTGCACAGCCTCAGTACCTTTAACAGTGCATGCCCAGTGGGATTTTTGACACTTTTTCATTCAAATTGACCAACCACCACTGCCACCCACTACATCATAGTTGTTGAAACTCTGTTTCAACCGTGGTTTGCCATGCAGCTTGAGGAACTGCAGTCTGAGCAACACAAATCCAAAGCCTACTTAGGTTTGTGGAATTATAGTATTGTAGTTCTTTGGCTCCTGGTCATTATGTGTAGTGTTTAAAAATACAGGTATGCTAGACATGGAGCTGTAGCTTCTTGCAGTCAGTAGCCACATCAGAGCTTGTGCTTTCTGCAAATAACGTGCGAAGTGCTCCTCGGTTTGGAAGTTCTGCATTTAGAATTTTTGCCCATTCTTATTTGGCCTGCAGAACAACACTGGGAACACCTTGCCATTGCGCACTCAAGCATAACTTTGCAGTCATGAGAGCTGTTTTATCTTGTCTCAGTGAACACAGCCTTCAAGACACTCTTTGCAGATGATGAGCCGAGGATCCTAACGAAAGCTTATTGGCTGCAAAAAGCCTTGAAGGCTGCATTTTGAAGGTTGCAAGTTGCAAAGATGCACGTCTCTGCATCAGCAAATACTTAAGCATTCTTTCCACTCTCTGACCTATAATGAAATCGCTTTTTTAAAAAACTGTTTTGCATTTTGTAGAATGGAAGATTTGGATTTTGTGCTCCGTTTATCTTTTGGGCACTCTCTCTGCTAGCCATCTTCCATATCCCAAGGAGACACGGTGCGTACCCTGAAGAGCCTGCGATGTGTGCTGTTAAGACCCAACAAGTGGAGAGAAGGGAGCTTCGTGAGGCGAAGGGAAGCACAAAGAGATTGCAGTAATACTCTGCTCCATGTGGTGACTGCTGTCTGTCTCTTTCAGATAATCTTTTATAAAAATGGTGCCAGCCAAGGAGTTGCCTACAAAGATGTTTTCGAAGGTGTTTATTTCCCTGCTGTCTCTCTGTATAAGGGCTGCACGGTATGTACAAGTCGATAGGTTGATCTGGGTTCAGCTTTTCGTCATTGGGCTTGAAATGAAGAATGTTGGCCTGATCCTGAAAACGGGCACAGCACAAAGAGCTACAGAGCTAGGCATCTGGGAAGCTCACCTCAATCCTTCTCTGCCCTTAGCAATTCTCTTGTACTGCTGTTTATAGGGGCGGAAATGCCTCGAGGAACCAGCCTGGTTCTGGACTAACCAGTGTGGTGGATAGAGCTGACCATCCCCATCCTCTCTGCATCAGTGTAAATATTTGTACTGTCCTGCAGACAGAGTATGTGTGCATGTTGGGGGAAGATTTAATATCTAAGTGATACAAGATCACTGTAATGCAGTCTTGTGTTCAACAACTTGCCTGGTTGCTGAAGGCCTATCCGTGGTGACCAGCCCAGAAGGGCTGGCAGAAAAAGGGTGGATCACTCCGTCCCTCCTCCATCAGTCCAATATTATTATTATTATTATTTTTATTAGCTTTCTAAAAGTAGCCTGCATTTCCATACTGAATGCAGAGGAGAGAGCTCCTCTTCCTCCATGGCCAGCAAGGAAGCACAGGCTTCTAGCCTTTTTAACAGGCTAGTAAAATTGTACAGGCTAGTAACTTTTATGAACTTATTTTCAAGACTGCTGTAACACCATATGAGGCTGTGGCTCACATCCTTGTTTTTACTTGAGCTTCTCTAAAGCAGCTTCTTCATTTGGGTTTAATTGCCAACCTGCAGTCTTTTCTGTTGTAACATTCCTGTTTTACTGGCAGCTATATGAATACACCAAGCCTCTTGGGTATACCTTGCTCCCTAGATACCTTTCCTAGTACTTTGGGGTAGGGGGAGATAGTGCTAAGCGATGCAACAATTGAAAAAAGATCCTTTTCCTTTCATAGGTTTCTATAAACTTTGGGCCCTACTTCAAATACCCTCCAAGAGATATCAGTTACCGCCCGGTAAGTAGGATATAGGAATAGTTTTTATATGTGCCTTCCTTGAGCAGTGTAAACTAAAGTTTTGTTTGTGTTGAGAATCTAGAATTCCTAATGTAAAAGAAAAGCCCAAATTCATTGACTAGAAAACCCAATCTCTGCGTAGGGATAAAATGTGCAAATTGGGCAACAGGATGAGGAAAGAGAAGGGAATCTGTGGTGAAAGAAATATCAACATCCTGACTATTCACAGACCATTCTGGTTGCTAAGCATTTATAATGAGAGCTAGAAACATAAAATAAACAATTTTCGGCCATGAAACTCACTGGGTGACTTTGGGCCAGTCACTGACTCTCAGCCTAACCTACCTCACAGGGTTGTTGTGAGGGTAAAATCGATAGGAGGAGGAGGATTATGTAAGCCGTCTTGGGTTCCTTGCAGGAAAAAAGGCGGGGTATAAATATAATAAATAAATATATAATAAATAAATAAAAATAGTAAGAACACGCCATGGGTTTCAGGGTGGTTTGTAACCCACCCCAGCCACCCACCCTCGCTGGGTTCAGACATCACAACAACCTGTGGCCATCACAACAACCTGTGTAATTATGCTAATTAGGCAGCTCGTGACCAGCATGCGTGGGGAGGGAAAATAAGCCACGGTAGCTTATTTTCCCTCTGTGCTTGTGCGAGCCTGGTCTAATAAGCTTACCCTGGGGAAGTCCAAACTGTTTTCCTGCCTGATGATAACCATGACGTGGGATTCCTAACATAATCAGATTCCAAGCAGTGTTCCTAAAAAGATTTAAGGAGAAGGCTAAAATGAAAAGGGGATGGGGGAGGGTGTATAAGTACGTTGGCAACGTAAGTAATGTTGATGGTGAGGGTGTTGCATTCCCTTCTGGCCTCTTTGCCTCATGCTATCTACACAGAGAATTAAACTCCCGGGGGGAGGGGGGGGACACAGAAAAATCTAGGGGTAAACTTCCCCCCAAATTTTCCAAAAATCCCTGGAAAAAAATAGTTTTTTTCTGGTTTTACCTTCCCCCCAGTTTTTCCCCAGTCCTTTGCATCTCTGTCTACATAGACTACCTTGTATGCAGCACACCCCTGCTGACTGGACTGCTTCAAGCAGTCCACCTGGCAGCTGTGGCCCTTCACCTGCTTGGAGGTAACATCATCAGCCATGGCCCCATTTCCCCCTACGTGCTGATGATGGTGCTCCAAACATGCAAAGGGGTTGCATTTACTTGATTATGGTACTTCGTATTCTGCCCTATAAAAGTATGCAGTCGCAAGCTCTGCAAAACCTCCTTGAAGCTCGTCACAGTCTAAATTTTGTTCATCTCCAAAATATTGGCAGAGGAACCTGGTCTCTTCCTGTTAAGGAACACAGGAAGCTGCCTTATACTGAGTCAGACCGTGGGTCCATCTAGCCCAGTGTTGTCGACACTGACTGGCAGCAGCTCCCCAGGGTCTCAGGCAGGAGTTTTTCCAGCCCTGCCTGGAAATGCCAGGGATCGAACCTGCAACCTTCTGCATGCAAAGCCGGTGCTCTACCACTGAGCTACAGCCCTCTAATCTACCTGGTCTCTTCTTGCTACTTTTACATTAAACCCTCTTCCTTTTTCCTCCCTCTTCTTCCTGCAGATGAGTGATATGGGCTGGGTTGCTGTGGTAGAGCACACTCTGGCAGATGTCCTCTATCATGTGGAAACAGAAGTTGATGGCAGGCGCAGCCCACCTTGGGAACCTTGAAAGACATTGTATATATTATTTTTTAGAAAAAGAACTGGTATCACTGGATGTAAAGTGGAAAAGGAATAAATTTCAGTTTTTAAAAAAACATTTCTAGCCTATGTGTAGCTTTTAATTCAGCCAGAAACTATTCCTTCCAGTAGCAGAGTCAGTGGGCCTGTGCCAGTCAGTTTGGCAACAAAATGGGGCCACTCACAGACAAAAGGGTAATCCCTTTCTCTAAGGGGACCCCAAGAAGTATATTTCTTTCAAAAATGACCCTCCCCAAGGGAGCAAAATCTCCCCCTAAAAGGGTAGAAGAGGTCTCTGTGCATGCATGTTGCTCTCGTACCATTATGGAACCCTGGCAGCGTAAGGCCACAGCATAGGTGCAAAGCCTCACTGCACTGTGACCGATTTGCATCTGCTTTGCTCTTATGATGAGGTGACTGCTGTCAGTTCCACCTTTTGTCTCTAGGGTTCCTCTCCCTTCTGTCACCAGGTGGCCACCTTAAGAAGCAGCAAGGAGGCAGAGCATTACACCGCCCCACCTGTATGGGTGTGAAGAAGAGCCACTGACTAAAGGCAGTGGGGGAAGAGAGGCTGCACTTAGAAGGAGAGAGAAGCAACAGTGGGTGGGTCTGTGTTTCTCCTACCTTCCCCTTGCTTTCCAGTTCACTGTAGAAACTATGTAGACACAAGAACTGAATTACAGTAATGCCTTGGATTGCAAGTAACTTGGTTTGAGAGCGTTTTGCAAGACAAGCAAATTTTTAAATATTTATTTTTATTTTTATTTTACTTGATATACAAGCGACGTCTTGCAATACAAGTACTGTAGTACGGCTTAAATTAAAAATCTCTGTACAAATTTTTTGGGGGGGGGATTTCGTTTTGATATAAGAGTGTTTTGGATTACAAGCACGTTTCCGGAATGAATTATGCTCTCAATCCAAGGCATGGCTGTATCAGTGAAATCTAATCTGTTGAATCAGTCTGTTTCCAGTCCATGTCAGTTTCGCATGTGTCCTCAAAGTCTGTTCTATCCTATTTCTGCATTAATCTGATTTTTTAAAAATCAATATGAAAATAGTACCCATTTCCAAAACATATTTTCTCTCCAAATATATATTTGTAATCTCATTTTGAGATGAGAACTGCATTGGAACATTCCGAAAGTGTGAAAGCAGGAGAACAGTAAGTTCTGAGCCACACATTAATCCAGGAGGTGCAGACCGGGTCAGTTCATATTGGGGATTTGCAGAGATCAAATTCCTCAAGCACCCCTAGTGAAATCTCAGGAATGTGTTTGTTCGTTTCCAAGAGGTAGCATTCCTAAAATCTTGAGAACCAGTTCCCTGTCTGCGCTATCCTTCCCACAGTGCATTTGCTTAAAAATGGTTTCAGGAATCAACCTGTTCTTCAAAAAATATCTTTTGTAAATTGGCACTCCAGTTCACAAAGAGTCCAAGAGAAAACTATGGGGGGAGCGGGGGGGGAGGCAAGAGAGATCATTAGAAAATAAGGTAAATTATCTTAAGGAAAGTGACAAGAGAACTGAAGAAATGAGAGAGATTGCTGTAAGGAAAATAAAGTCCTCCAACATTACTGCTGCTGTGGTCAAAAGAACTGAACAGAATGGTCCATCTTCCATGCCTTGCACCATGCTAATGAGGATATGGAGCTTAGAGTGGCTGCATGTGCCAACATGTAGGCCAGCCTCCCCAACTACAACTCCCAGTAATCCTGACAATTGGCCGTGCTGGTTGGAGTTGATGGGAGTTGTAGGCTAAAACATCTGTAGGGCACCTGGCTGTGGGATGCTGGTGTAGCCCAGGGGGTGGGCAGCTTGTGGCCCTCCAGGTGTTTTGGCCTACAGTTTGGCTATGCTCGCTAGGGCTGATGTGCATCGTAGGCAGTGGTACAGCTAGGCTTGGACCTCGGAACTGATGTCCAGAGCCGCCCCACAGCCCAGAGAGTGGCAAGTGATGAGGGCAGCGGAAGCAAACTCCCATTTTATTCCAGGAGTCACAATGGTGCTACGATTTAAGTGAGTCTAATATGCAAAATTGCACATGCTCAGATTGTGGTGGTGGTTGTTTTTATCACGTTTAGCAAACAGTTTTGTTGTTCTAATTTATCAGGAATGTAGAAACAGATGTAAAGAATGGATTGGCAGAGGGTGGGGAGAAAAGAAAATTTAGTTGTGTGCTTTACAACTGAAATAAGAGCCAGTGTGGCATAGTGGTGAGAGTGTTGGACCGGGACTCGGGAGATCCGGGTTCTAGTCCCCGCTCAGCCATGAAACTCACTGGGTGACTTTGGGCCAGTCACTGACTCTCAGCCTAACCTACCTCACAGGGTTGTTGTGAGGATAAAATGGAGAGGAGGAGGAGGATTATGTAAGCTGCCTTGGGTTCCTTGCAGGAAAAAAGGCGGGGTATAAATATAATAAATAAAAATAAAATAAATAAAAAATAATACACATGGCTGTGTAAAGACCCACCACCACCATTAAGTCCAAGGTCTAAAATTGCTTAACTGCACCACTGGCTGTAGGTCAAAACATCTGCAGTTGCCCATCTGTGCTTTAGCTCTAGGAAGTTCCAAATGGTTCTTCACACAGGCTGTGTTTTTGCACTAGCAGAGAGATCGTAAAAAACCCTATGCTTTCTCTTGGCACTCCAGGCCAGGTCACAACAAGCCAACGGAGAAGTTTCACAGCCCCACTGTGCTTGAACATTAAACGTGTGGCGGAGAAGAAGAGCAAGCTATTCTGGGGTTCCTGCTTAGACTTTCTATGCATGCTAAGATCTGTTCATATATGGGCAGGTTCTATTGGAATGCAAGAAGGATGCTCATGTTACATTATCTGCTTGTGAGTGTCGTTAACCGGGTATAGAGCATCAGATTGCTCTCTGCAACATGGAACAACCCTGAACAAGTGTGGTTGTGTGTGTTTTGGTTACATGAGCCTTGAATTTTATTTCAGCTAGCAAAAACAGATCGGCGAACAAAATAGTGGAATGCGACATTTTTGAATCATGTTCCATTTTTAATTTTCAAAAGTGTCAGTTCACAAAGTTGTAACAGCAGAGTTGCCTCTTTGTTATATGTAGAGCGTTAGTTTCTGCTCCTGTCATTAATTTGCAAATACACCTTTTTAATTGCTCAGATCCTAAAAGGTACAGTCATTCTTTTTCACATAGCTTGAAATAAGCACTGTGTTTTAGCACCCCAAATCTTCACCCCGGATGATCTGCCTGTTTTTAAAATGAAGTTAATGCAAGTATGGAAGAATAAAACAAAAACTGAAACATTTCATCTTTAATGTAACTGGCTAGAATAAATATTAAATAAAACACCTTGTCTAACTGCAAACAAAGAGGAAAAAAATAAATACCTGCACACTGGATTATTGCAGGTGACTATAAGTAGTAGTAGTGTATTCCAAGGATTCAGGTAATTGAAATAGTAAACGCTATAGCAAGAGAGGCTGGATAATGGGCCAGCTCCGCAGTCTAGGTCAGACTTGGGGTCACAGATTCTCAAGGTGAGTTTAGGAGCATACCTGGTTTATTTTAACCTTGCTGGTGACTCTTGGGACCAAACTACACTCAACGTGCAGGGTTGTTGTTTTAAAAAAATAGCATTAGCTGCAGATGCTGATAATTATCAGGATCCCAGCAGGCATGGAGGGGGAATTTAGCTCTTCCCTCCTTTGTTGTGGTTCTGGGGAAATTCCATCCTCTGAACCTGGCAAGGGGATGGGATATCCCACAGTGGTGCCTTTCCTACCATTTTTAAAAGGCTTGTGATGTGGGTGTGGGTGTGGGCAGGCATGATTTGTCTAGAATTGGAGGGAGCTGGAGGTGGGGTTTGTGGGCTTCATTAAGGGCCCCCTCTCCTAATTAAAAGCATTGCAATTGTCACCAAAAGCTGATTTGTGGAGTCTTAATTACATCTATAATTATACTTTAGGGGATCTGCAGATTAGGCCAATTTAAAAGCAAAGAAAAGTGAGCAAGCAGAGAGAGGAACGAGGAGAAGGAGAAGGAGCCTCTGCACACCTTGTCCTCTTCCTGGGAGTTGGTGTGGATCAGGTCCACAGGGTGAGGCAAAGCAAATGGGCAGAGGCAATAGTGCTGAGGAGGTGGGATATGCTTGGGTGGGCAGTGAGAGTCTTGCCCAAAGGCCTCCCAAAACCTGAAACTAGCCATAGCCATGATCTAATACAAAAGCGTTCCTTTTTCTTTTCTGAACAAGTCACTTTGGAACATAGGAAGCTGCCTACCTATGGACTAGCTGCCTAGATGGGTTGTTTTGTCCATCTAGCCTAGATTTGACCACCCTGAGTAGCAGCAGCTTTCCAGGATTTTGGGCAGAGGTCTCTTCCATCACCTGCTACCTGAGCCATGGTTTTGATTTGGAGAGGCTAGGGATTGAACATGGTTCAATGCATACTAAGTGATGGTTCCTCTTCTCTCAGTTCAGCTGCGAGTAGCTAAGTATCCACGATATGAGATGTTGCATCACAGGGGATGCCTCAGTGGATTGGCCCAAGCAGACAGAATCATCAATTGGGCACAGAGAGCCAGTGTGCAGTAGTGGACAGAGCGCTGCCTGAATTAGACTGCGGAGACTCGGGTTCAAATCCTCACCCAGCCCTGAACCTCCCAGGCTAACCTTGGCCATCGCTCCCTCTTACTCAAGCCTACCCAACACAGGCTTACCGTGAGGATAAAGTGTGTGTTGGGGGGGGGGGGGACATGCATCCTGAGCTCCTTGATCAGAGGATGGAATAAAATGTATTGGTGTCTTACATGGTACCACGTTCTACAGGTTTTTACAAAGTAAGAGGAGTGAAGATCATGGCCTAAGTCATTGATGGGATCTACAACTTGGCACGATCAGGATTAGCCCAAGACCTTTTGCTGCCCGAGGCAAAGGTAGAAGATGCCACCTCCTACATTCCCTGTTCAGAAGCTGACTGGCCATTGAATTTTACTTCAACACTGGCTGGCAACGGGACAACAACTTCCAGTGCACCTGAGGGGCAGCACTTCATGAGCTCAGGGCAAGCGGTGTGGGAGACACAGCTCTGTCCTCCAACACCTTGCTGCTGCTCGCTGCCCCGTAGCATCTGCCACCTCACTCTGCCTTATGGCATGGCTGGCCCGGGACCCTAAAAAAGGTTTGCACTCATCTTTCACAAGGAAGCCACTTAAACATTGAGGATGCAGTATCTACTCAATCCTGCATGTTCTCATAAAATACCATCAAAGATCTGCAAAGGAAACCGGCCCTATATACGGTATCTGCCTTTCTGTTGCTTGGGAAGACAAAAATGAGGTCACTTCTCAGTTAGTACACTAAGAAGCAGCCTCATCTCTAGCAGGAGAGATGAGGATCCCTGTAGCCGTTTCCTAGAGCGGTAGTAGGCCTCGGCTGCCAGAGAAAGCCTTGAGCGAGTGGTCCATGAGAGGGAGGTCATCATCCAGGAGAAATTGAGGTGGGATTGGGTGGGGTGCTTCACTTCAACAGCACACGGCCTGCACAGAGGCAGAAGAGGAGGTGGTCAAGTGGTTGCGGAGGTGGTTAGCGAAATCCACCTGAGTTTGGGACAGGACCTGGTTGATTAGCGTCTTGGGCAGCCATCCCTGGAGAAGAAAGAAAGAAAGAAAGAAAGAGAAAGAAAGAAAGAAAGAAAAGAACAATTAGCAGGTGGGTTATGTTAAAATAGGCCTGCTGGACCATATAGGGGTGTTACTAGCCTCAATGTGACTCCACAGGATGCCCGATCAGTCTGTTACCTGCATGGTTTGGGGGTGTGGGTGCTCTCTTGTTCTACAAATTCCATAAGCAAAGTATGGGTTGTGTGTCTGTCCTGAACTCGCTGCTGATCAGTTTCATTGGGTGGGTTCTAACATTATGGAAAGGGGGGGGAACCCTCCTTTTTCAATTTCTCCACACTGTGCACCTTACTTAAATGAATAGGTTTTGAACCGATGTATCACAGACAGGGCTCTATGTATTCAATGATTCTGTGTAAATTCTGGCTCGGCCATTGAGCTTAAAATCCAGCACTTTTCTTATCTTCAAAAAGGAAAAAGGTTCTAGTCCTTATGGGGTTTTTTTTCTTTCTTTCTATAAAGGAGAAAAAGCAGTTTGAAGGCATGTGGGCAATGCCAAATGAAGTTCAATGTGATTTCTAGTGGCCAGAGAAAATCAACATATATCTTTGCCCTTCCCTGTTAACCAGCAGAAATGAAATAAACTGTGTAATGTAAACATATAGAGGCATATTTGCCCATAATTTGTAGCTTGCTTTCTTTCTAGCTCAGAGTACCTACAGCTGACACTAGGTCTTTGTTACTGGCACCTTTTCCTTTCTTCAGTGATTTATGAGAATATCTCTTGTTGGTTACACCAACAGGAGACAACCCTCACTCCACTAACCCTAGCAGGGATAATCTCTCTGGTCAAACTAACTTATGCCGTGATTTAACCCAGTTCACCATGTGTATGTACCTTCAAATCAATGCTGAGAAGCCAGGTTAACTTAGTTTGGAAGGGATCTCCCATGAGTGGTCGGAGAACCATACATGTGGGACCGTTCTCAGCTCTGTGGAAGGAAAGAAGAGTGGACGTTAGCATATTAGCCTGATTTAGGCTGGCAGGCACATTCCCATAAGCCAGAATTGAATTTCTATCAAATCCATTTGTTAGGATAGAACTAGACCAGCCTTCCCCAACAGGGTGTCCTCCAGATGTGTTGGACTACAGCTTCCATCATCCCCAGACTGCATGCCCAATGGCCAAGCTGGCTATGGGTAATGAGAGTTTAACACATTTGGAGGGCACCAAGTTGAAGAGGACTGAGTGAAGTATAGACATTCCAACAGACACAGGGCTAGCGCTGATCGTGGCTGCACTGTCATCTAGTTTCCCGCTCCCCTGTCCCAATACCTCGAGTGAATCTCACGCCGGTATGTCATGGCACCATCCTACGGTGAGGTGCCCCACCCCTGTTCCACATTACTGGCCGCTGGCAGAGCCGGGGAACCTCCCAGCCTCATGACGTTGCATCATATAGTGGACTTTGTGGGGGTGAGCTAGGCACAGGGATGCCATTTTCAGTGGCAGTCTCATGTCTGCTGTAAAGACTAGTTCCACCCTTAGGCTGTTCCACTAACAAATGGGTATGATCCCCACTCCTATCGAAGACTGATGTAACATCTCCCAATGGCTTTGATGTAGTGGATCTGTTAAGTGTCCTCAAGATTAGTTAAGATAAAGCAAAGATGGATATAGGCAGCTGCCTTCTAGTAGGTCAGGGCTATTTGTCCTTCTAGCCCAGTACTGCCTACTTTGATGGGCAGAGGCTCTCCAGGTTCTCAGCCAGAAGTTCTTCCCATCACCTCCTACCATTTAAGTGGTGCTACCAAGAATAGAACCTCAGTAGGGAAGGGAAGGAAAGGGCCATGACTCCGTGGTAGAGCACCTGCTTTGCATGCAGAGAAGTTCCCACGTTCAATCCCTGGCATCTCCAGGGAGGGCTGGAAAAACTCCTGCCTAAAACCCTGGAGAGCTGCTGCCAGTCAGTACAATATTGGGCTAGATGGACCAAGGGTCTGACTCATAAGGCAGCTTCCTATATTCCTAGAACCTGTGGGACTTTCTACATACAAAGGACCTACCACTAAGCTACGGTTCCATCCTCAGCTCATCTAGAAGTGCTAGTTCTCACTTTTTACAAATAGGGGCATCCTTAGGAGACCGGGTCCTTTAAAGAAAGACACACGCAGAGAGAGAATTTAGAGCGTGTGTAAATTAGCATATGCAAATTTGTGCATTTTTTTGTTCTGCGGGCCTGAGCCCTGAATCTTTTCGGTGCCTAGCACTGCCCCTGAGGCCAGCCATGTTTTACATGCTCATGTTAAACTGTTGGGCATGAGAAACCTACAAGTCAACCAGAGATCTATCAGTTGATCCTGATTTCCCTTCCCCCCCCCCCGCCCGCTGATGATGTATCTGACTTCAGTAAAGGTGAAAGCAAATAGGTTTTTTTAAAAAAAATTATGGGGCCCTTTACCTGATAACCCCTTTTTGTTCAGGCATTGCCGCATAGGTGGTGGCCATGCCGGCGAGGACGCACGTCGAGCCGCGCCTCTTGGAACAGCGGACGCTCACAAAGTCTCGCGCCCCAACGATGTTGCCAGGGGTGGCTGCTGCGGTTTCATGAGTGATGACGGTATCTTTGCCAATTTTCTGCAGGATCTACGGAAAGATCGCCAGTGAAAAGACACGGCAGAGTTATCTCACATAAAAGGATATTTCATGCATTTCTGTGTAGGTCAGGGGGTGGGGAACCTCGTTCAACCCAAGGGCAGCGGAGGCTGGTGGTGCCAATGTCAGTGGGGCTGTTCATCCACTCCAGGCTTCAGCATGAACTTTTAAGGGGCTGTCCATGGTTCTGAACACCAAACACCAAATTAGGTTCAGCACCATGGATAGCTCCTTTGAAGTTCAGACTGAAGCCGGGAGTGGGTGCACAGCCCCACCGACATTGGCGCCACCAGCCGCCACTGACCCAAGGGCTGAATTCCATTTTGGAGAAGCTCTCAGGACAGGAGCTGCATTCCCATGGTGGGCTGGGCCAAAGGCAAGGGGGGGGGCGAACTGCAAAAACTGCCATGTCGTTTACTGCTCTTACTGTCAGGAACTGAACCTTAAGAGATGCATTTCAACTTTTTGGAAAGACTGCACAAAAGCTGGGAAACACCCCTGAAGGGGCTCACTGACAAGAGCCCCCCCGCCCCCCGGAGTTGCTCCTGCTCTTCACCACTGCAACCTACTTCTTCACCTGCCTCTTGCTTTGGCCCGGGCAACAGTGGTAGTGAGAAGGAGAAGCAGTAGATGCCACGGCCCACTTGCCTGCTGGTTGTTATTTATTTATTTATTATATTTATACCCCGCCTTTTTTCCTGAAAGGAGCCCAAGGCGGCTTAATCCTCCTCTCCACTTTATCCTCACAACAACCCTGTGAGGTAGGTTAGGCTGAGAGTCAGCGACTGGCTCAGAGTCACCCAGTGAGCTTCATGGCCGAGCGGGGACTAGAACCCGGGTCTCCTGAGTCCCAGTCCAACACTCTCACCACTACGCCACCCTGGCTCTCTATATGTCTAGCCAGCAAGTGGTAGCGATGACGCGAAAGAGGAGGAGCAGCAATAGCAGCTGGCGTCAGTGGCGGTGAGAAGGCAGGACTCACTGAAGGAGGGGGCCCATTGAGGGTGTCTCTTGCCCAAGGGCTCTTAAAAACCTGGAGCTAGCAATCTACAGTCCACTCATCCTTCTACTACAAGATGCCTTTGCTTGCTACTAATAGCTACAAATGTCCCCCCGCTGGGCGAAGCACGTGCTTAATATTCCTTGCAGAGCTGAATGCCTAATGCAGTGGTAGTGTCTCCCTTTCCTGAGAATGCATTTCTCTGTGTGCGGGTGTTTACCTTGATTTCTTTGACATTTGGGTTCCAGTCCCCCATCTGCTCCATCCTTTCCACTAATTCGCCATAGACACAGTCCAGGGGTTGATCAACCACCACCTCGAGCCGAAAGACCTTCCCCACATCTGGGAGTACTTTACTCAGCACTTTGTCACCGTTTTCCTGCAGAAAAAGAAGAGACCTAAAATATTAGCATCACCGGTCTGCATAAGCCAACACACAAGAGTTCAGAATGTCGTTAGCTGGAGGATCACCACCTATGGAGGATCACAGTAGAGCATCACAATAAGCCTATGTACACCTATTGCTGGGGAACATGGGCAGGAAGGTGCTGCTGCACTCATGTCCTGCTTATGGGTTTCCCATGGGCAGCTGATTGGCCACTGTATGAACAGAATGCTGGACTAGATGTACTCTTGGTCTGATTCAGCAGGGCTGTTCTTATCACATTTGACCACATGCCCTAGTAACTTCCCAACTGGACTTTTCTTATTGGCTGATCTTCAGCACTGTTTAGAAGCTGCAACTGGTCCAGAATGTGGAAGCCAGGTTGATGACTGGTGTTAGCTACAGGGAGCATATACACCACACACCAATCCTATGCAAGCTCCACTAATGACCAGTTTTAAACTAACCACAGTTCCTCATGACATCCAAACTCAAGTTACTATGGTTTGTTTAAATTATGGTTGGTGAGAAGAAGCCAGGATCAAACTGCTGTTTCAAAACCAGACTTGTTCTCAGATAAAAGTTTAAACAAACAGCTATTCCCTGACATCACAGGGAACCGTGATTAGTTTAATACCAGAAGCAGATGCTTTTTAATCTCCTCATGGGTGTGAAAGAGGCTGTTGCAGAAGGCCGTGGCTCATGCTTCTCTCTGCAGGGGTGAGCAAACCATGACCCTGCACTGAGCAGGGCGTTGGACTCGATGGCCTTGTAGGCCCCTTCCAACTCTACTTTTCTATGATTCTATGACCCTCCAGGCTGACTGCCAGAGGAGGAGACTGAAAGCTTCCACCTTTGATATTAAACTAACCACAGTACTTTTTTCTCCACACTCGTGATGTCCAAACACAGAATATTGTGCTCTGTTTAAATTGTGGTTCATGAGAATCAGCCAGGATCAAAGTATGGTTTTAAAGCCAGGCTTGTTCTCAGACCAACAATTAAACAAACCACAGTTTGCTGAATTTGGATGCCACAAGGAACCATGGTTAGTTTAAAGCTGGAAGCAGAAGTTTCCAATCTCCTCCTCATGGGTGTACAAGAGGAGTGGGGAGGAGGCCATGCAAGCTCATGCATTGCTATAGTTCATTCTTCTGGAAAACTGTTACTACTCATTCTGGCTGAAGTGAGACTCTTTCTGCTTCTCCTTCCTGTCTTTCTTCCCTTTAAAAAAAGCAAATATTGTGGTGGTCCCACTGATACAACCCTAATTAGGTCACACTTGTGATTCCAGCCTAACCACCAGCCTTTGCAACTGGAATGGAAAGAAGCATCAGACAACAAGCGCCATCTACAGTGCTGCAAACCTACCATCACTGTTTCCGTTTTCCAGCCCCCTTGCTCTCCAAGAATGTTAAGCGATTTCTGAAGAGCCTCCTCTCCTTGTTTGATGTAGGACATCTCCATTTCACTGAAAGGGTTCTCCTCCAGTCGAGAACCTGTAAGGTTAGATTAGCACAGGTTATCTCTCTTTGAAATGAGAAAGTCAAAATTTGGAATGACTGGCTCGAATCAGAGATTCTGCAGCCCAGACAAGACCAGGAGATAACTTGCACAAGAAAAATGATGCCCCATTACAAATACTTACTTAGCAAAGAGCTCCTTCTGCGAACTTGGTTGATCCACTTACTAGGGCCAGGCCTTGTGAATGCAAATTTATTCAGCTCCTGGACAATTGCAACCGCTGCTTGTCTCTTCAGGCCTAAGCAGAGGAAAACGTAAGATTGGTATGAAAAGGGAACCACAACAAACATGATTGCAGGTTTTCATTCTACCCTGAAACTCTTCCTGAAACCATAGAAGAAGGGAATGTCCATCTGTGGTCATGGCAGAGGGATACTCCTGTGGTGGAACGCAAAATGTTCTGTGCCACCAAATGGACAAACTCAGTAGTCATAGCCTTCTTCAGGAGGACTGTTTGCAGGGCTGGCCCTACCATTAGGCAGAGTGAGACCGTCGCCTCAGGCAGCAGATGCTATGGGGCAGGGAGCAAACAGAGCTGTGTAATGCCACACAGCCTGTTTGCCCCCTAAGCTAGCGAGCTACCCTCAGTTGCAGAGTAGAGGATTCTGTTCGGCTGCCAGTTTTGAAGTAAGATTCTACTGCCAGTCTGGTCATGCCTTTGTACATGCACTGAGGGGAGGTGCCATGCCATGACCAGTAGATGCTGGTGGCTCCAATGTCAGCAGGGCTGTGTATCCGCTCCGGATTTTAGTCCAAAGTTTTAAGAAGCTATCCATGGTGCCGAACCCATTTTGGAGCTAGGGTTCAGCACTGTGGATAGCTCCTCAAAAATTCAGGCTGAAATCCGGAGCGGATATGCTGCCCTGCTCACATTAGAGCCAGCAGCCTCCACTGGTGTCATCTCGTCCTTCGTCTCAGACAGCAAAATGTCTTGGGCCAGCCCTGCTATGTTGCCTTTTTAAAAATGGTTCATGCATTGACCCATTTAAAAGTTGCTGGTTTTCTGTTGTTGCCTTCTTTTCTTCTTCTTTTTTTAATTTAAATGTTAAAAACCACCTCGGGCAGTTTTGCAGGGGTTGGTTTTGGTTTTTTAAAGTAGAAAAACTGCTCCAGGGAGAAGCGGATGGTGTGACATCACGGTTGGGCTATAGGTCCCATCAGTACAAGCAGCTGTGATGGCTGGGGATGATGGGAGTTGTAGTCTGACACATCCGGGGGGGGCATAGGGTTGAGGAAAGCTGGCTAAACTAAAAGTGGAGGGAGGGGAAATCGCAGCCATGAAAGGGAGGGAAGCAGATTAAGGTTTAGTACTGAGAGAGAGAGAGAGAGAGAGAGAGAGAGAGTTTCACACTTCCACTATGCACCATTTTTTCTAGATTTAAATTGCTTTTGTCCTACTGGAGACAACAGACGGGTACCATATGGATGATTTGAAAATGCCATAATGGAGAAGCGTTAACCCCCTTCTTCTTCTCCCAATACCATGGCTCTAAACTAAATGCCCCTCCCCACCTCCAAGCTATCACTGCTATGAACTCCCCCCCCCTCCCGCCAAGAAAAAAAAACACTGGGAGATCCTGATCACATCTCGTTTGGCCCAAAACCTTCTCCAATAAAGGGCACTGTGTGCTATCCACCTACTACACAATATTATAAGGTGGGTTGTACAGAAAAGCTGGAGGTGCTTCTGTTACAGAAAAATGCATCATGTCATCCCTGCTGCTGTTTTGCCACTCTGCTTCAGATCTTTTCCATGGCTCCCACCATTTTTTTCCTGCTTCACATTAAGTCTTTGTGTCAAACTAAAGGTCACACAGATTGCATGAAAGTGATCAGCCTGATTGATCAAAATCTAAATAGCCAGCAGAGGGGAGGGAAGTTGGATTTGGACGTCAGTGTGTGCAGAGGGGTATGCGCTAACCCGGGAGTCTCCTCTGTGGTGCCCAGGGGAACCAACGTGCCCAGGGGAACCTCTCTTGGCACCCACCGGGCTCCCTGCCCCTCCTGGTTTTAACGGTATTTCTTCAGATTTTTTTCAAGTATTATTTTTTACCTGGGAGGTTGCCAGCCATGCTGCAAAGCAAAGCACTGCCCTCCAGCACCATCTTCCTTTGGGTTCAAAAGCGTGGTTTTGTGTCTTGCAGCTCGGACCACACCTCAGCCTATGTACTTAGGTTCTTGAAGAGGCAACTTTTCTTTTTAGTCTCACCAGTTTGCTTTCTGAGAAATGAGTGGTCCATGACCGGCCACGCCCCACCCATTTTATGAATGAGCAGCCCCCCCAAACCCCCTCCACACAGAGACCAAAGGCAGAGCAAATTGGCTCAGGTGGTGGAGCAGGAATCCCTGACCCCAAGCGGCAGGCAGAGCAGCCTTTCTGGAAGCAGTGGCTGGTGGTGGAGCCAATGCCGGTGGGGCAGTGTGTCCACTCCAGGTTTCCGACTCAGTGTTAAAGGACCTATTCATGGTGCTGAACTTAGTTTGGGGGTAGGTTTCAGCACCACGGGCAGCTCCTTAAAGTTCAGGCTAAAACCCGGAGTGGATACACTACCCCACTTACTTTGGAGCCACCGGCCTCCGTGGCTTCTGCTGCACTCAAACATCTATGGATCTGGGCCTGTACGGGCCGAATACATTCAGAATAGGCTCCAGCTTTTGGGGGGGGGGTCCTTGTTCGGAAAGTTGTCTTCTTCATTGATACACACACACACACACACACACACACACACACACACACCCGGTGGGCTCACTCCTCCTCACCACCGTCACACTGCTGTCCTTTGCTTTCCCCCTTCCTTGACCCAGTTGGCACAACCGCGCAGAGGGAGAGAATGTAAGGATGGATGGATGGACGGACGGACGGACGGAGAGACAGACAGAGTTACTACTTTGCTAACCGACAGGAAGACCCTGCATTTAACAGCTGCGTTGCCGATCTACTTCAGATCCCCCAGAAGTCTACGAGTAGATCCTGATCTACCATCTGCCTGCCCCTGCTAACCCACATATACTCAAAAAGTCTGTTATATCCACAAATGTGGCACAGTGGTTAGAGTGTCAAGTTAGGAATGAGAGACCTGGGTTCGAATCCCCGCTCAGCTACAAAGTTCACTGGATGACTTTGGGCCAATCCTTACACTCACAGGGTTGTTGTTGTGATGGTATAGTGGGACAGGGAGGGGGAGAACCCAGGGGGGAGCAATGCACATTGCCTTGAGCTTTTCGGAAGAACCGTAATAAAGAACAAATCAGCCAGTCTAACCCTGCCACCACCAAATGCACCTTATCTCAACCAGTGGCTTGTTTTAAAATCATCATCATCATCATCGTAGTAGTAGTAGTAGTAATAATAATGCTGATGATGATGCTGATGCTGTTTTTGCTTGTCCTTACCTGTCATATTGTGCAGGTGTCTGTAGGAGATGCCGGCGCAGAGCTTGAAAGTCGCGGGCAGCATTGTGGTGTTCCTGAAGAGTGGCAAAGGATCCTGGCTTTCGTGTTCTGCTGCTGCGCCTCGGGGATGTTGTTGCTGTTTTGTTGGAGCCTCCTTCGGTCTCTGGCCTTAAATACACCAGCTGAAGGATGCTGTTTTGTCAGCAGAGAGATAAGAGAATACATCATTTACAGCAGGCTGGCTGACGCCAAGGTCAAGCCCATCACCTCATGAGTTAGTAGGGGCAGGCAGGGGGGAGGGAGGCGTGGATATCGCAAGGGGAAGCCCCATCAAAGGGCAGAATCCCCATCAAAGGGCAGAATCCCCAAATCCTTTAAGCCTGCATTCCTGAATTGAGAATTGCCAGCTCTTTTCTGGGCAGGGGTTGCTTCACTTTTAAACAACTCCACGGCAAACAAATTCAGCAAATAAAGCTTTTCCTTTCACTCTCCTCTTGGTTGAAATGGAATAGCTGCTGCTGGTTCAAGCGTTAAGGGCACAGCACCCTGCCTGTGGGTGGTGGGGTGAGGGGAGAGATTGGCAACAGACATAATAATCAAAGGTAGCAAGTTAAAGACCTCCGCTGGAGCTATTTAAGCAGATGCTGGACAAGACAACCACCTGTCAAGGCTGCCCCACCCGGCTTTGTAAATCTTGCATTGAGCAAGGAGTAGGACCAGATTTCATAGATAGAGTTGGAAGGAGCCTACAAGGCTATCGAGTCCAACCCCCCTGCTCAATGCAGGAAACTAGAGGAGGGGTCTCCCATCCAGGTAATAACCAGGCCTGTCCCTGCTTAGCTTTCCATGCTCAGACAAGCTGAGCCAGCATGAGCCACACCTGCAAGATCTCTTCTAGGTGCACAGTTCCATATTTCCATTATTTCCTTTCTTGATTTATTTTTAAAATGTATACCACATCTTAAAAAAAAAAAGATGTTATCCCCTTGGAGCAGCTGACAAGGTAATAAGATAAAATGCAATCAGTGAAAACAATTTTTAAAATACATCATAATAAAAACAGCATCGAGAATTTTCAGGCCAAATTAAATGTTCTGTCTTGCGCGCATAGCAGAGCCATGCGTGCTAGTTTTCTTTACTTCTGTGTAAGCGTGTGTGGCCTCTGATTCGGATTGGGACCATGGCACTCTGGCAGGGGAGGTCTCCCAGTCCCCAGCTCCTCATTTTTTTCATGAAATTCCACCACCATCACCCTGCCGGGAGTTTAGAAAAGAGAGAGAAAAATGCTCCATTCACTCTAATGGAGTTTCTTCTTCTTCTTCTTCTTCTTCTTCTTCTTCTTCTTCTTCTTCTTCTTCTTCTTCTTCTTCTTCTTCTTCTTCTTCTTTTCCAACCCTCCCACGGGGGGGGGGGGATTTCATGGAAAAAATGAGCGGGTGGGTGGAGGTTTAACCTCCCCTCCCAGAGCACCATGAGCCCGATCCAAATTGGAAACTAGCATGCATGGCATGGCTCCAGCATGCGTGCTAGATGGAACATTTCGTTTGGCCCATAGTAACATCAGATCAAAGAGTAAGAAGGGTCCTCAGGGACCATCTAGTCCAAGCCCCTGCTCAATAAAGGATCTGCAATGCAGGGTGCAGCTACAGCTGCCCTGACAGATGGCCATTCAACCTCTACTTAAATACCTCCAGAAAAGGAGAACCCATCACCTCCGGAGGCAGCCTGTTCCACTGTCAAACAGCTCTTAAGCAGTTTCTTGTCACCTGCTTTCTTGCCATTTCCACCAACTGATTCTAGTCCTGCCCTCTGGAGCAATAGAGAGCAAGTTTGCTCCATCTTCTGCATGACAGTCCTTCAGATATCCTGTCAGACTACTGTCATGACTCCCTCCAGGGTTCTAGTCCCCACATGGCCATGAAGCTCACTGGGTGACTTTGGGCCAGTCACTGACTCTCAGCCTAACCTACCTCACAGGGTTGTTGTGAGGATAAAATGGAGAAGAGGAGGAGAATTATGTAAGGCACCTTGGGTTCCTTGCAGGAAAAAAGGCGGGATATAAATATAATTGATAAATAGATAATCAATAAATTAATCTTCTCTTCCTCAGACTAAACATACGCAGCTCTTCCAACTGCTCTTCATGGTTTTCTGACCCCTCACCATTCCGGTTGCCCTTGTCTACACATGTTCCTGTTTGTCCTTGTTAAAACATGGCAACCAGAACTGGCCACAGTACTCCAAATGCAGCCTAAGCAGTGCAGAATACAGAACTATTATTTCCTGTGTTCTGGACACTATGTCTCTGTGAATGCAGCTGAAGATTGCATTGGCTTTTTTAGCAGCTGCATCACACTGCTGGCTCATATATTCAGCTTGTGATCCACTGAGACAATGAGATCCTTTTCACATGTACTGCTGCCCCAGCCAGGTCTCCCCCATCCTATCGTGCTAGGGAGGCGGAAACTTGACTTGTTAATTATTCTTGTGTATTGTTTATATGTAGATGGTGGTTTACAGGGCAGTCCCAAACTCCCACTGGGGACTGCATGGTGCTCATCTGGCAGTGGGCTCAGTCAGGCAGTGGGCTCAGTCAGGCTGCTGGGAGTCTAGCAATTGTCCAAGTTTGGGAGTCTCTGGACCCTGTATGGTCAGCACAGGAAGCAATGAAGCCATGGTATTCAGCCAGACCTACAAAAGGCCCATGTGCCCTTAGGGAAGGCAAGAAAAGATGCCTAGGCCAAACTTGGTTCATAACTTGCAGCCAGGCCAGGGATGCAACAGTGCTATAAAGGAGGAGAGGGTACTCCAGTGTGAACCAGGCCTACCACATCAGAAAACTCCTATAATGCAGAATTTGAGTTTGTGGCACAAGTAAGCCCTAAACAGTTTGGCTCCAGGTTATTTGAAGGACTACTCACACCTGTATGAACCTGCCCCTCCTTTAAGATAATCTTTGGGGGCCCTACATACTGGCCTGCCACTAAGATCAGTAGGGTTGGCAGGGCCTTCTCAGTGGTAGCCCTGACCCTCTAGAATGCCCTCCCAAGAGGTTTTCGGCTGGCTCCATCTGCGGCTGCTTTTGAAAGGACCTTTAATAGGTACTTGCTCTCTCTGGCTTTTAACTGAAAAGTTTGTACAGTATTTGCTGCTGTTAGATATTTGAAATTATGTGTCCTTTAAACTGACTCATTAAGAAAAAAAAATCAAGGTGTCTTTATAATTTGATAATGAACTGTATTGTTTTATAGCAGTCCTCACTGGGCTGTTTTGTTCCCTCCCTCATAGGGTTTACCATTTTTGTACTCTGCTCTAGGCATGACTCTAAGCATGCTCCAAGTATCTGCTCTAAGCATGACTAAGGACACAATTCTATGCATGTTTAGACAGGAAAAAGTCCTAGAAACTTGCAGCATTGGGAAGACAAAGGAAAAAATCAGGAAGACTTTACAGAGATGGAGAAAGAATACTGGATCACTATTAGTCGGAAGAAATATTTGGTCACATTTTATTACTCTCTGTGTGTGTGTGTGTGTGTGTTTCAATTTACATAGTGGTTTACAAGATTAAAAACAAAAGTACAATGTGATTGTGACTGTTGCATGATACATCATTAGAACTTCTGTGTCCATGAATAATTTGTTATTGTTCTGTCCAAAAAAAAAAAACTCCCATTGAGTTTTGGTGATGGCAAGTTATAGTCATATACCCACTGCAAATTTAGCTCATGAACTGCAAGCAAGGAAGAATCTGGGGGTGCTTTCTTGCCTGGCATACTACAGACCTGCACGCAAACTTGTAAAAGGCTATTTGCAAGTAAAGGGCTATTTACAATACTACAAACTTGTAAAGTATAAGTGGCACTACAAACCCCACTTTTCTGCTTTGTACTTGTTTTCTATTTCTTTCTTTTGTTTTTCAAATTAAACCTCTGCAGGCAAAGAGGATAATGTGGTAATAAATGCGTCAGACACATTGTGCCCGCTTGTTCTAATGTTCCTGTTTGTTTTTGTTTATGTAAATACATAGTTGGTGCAATTGTGCAATCTGTTTGTGAAATGTTATGTCTTTAGCTCCTTCTAGTCCCAACCTCTCTCTCACTCTTGCTCTGTCCAACACACTGATCTCTCGAACACCCAATGGGCGCATTTGCATGTCACGCTAAGGCACCCTGGCAATAAGCCACGGTGGGTTGGTTGTCAGGCAAACAAGCCACGGTGCACCCTACAGATGATTGGGTGCACCATGGGTTGCTGGCCCCCTCCCTCCCCCTCCTCAGTCCTCCCGCAGGTATCCCAGGGGACACTGCAGGCAGACTGAGTTGTACTTGTGTCCCCTCTCCCCGCTGCAATCATGAGCTGTTTTGGGTGGCTTTTTTCCATTTAACCTTTTTTTTTTTCAAATTCAGATTGCAAAAGCCAGCTGTTGCTAACCCTGTTTTGACAGCTACGGAAAGTCCCTTCAGAGTGCCCCAGTGGCACCTTGGAGGTGCTGCCCATGGTTGCCAAGCATATTTTTTAAAAAAAATAAAAAAATTGTCCCTCTTAATTTTTGCAAATATTTGCAAAAAATATTTTTTTTAATTTTTTACACGCATTTGTGCAACTGCAGATCTTTGCAGTTGTGCAGGTGTGGGAATGGGGAGCCTCAGGTGAGCAATATGCAGAGGGGTGCCTGCTGGCAAAGTCCAGCAGATACCCACCCTGGGCATTACCCCACAGAGGCAGCAAGTAATTTAATTTTTCCCTTTGGTGACATCTGACAGCTGCCAAAAGGCGAGCTGTCAAATGTAACCAAAGCTGCGAGTGATCTTAGCAGACGAAAAGGTGCATCGTTCACCCCCTTTTATGGCAAGATCCTCAGGGGGGAGTTGGGACTCATGTGTCTCAAGGGTGCCCTCACTTGTCATGTTCCTAAGCATGACTCTAAGCATGCCACTCCAAAGATCTGCTCTAAGCATGACCAATGGCACAATCCTATGCATGTTTAGACAGGAAAAAGTCCTACAAACTAACAGCATTCCCCAGCCATCCTATGTCTAAACATGCATAGGATTGTGCCCTAAGTCTGGATCTAACCCATGTGACCTCTCTTATGCCCACTTTTCCCAGACATCACACTGACATTATTGTTAGATTTAAGGGAATCCTTGAACAAGTTACTTAGAGGTTTTATTTCTCTATCAAATTGAGATATCAAATTGAGAGTTTTGCAGAGGAGAAGGAGGTGGGGAAGGAGAAAGAGGTGAAGAAGAGAAAGAGAAGGGAGAAGGTGGTGGAGAAGACTGGAGAAAATGCTGATTTAATGTTTTAAATGTTGGTTCTTCTAGTTGTATTTATGCTGGTCTATGACCGTAATAAATCTTTGAGCAGGGCGTTAATGTGCATTTTCACAGGCTCTCCCCCCCCCCCCGCCTGCCCAGCCCCAATTCTCTCCACTTTTCTGCCCAAGCTTCCTCAAGTAACCTCAGTCTTATCCAAGGTCATTTGCTTGCACACGGCATCCAGTCCCCTTGCTGCATTATGGTCTTATGGTGGGCTGGGGGGAGTATAGATGGCCATGTGTGTTATTTCAGCTGTGACGCACACAACTAAAGTTTCTCTCCTCACCGCCCCCCACCCCCAGCCAATCCATGCTTTACATCTGCTTCTACATTCCTGATATGTTAGAACAGCAACAACAACAACAAAAACTGTTTGCCAGCCCTGGGGGGTGGGGTTGTTTGTTTTTAAAGCACAAGCGGTGTTGCATTTTTGACTCACTTAAACCATAGCACCATCATGACTACATAAAATGGGAGTTTGCTTTTGCCCCCCTGATGCCCTCACTGCCAGTCATGGTCCTTGCAAGGTCCAGGCCAGCTGCACCACTTCCTGGAAGCCAGACCCTTGGTCCCTCTAACCCAGTACTGTCGACACTGACTGGCACTTGCTCTTCCAGGGTTTCAGGCAAGCATTTTTCCAGCCCTACGTTGGAGATGCTGGGGTCGAACCTGGGACTTTCTGCATGCAAAGCAGGCGCTCTACCACTGAGTTATGGGGCCCCTCCTGACTGGGAGCTGCAACAAAATGTATACCCACACACACCCTATCAGGAGTGGTCCTGCTCAAGGTTCTGGCCAGGCAACCATGTCTTCCTCTAAGATATTATAACCTATCTGAGCAAGCTTAAGCCATCTGATTCACTCTCCCCCTTTCTCCTCTGGGTTTCCATTTTTCTTTTCCAGCTGACATGCAATATTCTAGGACTCCTGATGACCATTGAGCATTCTCAGGACTTATTAAGTTGTTGTTGTTTTTCCGTTGGGGTGGGGTGTGTGCCTCCTTTGGTGCTTTTAAAAAACATGTGTGTGCATCTACAAATCTTGGGGTTCAATCCAATTGCAGCATTTCTTTTTTTAAAAAAAAGGTTAGCGTGTGTGTGAGTGTCTCTGTGTGTGTCTGTCTTTGTGTCTTCATGTCCATCCATCCATTCATCAGGGAGGGGCCGTAGCTCAGTCTTAGAGCACATGCTTTGCGTGCAGAAGGTCCCCGGTTTGAGCCCCGGCATCTCTGGGCAGGACTGGAAAAACTCCTTCCTCAAATCAGGCCTGTGGCTCACGCTGGCTCAGCTTGTCTGAGTGTGGAAAGCTAAGCAGGGTCAGGCCTGGTTATTACTTGGATGGGAGACCCCTCCTCTAGTTTCCTGCATTGAGCAGGGGGTTGGACTCGATGGCCTTGGAGGCCCCTTCCAACTCTATGATCTATGAACTAAATCCTGGAAAATGCTGCCAGTCAGTGTAGATCAGTGTTCTCTGACCTTGGGTCCCCAGATGTTTTTGGCCTACAACTGGGGACCCAAGGTCGGAGAACACTGGTGTAGATAATGCCAAGCAAGATGGATCAGACTTAAGTCTGACTCAGTATAAGACAGCTTCCTATGTTCCACCCATCTCTAGTACAACTGAATGCATACTTCAGCGACCTTTGAAAAAGAATGAAGGCAGTTTTCAGGTTATACAGCACTCTTCTTCAGGCACAGGTGTATAATACAAAAATGGTGCGTGGGTGATGGTAAGGGTGGATATTAAAGTGACAGCTTGCCAAGTGAGAGAAGAAGATCAGCCACCAGCAGAGACCACCTTCTTAGATTAGAAGAAAGAAAGAAAAACCACACACACACACACACACACACACACACACACACACACACAGAACTGTATCTGTTGTGAAGTGGGCTGGATTATCTTCCCATAACAGACAAGCAAGATGCTGAAAGGGAGATGATAACAGTCAAGGATGAGATGACATTTCACAGATGAGTTACAGCTGAAGGGATGCTCTCTCCAAACAGCCAATGAATCAACAGCTGCTTCCTTTGACGTCAGCTTCCCTGCTCTTTTGCTGGGACACTGACCTTCCAGGTCACTGTCGCAAGAACTCGGAGAGGGTTGTTGAGGCCAGCAGCTCTGCCATCTCTGCAAAGGCAAAATGCTGGGCCCAGGAGGTGACGCTGCCCAATGGTTAGACAAGCTGTCTTCCTGGGTGATTCTGCTATTAATATGCTCTGTTATTTTACACATTATTATCGATGCCTGTTGCTCCTGCTTTTCTAATACAGATTTATTCCCCCACTCCCAGCAAGGGAAATCCATCTTGGCAAATGGCTGTCCTCATGCATAGCAGATACAAATGCACACTCCCACCTGCATAGGGAGGCTTACGCGCAGGGCCCTTTGAATTGGCTGGCATCACCATCCAGGGCCACTAGTTGTTACACACCACTAGTTGCCTGTGACTTCAGCGAGCCTGGGGGCAGAATACTCCATCATGTAGTCATATATTATATTATCACCACATGTGGAGAGTGGAAGATTTTTGGGGTTCGGTTTTGCTCTCCAGGTCCAATAGCTAGGAAATGAAAAGCCATTGTAGTGGTTAGCATGTTGGGCCGGGATGCGGAAGATCTGGGTTCTAGTCCCCACTCAGCCATGAAGCTCCCTGGGTGACTTTGGGCCAGTCACTGACTCTCAGTGGACAGTTCACAGCAGGGGTGAGATCTCTGAGTTGAGTGTATGCCGACGCAGAAGAGTGTGCAAAAATCAATGGTTTTGCACTTGGGATGAGCAGAGAGAAGGGCCCACGCAGAAGTACCGACCTGGAGCTAGCTGAAACGGCAGGGGGTGGATTGAAGACTTGGTGGGAACGGGCTGCCAAACTGCCCTCTTGGGGATCATTTTCCTGCAGTCAGAGTGGCACATGGCCTCCACTTATGTGCAGTTTGTATATCTGTCAATAAAGCAGATACTGCCAGATCTTCTTTCTGTACTGTGCTGTGAGTTAACTTGCTGTCTGATTACTCTGAACAGGCCTGTCGCTTATGGTTTTGCCCTAAACAATGTCTGATCAGAGGGTGGGATCTGACAAAAGAATGTTAAATGTTACTTCGGGGCCAGGAAAGCCAATTTATATCCCTCTAAGGGAGCTGACAGTTAGAAGATGTGAGAATTGTTAGATTGTTCAGATCTGTTCATCTTCAAAGTGCTGCGAGACTCTTTGTGGTTAGAAGGTGGTTAATTCTGAAAGAGAATGGAGGGTTTGAAATGGGGGAAGGGGCTATCAGAGCATGGAAGGCTGCACACCCCACCTCCAGATATGAGGGAGGTGATATGTGTGTTTGTGTGCATGTGTGCATGTAACATGCATGTGTGTTTGTGTGTGTAAATGAGCAAAAGAGGATGAGGCAGTCTATGGCTACTAGTCATGTGAATAATGTGATGGCTATATATTATTTATTTGTTTGTTTGTTACACTTATAGTTCATAGATCATAGAGTTGGAAGGAGCCTACAAGGCTATCGAGTCCAACCCCCTGCTCAATGCAGGAAACTAGAGGAGGGGTCTCCCATCCAAGTAATAACCAGGCCTGACCCTACTTAGCTTTCCACACTCAGACAAGCTGAGCCAGCATGAGCCACAGGCCTTGTGCTTATAACCTTCTTTTTCCTCCAAGGAGCTCAACGTGGCATACATGATCCTCCTTCTCCTTTCCATTTTATCTGCACAACAACCCTGTGAGGTAGGTTAGGCTGAGAGTCAGTGATTGGTCCAAAGTCACCCAGTGAACCTCATGGCTGAGTGGGGACTAGAACCCAGGCCTCTTATGTAGAGTCCAACACTCTACATAAGAACATAAGAAAAGCCATGCAGGTTCAGACCAAGGGTCCATCTAGTCCAGCATTCTCTTCACACAGTGGGCAACCAGCTGCCCACAGGAAACCCACAAGCAGGACATGAGTGCAACAGCACCCTCCTGCCCATGTCCCCCAGCAACTGGTGTACAGCCTCTGGTACTGGATGTAGCATTAAGCCATCAGGACTAGTAGCCATTGATAGCCGTCTCCTCCAGGCGTTTGTTCAATCCCCTTTTCAAGCCTTCCAAATTGGTGGCCATCACTACATCTTGTGGAAGTGAATTCCATAGCTTAGCACAGAACCTCTCTGGAAAAATAATGCACAAAAGTGAAACAACCTTACAGAAGTACCAAGATGGCTTCAAAGCTACGGTGTTTGATGGCAAGTGTTTCAAGGTGTAAGTGAACTTTCATGGTATTAAGGAAAGCTCCCTCCACCTAGAAGGCCCTCATCTGTCATACTATGTGGATGGGTGTAATTACACTGCCAGCCCACGGGAAGTGGATGTGGGTAGAATGAGGAAAATAGGAACATTTCCTCTTGCCAACCCTTAACAAATGGGGAACATGCCTAAAAGGGAGGTATGAGGGTAGCAGGAGGAAATTTATTACACCAGGAAATGGGAATGAAATGGCTAGAAAGCAAAAGAGTGGGTTGGAGAACATCCAAAAGCCACTGAACATCGATTTCTGCGTAGCTTCCCGAGTGAAAGGGACCTGAGCCTTTTACGGTGCTGCTCAAACGTTACACAGAAATGGAAGAAAGTTGGTGGCTAGACCTCCAAAACTACCAGGTGAAATTCTTTCAGCTGCCTAATGGGACACATGAATAAAGAAGAACATGCTTTCCCATCGCAAAGTACCGAAGTTAAAATCTGAACTGGACCAAAAAGACTAAGGTTGTTGAAGAAAGGGAGAGCATACAAAACTCCCACAGGATTGATGGGAAGCATATGAGCCTTGTGAATAGTGCTGCAGGGAGCAGCTGTGTTTCATTCCTAAAGAATGGCTTTATCAGCACAGAACCTGAAGATGTGGGGGGTTTTGAGCTGCAGCTTGCAGATTAGTCAGCAGACTCCTGTATGGGACACCATGGGCTAGGGAAAACACTTGAAGCACGCACCAGCTCACCATGCATGCCCCACCAGCAGTGGACTGACAGCAGCGTGCTGGCGACATGTGCTAGGCAAGATTGAAGCGCATGCCAGATGTGCGCTGCTGCAGCACTCCAGATACCTCACATCTCATGCATCTTCTACAATGCATAACGCTCAAACTACACATTTTGTTCCTCAGCTCTAGCCTATTTACAGCCCACTTAGCGCATTTCCTCTTGCAATCCAACAACACAGGCATCTCTGTCTTAATGTGCGTTGCTCCAGCCATATAACATGGTAATACCTAGTTCCACACAGGGGCGATACTGAGTACCAAAAAGATCCGGATGAGGAGCTCAGGCCCACAGGACAAAACAACAACAACAACGCACAAATTTGCATATGCCAATTTACATATGCTCTAAAGTCTCTCTGTGTGTGTCTTTAAAGGACCCTGTCTCCTAAGGACACACCAATTTGTAAAAAGGGGTGTATGGACAGGGGAGGGGAAGGCATTTGATTTCAGGGGGGGGGAACACAGGCAGAAAGATTCGAGGGGGGACGGCAGGCAGTGGAGCACATGTGGGCAAAAAGCCAGCTCATCCAGGGGGATCAGATGCAAGAGAGATCCTCAGGGCCCCTGTATCTTTATTTCAGCAAGTGCCCATGGACAGCAGGGTGGTGGGGCAGATGGTCTCCCAGAGATTTGGGGCTCCAAATGCAAGATTTGGGGCTCCAGCCCTAGTGGGCCACCCCCTAACACCGCCTCTGGTTCCACACAGTTTCTGACAGACTACAAGGTCTGTTTTAGAGAACGCTATATTGAATTGCCAAGATATAATTTGATTAAAAGCTGTTTGGCTATGATTATGCCCAAGTGTGTAGTCATCTTATTGCTTGCCCTGTGCTATCCATTGTTACTGCCCACTGAACCCTGGACTTCTTGTTTTGAGTCTTACAGATGGAACAAATCACTTCTCGGATGCATTTTTGGATTAGCAATTGGACCGCTTGAACGTGGGCTCAGTTAGTATCCATGTCGTCACATTCTTCTGATTTCAGCTCAAAGCTTGTGCAAGGAGATGGGTTTCTCTTGAGCCTGCCATCTCTGCGTTGGTAGAATAGTACATATGCTGCTTTTGTCACTACTTTCTCTTAAATGCTGGTGGTGACACACTGCTATCATCAAAATAATACAATTTCCATATTTTAACTCTGCACTCTGTGACCACTTTGCCACACTGGATCTTACCTCCAGTATCAAAGGCAGTACGCCTATATACACCAGTTGTTGTGGACCATGAGTGGGAGGGTGTATTGCACTCATGCCCTGCTTGTGGGCTTCCCAGAGGCATCTAGTTGGCCCCGTAGAAACAGAATTCTGAATTAGGTAGGCTTTTGGTCTGAGCCAGCAGGGTTTTGGGACAGACAGGTCAGTGGCAGAGAAAACCTGCTGTAAACTGAAGATTGGAAACCTCTTGAGATGTAAGGCACCTCTCTGGAGACTGGATGTGACACGGCAGGTCTGGTGCCCGGTAGGAGCAGGTACGGTGCTTTCCTCCACTTATGCTCTATTTGTATATTTGTAAATCAAAGAAAACGTAGAGTTCAGAGGGGTCCCAAAAGTCATTTAGTCCAACCCACTGCCCATGCAGGAAATCCACTACTACAGCATCCCTGAGAGGTGACCATCCGGCCTCTGCTTTAAAAACCTCTGCAGAAACCATAAACCAAACATTACAAAAACACAAGCCTCCTGTGCTCTCCGAAAGAAGCCGGACCCAAACCCACCTACTTCTCACCACTTGGGGAAGCGGGAAGCACCTAACAGCAACCTGCCGCCCTCCCGATGTGTTCAACTCCCATGGCCAGGCTGGCTGGGGCTGATGGGAATTTTAGTCCAAAACCATCTGGAGGGACCCAGGCTGCCTAACCGGATCTGAAAGATTTGTCACGGTGGTTGCTCGTGTTCTGCGTACTTTGCTCAAGAAACACGCTCACCGGTCTTTTTTGTCTTTTGCGTCTCCAGGCCATCATATATGTAACAAATCGAGAGAGAGAGAGAGAGAGAGAGAGAGAGAGAGAGAGAGAGAGAAGGTAGCAATTCTCAGTGAAGGCTGGTGGCTCTAAAGTCAGCGGGGCGGTATATCCACTCTGGGTTTCAGTCAGAGCTTTAAAGGAGCCATCCATGGTACTGGAACCTACTTTGGGGTGGGTGGGGTTCAGCACCATGGATAGCTCCTTTAAAGTTCAGACTGAAACCCGGAGTAGATATGCCACCCCCCTGGCATTGGAGCCACCAGCCGCCACTGCCAATTCTCCTCCTCCTCCTCCTCCTCCTCCTCTTTCCTCTCCTACTGGAGGTTGGATATCATCATGGCTTGACTGACTGTCTAACCATGATGAGTGTACGTGGGAAATATAATGTGGTGGTTTTCCGTTGCCTTCCACGTCGCAGCGCTACGGCCGGTTACGATGGCTACCATCTCACCCGGAGTTTTCCACACCAAAGCCCTATCGACATTCCTTCCCTTGGTCTCCAATTGGTACTGACACTACTGCTGCCTGAGGTCAGGTGGAATTTATTTTTTTATTTATTATATTTATACTCCGTCTTTTTTCCTGCAAGGAACCCAAGGCAGCTTAGATAATCCTAATCCTCCTCCTCTCCGTTTTATCCTCACAACAACCCTGTGCGGTAGGTTAGGCTGAGAGTCAGTGACTGGCCCAAAGTCACCCAGTGAGTTTCATGGCCGAGCGGCGACTAGAACCCAGATCTCCCAAGTCCCAGTCCAACACTCTCACCACTACACCACACTGGCTTAAATTGAGAGGCAATTTATTTCCTCAAGGCCCCACAAGCCGCCCTCCTGGTCCAGCTCCTCCGCCCAAAGCCATTGGCTTTCCCAGTGGTTGGGTTACTTACCGCCGCCCGATACTTGGTGTGGCTGAGGTACATGGTGGCGCTACTCACCAAAGTCAGCCCTGCGGGATGTCTCCAGCCATCATATAGGTAACAAATCAAGACAGAGGAAGAAGGTAGCAATGCGAGGGACCCATTTGTGTCTGGGGAGTGAAGGTGAGGACCATGGTGGAAAGATCTGATGTCACACTCACATGTTTGCATCAAGCCCAAGCATTTAATGCACCATTCATTACTCAGTGCTGGTCATTGCTTTCCTTTGGCACCCCTCTTTTCACATGACCTCCTCTTTGACTCATGCCATTACTCATTTTCAATGAGCTCTCCATGTTTGTCAATACAAAAAACAGATGTGGCGTGTACCAAATGGAGTTATACATTACACATTAAAAATATGTGCCCAGATGGGGACGGGTGTCAGTGACAGGCGTGACCTCGTTTGTTGGTATGTACGGTGGACCCTGTGCTGGAATGACAAATGGTCTGAGATGAGACTGTTAAGGGAAGACTGGCTTGGACCTGTTCATTCAAGAAGCATTTGCCCTAAACCAGGCAAAGGAGATAATGGCACATGGAAGCTGCTTCTCCATGTGTGTGTGTGTGTGGACCTCCTTGCTGGGTTAGGATCTATGAACATGGTTGTGCTTCCATATTGGAATGCTCATATAGGTTTTAACCTATGAAGTCTTACACGGCTTGGGACCGCAATACCTGATGGAGTACTTCTGCCAACCCGAATCCACCCGGACACAAGGCAACATCTGAGGCCTTTCTCCGAGCGCCACCTCCAAGCGAGGCTTGGAGGGTGGCAACAAGGAAGAGGGCCTTCTCAGTGGCGCCCCCCCCCCATTTATGGAAAGTTCTCCCCGTCGAAGATTGCCTTGCGCCAGCTCTGTCATCTGTTCGGTGCCAGGTTACGACCGCCCTCTTCTCCCAGGCACTTACCGGTAATGGCAGTTAAGGGTGCTTGATGTCATGATGAGGTATTTGTGTGTCAGCTGCTGTTGACAGGTCTGATTGTATTGGAGTTGTCTGGCCGTTGAATTGTTGTTGTTTTTTTTAATCGCTCAGAGAGCTTCGGCTATTGGGCAGTATATAAATGAAATAAATAAACAAACAAACAATTTCAACCCGAGATGTCTAACGGACCCCCATTTGCCTGACAAGGTGTGGAGGAGGGTGTGCCTTTTGGGCCACACTGGTGTGCTGCTAGCAATGTGCATGCCCAGCCATTTTCCTTGGTGTTGAACACAACTATGTTGGAACACAGGAAGCTGTGTTATACCATGTCAACTCTTGCTCCATGTGATGTAACTCAGTACTGTCTGCATCAATGTTTTGCAACCTGGGTCCCTTGAGATAAGAACATAAGAAGAGCCCTGCTGGATCAGGCCAAGGGTCCATCTAGTCCAGCATTCTGTTCACAAAGTGGCTGCCCGGCTGCCCATGGGATCCCACAAGCAGGACATGAGTGCAACAGCACTCTCCTGCCCATGTTCCCCAGCAACTGGTGTTTAGGCACACTGCCTCTGACACTGGAGATGTTTTAGACTGCAATGCCCATCCATCACCCAGTGGCCAAGTAAGCCCCATTGAGTTCAGACAGACTCCCCCCACCCCAGTAAGTGTCTATAGAATTGCAGCCTTGCATGTATACTCAATCCGAAGTAAGCCTCATTAGTTCAGTGGGACTTACTCCCAGCTAAGTGTGCATAGGATTGCAGCCTTAGACCCTTGAGATTGATAACAATAACAAAGGCTGCATTGATTAATCAATCAACCAATCGAGAGGGGCTGAACCTCTTTCAGCCTGTCAGCCAAATTCAATTTTCAAGCAGTTCTCAGCGGCTGCATTCTAGTGGTGGGCAGGGTCAAAGCAAAAAGGGGGCCTGGCTAAAAACAAAGGGGGCAGGGCCAAAACACCCCAAATACCAGCATATATTAGTTTAAAGCTCTCGCTGCCAGTAATAAGCTTTAGGAGATGCATTTCAACCATTTAGAATGTGCGGGGGGGGGGAGGGGGAGACTACACAAAAGCCAGCAAACCACAAAAAGGTTAGGGGGGAAAGGGGGGGCAGAAGAAGAATGTGTGGCAATCCAGACATATCTAAAAACATATAGATATATATATATATATATATATATATATATACATGCATACGTTATCTAAAAACAGAGCGCATACTATCCTTGAGCCATTGTTTTATCTCATGTAAATTTACACCTATGGGCAGAGCAATCCCAAGCAGGGGCAGGGTGGGATTTATTTGGTTATTCATTTCAGTGCCCACCCCTGACTCCTTTTTGCCTGTCCTGAGCTGATGAAGGCCTAACGTGCTTCCAGAAGGGGCCTTGATCATGCCATAGCCGTGTCTCATTCACTGAACTTTACAAGGGGGCCAAGATGACATCGTCTTCCACTTGAACTCCTCTCGTATCTTCTTCCATCTTTTTTCCCTTACTGCAGGAAATCCGTGAAGGAAGAAAAGATGGAATAGCTGCACAATGCCTGCTAACTGGTGGCGCTAGGAGCCTTCCATCTGGAAGCACCCCTGGACTCTCCATTACATTACAAATTAACAGCGCACTGTATTCTTCTGTACTATTAAATGGGAGTGAAAGAAGAAGATGCCACTCAGATATACCCTATGCTGCCCCATTTGTCTTCTTGCAGATTATGGGGTGGGTTGGAGGGGCTTCCTAGAAAAAAAGAGAGAGAAGGGAATGCCATTTGCCCTGAATCTGAGAAAGTAGATTGGCTAAGCATTTTTTACAAACATAGAATTATAATATTTATTATATTTCTATCCCACCTTTTTTCCTGCAAGGAACCCAAGGCGGCTTACATAATCCTCCTCCTCCTCCCCCTCGCTCCTCCTCCTCCTCCTCCTCCTCTCCATTTTATCCTCACAACAACCCTGTGAGGTAGGTTAGGCTGAGAGTCAGTGATTGGCCCAAAGCCACCCAGTGAGCATCATGGCCAAGTGGGGACTAGAACCCGGATCTCCTGAGTCCCAGTCCAACACCCTAACCGCTACAGCCACACTGTCTCTTAAAGACTGGACAAGCTACACCTCAGAAAGCTCCGTGGGCACAGTTCTTCTTCTAGGAGCGGTGAGCAGAGAATACGGGTGGCTGTAAGGGGGCGGGGCGGAGGCCACACATCTTTTCCCCCAGTAGAGAGCCAAATGTGACAGCACTCAGACCTTCTGAATCAATGTAAGACACGAAGGGCAGAATTCTATGCATGTTTAGACAGATAAAAAAAAGCCCTACTACTCCCAGCATTCCCCAGCCAGCATGGGAATGACTGGGAAATGCTGGGAGTTGTAGGACTTTTTTTTCTGACTAGGCATGCATAGGATTGTATCCTAAGACACTTAGGCCTTGCAAGGGGAGGAAGCTGCGTAGCAAACTGGATGTAGTTAGCTCCGCCTATGATGACCCCTTGGCTCTGCCTCTGCTAGTGGCCCTTCTTCTGCCCTCCCACTCGCAGTAGTCACCAGCCATCACTGTAACCCAGGTAATGCACTTTTGGATCTCATTGATGCATAGGAAACCTCCTGCACTGAGCAGCGGGTTGGACTAGATGACATTCGATGGCCCTTCCAACTCTATGCTAGAGGAAGCTGCATTGGACCACATCTATTTGTCCATCTAGGCCATGATTGTCTACTCTGGTGGCCTTCCTCCAGGCTCCCAGGCTTCCCCATCACCTGCTACCTGATCCTTTTTAAATCAGAGCTGTCAGATTTCGATTCTGGTGGGACCTTCTGCCTGCAAAGCATGTGCCTTGCCACTGGCCTACAGCATGAGCATCCCTCCCCAGCGTCCTTCTTAAACGCACCCTTCCCAATGAATTATGCCTCCCTCTTCCCTCCCTTCCCCACCCTTGGTTGGAGCCTCCTCCTCCTCCTCCTCCTCCTCCTCCTCCCCCCCCCTCCACGGCCTGAAAACATGTGCCCACTCAGCCTCTCCAAAGCCTGTTGTAGTTCTTTGCACCAAGGACACCATATCGAAAACAAGCCTCCTTTTCTTTCGCCAGAGATAACCTTCTGGCAAACTTTTAAGGGAGCTGTAAAAAGAAACGAGCCAGCCCGCTTGCCCAGGCAGGAGGAGGAGGGAGCGTTCGTATGAGCAGATAAAGCATCGGTTCTATGATCCCCCCAGTTACCCAAGCAAATCGGGAATGGCTCGCAGCGTCTTGCGCTATCAGTCCTTTAACTGCAAAAGCCACAAACCTGGACTCAGCCTTCCGGAAGAGGACAGACAGAGAGAATGTACCGTTCCCATTGTCCAGATGCGGAAAGATTCAAGTGCCACTCAAGTTGGCATGCATATCCTCTTACCACCTCTAATTAGATGAGGCTAGATCAAGGGCTAGCAGGGCCGTAGCAGGCCCTCTATTCTGCCCCCGGCCCTGAACTCACATACTCACAACATTTGCACGCACATACACACACAGAGCCAAAGAATGCTATATTGTCTACAACATAGTGAAGGGGGTCTCTTCGGGTATAAGGCACTGTGGGGCCACCCTGCTGGCCCCATGGCTGACATCACACAGCTTCCCTGGTCCATCTCAGATGTCCACATATTGGGCATGGTCTGTACAGGGCAGGGATGTTGAATCTCATGGCCCATGGGCCATACTCGGCTCGCCTGGGGTCCCAATCAGACCATCTGCAGTTCCCAAATGGCTACAGCCCTTCCCCCATCCCCACTTCCTTCCCCTCAACTACCAATCACTGGGTGGTTTCCTGGGTCCCCACTGCCCTTCCTAAAGGTAGAAATGCCTCTCCTAAGGCTTTGTGACTGACAGGGAGAGCTTGAAGCTCAAATATGCTGGTATCTTTGGCCACACTCCTTTTGCCCTTGGCCCTGCCCTCCACTGGAATGCAGCCCCCGAGAGCTTCTCCAGAACAAAATTCGGCCCTCAAACTGAAAAAGGTTCAACACCTCTGCTTTAAAGTGTAGCCCCCTGCAGGATGCCTGGAACACAACCCCATGGGGCCCTGAGAAGCTGCCATGGGTGATTCGGAGAGAGTTTTGTGCATGTGGCTGTGTGCGCGTGAGGCAATTCTGAGAGCGAGTGGGAGATTTGAGAGAGGAAAGGGATTGGGGTGACCACAGAGAGAGTGAATAGGAAGCCCTGTCCAGAGAAGACTGTGGAGGAAAGAGCAACTAAGATGTCTGCATGACTGCTGCAGGAACAGAACGCTGAATTAGATACACCTTTGCTCTGATCCTGCAGGGCCCTTCTTACATTTTCATGTGGTGTTCTTCTTCCCTTCACACAGTATTCGTCCAGCAGGCGGAGAGGGATCATAGGATCATAGAGTTGGAAGGGGCCTACAAGGCCATCGAGTCCAACCCCCTGCTCAATGCAGGAAACTAGAGGAGGGGTCTCCCATCCAAGTAATCACCAGGCCTGACCCTGCTTGGCTTTCCACGCTCAGACAAGCTGAGCCAGCGTGAGCACAAGGGCCGCTTATGCATCGCCAAAAAACAGGAAATGCATCACCCTGCCCCCCCAAAATAGAGGACAAAAGAGGGTACCGATTTGCATAAAATGGCATGTGCACATTTATTTATTATTAATATTTATATGCACCCCCTTATCTGCTAAAAATCTGTGGAGGTCGTGTACAACAATTTAAAACAGTTAAACCTTGCAACGATAAAAATGAGAACATTAAAAACAGCCAAAACATTTAGGGCACAATCCTATGCAAGTTTAGACAGAAAAAAAGGCCTACAACTCCCAGCATGCCCCAGCCAGCACAGCTGGCTGGGGCATGCTGGGAGTTGTAGGCCTTTTTTTCTGTCTAAACTTGCATAGGACTGCACCTTAAAAAGTTTTTTTTTAAAAAAAAAACCACTTTAAAAATGCTGATTTATATGTCTAGATGTGAATTTAGAAACCTGGGGCTGCATTTGTAAATCAATTTTAAAAATTCAAAGGAGGGTTGTACGTATCACCTGCCGTCCCAGGGTCACACCACTCTGATGTGTCCGCCCAAGGGCCCGGGCTTCCCGTGTAACCTCCAACTCCATCAAAGAGGCACAGGGGAAAATTAGAGATTTCCCAATGGACCACTCAGGGCCGCTTGCCTTGACTGAGGAGGCCAAGGCTGCGTCGCTTAAAAAAATATTTTTATGATTGAGTAAGAGGGGTGTTTTCGTAGCCCCCTCCCATCCCACCTCATCCCATTCACAGCAAAGTCCATACGCTTTCACTGTGGTTTTCTGCACTGAGTGGTTGCAAGGAGGCAGCTCTGTCAGGGGCCAAAGGAGACACGACACTGTTCAGGTTTTTAGCCCTAGTGTGTTTGCTTTTTTTAAACCAACCATAAATAGATAGGAGGGAGGGCAGTTTGGAACCATGCCATAGGGGATAGGATAGGAGTTTTTTAACCCTCTGCCTCCACCACGGCCCCAGCTGGAATCACCACCACCTCATGCGCCACCTTTGACCTGGACATGGATTGGACAGCCCTTCAGCTGGAGGACAAATAGAGGAATGTCCTCTGACAGCCCTTCAAATAGAGGATTGTTCTCTATAAAGTAGGACACGTGGCCACCCTAAACACAAATAATTTGGGATTTATCTGAGCATCATGTCTTCTACCACTGTTTACCTGGTAACTGTCATTAATGCTCCTGGTTGTCTGCATTTCTCCTACTTCTTTTAGTGCGTTTTGTTTCTTCAGTTTTGTAACACTACAAATATTTCCATAAAAATACAAAATACAACTAATATTGTTGTATTAGCTGCTGTCGGCAGGGCCAGTGTCAAGGGTAGGCATCGTCGGGCACCTGCCAAGACAGAGCCCACACCTCAGCAGGGCCCTACTGACAACAGCCCCGTGGATTTGCAGCGGGTGGTGGTGGGGACTGCATCTCAGCTAGGGTGCCAAAATACCTTGAGTTAGAGTTGTACTATAAAGCCTCGGCGGGGCAGAACAAGGCTTTACATGGCCCCTCTCATGCCCCGCCGAGGCCTTACCTTTTTCTTCGGGCCGCTTGAAAAAATCAAGGCAAAAATCAAGGCAAGTGGGAGCGGCGGCGGAAATAAGGCTGGGCAGCAACCCCACCCTCGAATACATTGCTACTTGAGTTGGCCCTGTCAATGGGGCTGACTCCCAGTTAAGAATAGCCGCCTAAAGAAAGATATGATAGATTTATAAAATAGTAATGCATGATGTGGAGAAAATAGATAGGGAGATTTTTTCTTCTTCTTCTAGTCTCGTAATACTAGTCCGGGGGGGGGGGGGCTTTGTCATCCTAATTTCAGGAAATTCAGGAGAGACAAAAGGAAGTATTTCTTCATGTGGTACCCAACTCACTTATGGAGCTCACTGCCACAAGATGTAGTGATGGACACCGGCATAGATGGCTTTAAAAGGGGATTGGACTAATTCATGGAAGATGAGGAGGCCCTCAATGGCTAGTGGCCTGGGATTAAAACATAGGGAGGCTGTTGCCTCTCTTCTATGTGCCGATCTTCATTCTTAGTTTTGTTGGCAGGGCAGGGCAGCAGACCGGAACTGGGATGGTTCATTGAACTGAAATGCATTACTTACTCCCATGGCTAAATTTTTCCGAAGACCCTGAGTGCTTTCCATCCCAGCAAGCTGGGCATCCTTTGCTATAAATCTCAGCCTACTGGACAGTTTGGCCTTGCCTGTAGAACTGCCCACTTTGGGGAAGAAACACTTGACGGAAAAATCGGGAAATCCGTGCCCCCACGTGAGTCATCGCTCTTCCGTGTTTGTGCAAACAGAGCTGCCGTCGGCAAGGCCCCTTGTCAAGGGTAGGCATGGCCGGGCGCCTGCCAAGGGACCGCACCTCGGCAGGGCCCTACTGACAACAGCCCCCTGGATTTGCTCCTCCTCTTTGCCATTGCAAGCTTCTCCCGCGACAAGGGAGGTGGTGCGAGGAACGAGCGGCAGAAGCCCTGGCCTACTTGCTCACTGGATCTCTGCATGTCAAGCAAGCAAGTGGCAGCAGTGATGAGAGAGAGGCGGAGCGGCCGGTGACAATAAGGGTGTCTTGGCCAAGGGCCCTCAAAAAGCTGGAGCTGGCGCTGGCTGTCACCTTTATCTCTCAGGCCTACTGCACTGTGAACTGGGCTGCATCACATCCACTCATGCACATCCTCCCTCTCTCTCTCTCTCTCTCTCTCTCTCTCTCTCTCTCTCACACACACACACACACACACACACACACACACAGAGAAAGAGAAATAGAGATAGAGATAGAGAGATGTCCACCCCAAAGAGAACTGGCCTATATAGTGCTTAGCAATATTAACTTGGCATTTCATAGAGAAGAAAATGCTATGTAGCTGCAGCATCTATGCTAAAAAGCTAGGGATGGACTTAAAAAAAAAAAAAGCAACCACCTTCCAGGCTAAGGGTGCGATCCTACAATCCTATGCATGTTCAGACAGGAAAAAAAAGTCCTACAACCCCCGCATTCCCCAGCTGGGGAATGCTGGGAGTTGCAGGACTTTTTTCTGTCTAAACATGCTTAGGATTGTGCCCTAAGTTAGTTGCATTTAATTCCGACTGAAATCAATGGGACTTAAGCCGTGACTTAATGTTTCATATTGATTTCAATGGGACCTAAGTACAACTAACTGTGGAATCCTATGCATGTCTATTCAGATGTAAGTCCCACTGAGTTCAGTAGAACTTACTCCCAGGTAAGTGTGACTAAGATTGCAGATGGGTAGAGCAATCCAACGGGGACGGGAGAATCCGTGGCAGATGGGCCATCAAATCCAAAGCCCGGCCGGATTCGCACTGGCAGGGCACAGCTATACTGGCCTGTGGCTCACGCTGGCTCAGCTTGTCTGAGCGTGGGAAGCTAAGCAGGGTCAGGCCTGGTTATTATTGGATGGGAGACCCCTCCTCTAGTTTCCTGCATTGAGCAGGGGGTTGGACTCGATGGCCTTGTAGGCTCCTTCCAACTCTATGATCTATGAAGTAAGCAGTGTGCGCGTGTCCTGCTTTTCCTTTTAGCTCTTATTTTTCCCCTTTGTAGATTTTCCCTCTCATCTGTCATTTCTTGCCAGCTTCAGGGCCAGCATGGCCCTGACATAGCATGGGCATGTCAGGTCAGGGCGTAGTAATGTATTTTTATTCTCTGGACTTAATGGTCTTACAGAGGACCTCCTCTTTAGGCAGGGTGGCCACTTATGCATTGCCAAAAAAGAGGAAATGTGTCTCTAAAAATAAGATAAAAGAGGACACCGATTTCCATAACATTTGCATATGCTAATGTGTTGTGTATGTATAAATGCAAATTTAGAAATAATAACTATACTTTAACTGGAAATGCAATACATCTTGCCATCGTGAGGAAGACTGACCAAGTAACCTATGTGCCTGCTCAGTCTGCTGTACAGGTACTAATTCTGGATTTATTTATTTATTATATTTATATCCTGCCTTTTTTCCTGCAAGGAACCCAAGGTGGCTTACATAATCCTCCTCTCCATTTTATCCTCACAGCAACCCTGTGAGGTAGGTTAGGCAGAGAGTCAGTGACTGGCTCAATGCATCATGGCCGAGAGGGGACTAGAACCCAGATCTCCCAAGCCCCAGACCTACACTCTAACCACTATGCCACACTGGCTCTGGATGAGCAAACACTCTTCCTTCTTGTTTTTTTATTTTATTTTAAACCAGACCTAGACTGGGCCGCCCATCACAAAGAGGACACCTTCAAATAGAGGGACAGTCCTCTGACAGCACTTCAACTAGAGGACTTCAACTCTGTACTTTATGCAACCTGTATAAAGCAAAACCAAAACCCAAACCAAAAGCGGGAAGCCAACTCCTCACAGATCAACCCATACAATGGAAATCTCAGTTTGCCACAACCAAAGAACAAGCACACCGCGTCACGCTTGCAGATGGCGTGAACAAGCGATCCAAACCCTAATGAACCTGAACAAGAAAATAACACAAAAACCCTCCAAGATGATGAACTTTGAGCTTGGGGGAAATGTCTTCATGACCCAAATATGGTGAGATCATATAGTGATCAGTCAGACCCTAGTGCATGAATCATTATGTGCTGATTCACATGTTGCCCTCCCAGTGTGTGTGTGTGTGTGTGTGTCTGGGGGCAGTGGGAGGGGGGCATTGAATCCTCTCCTGCTTTTTTAGAATCCTGAAGAAGAGTTTGAGCTAACAGAACATAACTCTTAAACTGGCAGGTTTTTTTATCACTGGATTTCTACACATATTCAGAAGTACAGTCATGCCTTGGATTTAAGAGCATAATTCGTTCCAGAAACGTGCTTGTAATCCAAAACACTCTTATATCAAAACGAAATCCCCCCAAAAAAAAATTGTACAGAGATTTTTAATTTAAGCCGTACTACAGTACCTGTATTGCAAGACGTCGCTTGTATATCAAGTCAAAAAAAATTAAATAAATATTTAAAAATTTGCTTGTCTTGCAAAATGCTCTCAAACCAAGATACTTGCAATCCAAGGTATTACTGTATATGTGAAATAGACATGTGGCCGTTAGTCACACATTATGGTATACACACAGTGTACTTTTGGGTTTTTTGTATACATAAATCCTTGGGTGAATCATCTCCAAGTGCATTATAGCTAATAGACCAGCACTAACGTTTACTGAAATGCACAGTTTGTTTGTCTCTTTCACTGTCAGCACCAGGCCTTTCGTGGCTTTCCATTTTATACGGATGTTGGAGAAATCCGCAACAGATTCAAATGAGTTTGGATTTCTTTGAATCCAACCTGCGGATTCTGTAACAGAGCAGCTTTGTCCGTGTGGATTCTGCAAATGTGTGGACTGTTTTCTAATTTGGGGTGTGTGTGATTATTGGGTGTGTGTGATTTGTGCAAATTTGCACTTGCACTAATGCGCACTTGCAAAAGTGGAATGAAATGCTTGTAAATCCCTAAAAAAAAAATCTGATTCTGTCAATCAGTGGACGACAGAATGAAAGAGGCTTGACAATCCATGAAGCACAGATGGAATGGATTTAACAAAATCCATATGTCCCTAGTTTTAAAGACCTTTTTTTTAACTGCCTTTTCCTAATATTTTAACTGGTTTTATGAGCATGCATGCTCAAAACAAGCGGGGAGTGAAGAGGGGAAGGGTTTGAAGAAAGAGAGACTGAGGTGGGTGTGGAAGTCAGGACAAATATGTGGAAGTCTGAGTACATCCCATCATGATCTGCTCAGTGGTGAGGACAGTGGTGTTTTCCTTACAGCAAATCACATAACAGGAACAGCATCATGTGGACGCTACATCGCAGTTCCACCAGAAACAAAAAATGGAAAAGCAACGACATAACGCAAAAGAAGGCAGCCTGCATCTAATTGTTTTACTGTTTTAATTGTTCTTGGGTTGTTGTTGTTTTGTGTATGTGTTCATATTTTAAGTCGCCTTTTGAGGCCATATGTCAGCCTTCCCCAACCTGGTGTCCTTCAGATGTCTTGGACTTCAACTCCTATCAGCCCCAGCCAGCATGCCCAATGGTCAAGAATGCTGGAAGTTGTCATCCAAACATTTGGAGGGCACCAGGTTGAGGAAGGCTGCTGAATGCTAAATGTGATAAGGCGGGATAGAAGCTTCATATATAAACTAAAAATTCGTCATTGATGCAAGAGCCCCAGAGTGTGGTATAGTGGTTAGAGTGTTGGACTAAGAGCAGGGAGACCCAGGTTCAAATTGCCACTGAGCCACGGAGTTCACCGGGTGGCCTCGGGCCAATTGCTGTCTCTAGCTTGGGCTACCTCACAGGGTTGTTGTGAGGAAAAATTAGAGGGACCCCCCCCCCTCATCCTGAGCCTCCTTGGAGGAAGGGGATGATAAAAATGTTAGAAATAAGAACTAATAGTGTCTGAGGCCTACATAACATCCCCCTTCATCCTGCTATGTATCTGGCAGGGCTGACATGCCTTTAACAACTGCATAGCAGACAGATGTTCCACGGGGGCAGCATAATGCATTGCAGCATCGCTATGCTGGGAAGATCTTGACTTCTTGAATTTCTGCCTGACACAGAACTAGCTAAAGGCACACACACGTCCCGCCAGAGACAGCAAGGCTATCCCACCCACCCACCCCCCCAGATATTACCTGCACATCTTCTGAAATGTTGACTGATCACTGAGAAGGCAGCAACTTGTGGCAGGCGGAAATCCAGAGAACTAGTAAGAACTGCTGCTCTCCATCACCTTGAGAGGTCATCAGCTCCTGGATTGTTTCCCGCTAGGGCACAGAACACTAGGGGTTAAGGCCTCTGGCATTGAAAGCGGCCTCAGCCTTGAAGAAGCAGATGGAACTTGGCAGCCGGGAGCATCTCTTGGGGGCAATCTGCAGCAACAGCTGGCCAAGCTCTGCTGTAACTGTATCATTTATTTATTTATTTATTTCCTGGTGTTGCAGGGCAACAAAATGTTGCAGTACAGAGTGCTGCTGTTCAGGATTCTAGCCACTCCATTCCACCCCCTAAGCCCATCTCTGGTTTTCCTTCTCCCTCCCTCCAACAGTCAGCATTCCATGGTCACTGTGCACGCTCAGTTTCCATCTGCCTTTGAGGGGGGGTGTACCCCCACCTTCCAGTTAGCTCTCTCTCTCTCTCTCTCTTTCTCTCTCTCTCTCCAGATTTTGTATTTCTGCAGACCATGAGGTTCCCCCAACCCTGCTAAAAACTCCCTTTTGTACATGAGTGGTGCCGGTTTAGCTACATAAGGAATGGCACTCACACCTTGAACATTGGAAATAGAGGGACTCCACACTTTATTGAAATAATGACAGCATCCCCACTGGATCTGGACTGCATACCCCCAAAGTTTTCAATAGGGCCGAGATATTTAGTCACTAAATGTTTACTTTTAATACACAGATATAAACATATCTCCTGCTTTTCATCTTAAAAAGATTTCAACACAAGTACTTTTTAATTCAAGCACTTACGAAAACTGCAAGCTGCAGGCGCCACCTTAGAAGAGGTGTCCCTCCTTCTCCCTCACAGGTGGTGGTGGTGGGGGGCTCCAATAGTGGGCAGAGCAAATGGCAAAAGGGGTGGGGTCAAAATCCTGCCCAAATGCGGGCATATTTTATCTGAACGCTCTTACTGCCAGTAACTAGGCATTTCCACTTTTTAAAATGGGGGAAGGACTGTGCAAAAGCCGGGAAGCTACCAAACCACCGTGGTGGTGGGTGGGTGGGGAGAAGGGGGCAGTGGCCATACTGGGAACCCCAGGAGGGCTGAGTTTTACCCCCTGGGGCTTAGGTTCTGCACTCCTGGGCTGGGGCCAGCCTTTCTTCTGAGAAAACATCTGTAGGATTGTCCTATTAACCTGATAGCAGTATTTTCAAACTATTTACTTAAGTGATGTTTATTTTACCAACCTGCCCGGTCACCGAGGTCATCGGATGGCATGCTCCTGGTGGTTCCACATGGACCCATGGCCCGATTGGCGTCCACCAGGAGAAGAGCCTTCAGTGTGGCGGCTCCATTTCTCTGGAACTCCCTGCCTCTGGAGGTCAGGCAGGCTCCAACATTGTGTTGTTTTTGGCACCTCCTGAAAACACTTTGGTACCAGGAAGCCTTTTTGAACTAACCAGCCACAGTTTTATGGATTCTGTTTTTAACATATTGTTTTATTCTTTTGCTTTATCTTTTATTGTTCACTGCACCAAAATCTCCATATCGGAATATGGAGCAGTGTATATAAATCTGGTAAGTAAAAATAAATAAAGTCTAAAATAGATTTTAAAAACTTACCCAGCAGGACTGCCTATGTTCTGCCCTTAGGGTTGCCTTCCCCACCTCTACCCCTTCAGCCCCACCTGCATCAATTAAGTACGGTAAGTAGGTGAAAATAACGTTATCCCCATTCCAGGAAAAAAAAGATTCTCCAGCTAAATTTCTGACGGATGGGAGCATCTAGTGGTCTGGTTGGCTATTTGCAGTCATTAATGGACTGGAAGAGGGGGGAAAAGCAGTCACGGACAACAGCAGTCACTTTCTCTTTAAGGAACTTTTAAGGCTGCAATCCTACATGTGACTTGATACAACTGGCTCCTTCCTGTGAACTCAGGACCACTTTGACTTCGCCTCTGCCTTCTCCTGCTAACTATACTTGAACTCTTGTGTATGACCCTGGACTGACCTGATTTCTCTCTTTGTTATTCCTGAGACTATCCAAGCCTGGACCAGGGCACTTTCTGGCCTAGGAGCAGGACACCACCTGGGGCATGAGATCAGATTTGCTCAGTGCATCAGATTCCCCCTATGAGGAATATATATGCCCATTGGGCCTTCAACTGCTGGCATATTGGCAGTGGTGCAGTGGTCATTTTTGAAGCGAAGGCACTAATCATGCCAGCCCCCACAGCCACGCCCCAAGGATAGTCCAAAAAACTCAAGTCAGCTACAGCTCTAGCAGCTTTATTTCTGCCAGGAGCAGGCCTTTTGTAAAGCTAATGGGTCTTAATTGTCCATTCAAGACCAGGTCACCCCAAAATACTTTGCATTACAACAGGGAACAATATATTCATTTCTACCCCAGCTACTGTTATGAGTTGCAGCTAAGCTCAGGGGGAACAGGGAAGTCTGAGGGTGGTGGTGGTGGTGGCAGATGATGTCAGCATCCCTGCTAATAAAAGTGTTGAAGCTGCCTCCCTGTGAGCCCTGGGTCACCTCTGCGTATTGGATTGGGATGCAGCAAGCAAGGACAGCATGCCCTGAGCTGCCCAGATGAACCCCAGGTGTGATGGGGAAGAGAGTGCACCCTATGCCACATGAGAACATCTTTTAGTAGGGCCAACTTCTCCTGCCTGGCAATGGAGTATTTAACTTGACACAAGAGATGGCCTGGATGACCATCTTTTGGCAAAGGTACTTCTTCATGTGGCGTGTGGAATTTGTGGCCACCAGACACAATAATGGCCAGTGGCTTGGACAACTGGAAGAGAAAGTTAGACAAATCTATGGTGGGAGAAGGTCTTAGCAGCAGCCATTAGCCATCAGTGCTTCATGGAACCTTTAGGTCAGGCATGTTGAACCTTTTTCGGCTCGAAGGCCGAATTTGATTTTGGAGAAGCTCTCGGGGGGGGGGGCATGTTCCAGGATAGGTGGGACCAAAGGCAAAAGGGGTGAGGCCAAAATGCCAGCATATTTTAGCTTAACCTCTTACTGCATTATGCTGCAAATGCCAGAAAACCAACAAATGAGGACGGGTTAGGGGAAAGAACATGGGCCGGGGTGTGTGGCCATCTGGAGAACCCTGGATTGGGTCTCTAGGTGGGCTGGGTTTGGCCCTTGGGCCTGAGGTTCAACACCACTGCTTTAGGTTAAGAAGGCTGTATTCTAATTTTCGCTTGCATTTATACACCACCTTTTTACCAAGACGTTCAAGGCGGTCCATTATGAATGCCACTGAATTTCATCCACTGGCAGTGGAGGCTTGTGGCTGCAGCCTGCAATGTCCTTGGGGCAGTGTATCCACTCCAGGTTGCAGCCTGAACTTTTAAGGAGCTATCCATGGTGCTGAACCTAGTTGGGGCTAGGGTTCAGCACCATGGATAACGCCTTTAAAGTTCAGACTCAACCCGAGAGTGGATACACTGCACCACTGACATTAGAGACAACAGCCTCACTGCTGGTAGTGGGCAGAGGAAGGGTCACTGCCTTCAAGCACTGCTTGTGGACTTTTTGGAAGTACTTTGTTGGCTACAGTAGGAAATAGGGTGCCAGACAAATGGATCTTTGTTCTGACCCAGTAGGGTTCTTATTAGCACTCGAGGTTGGTGCAGTGATACAAGATGACCACATAAGATATATTTTCCTTTTACAATGTTCACACACAGGGTGAGGCAAATAAAAGATGACACATGGGAGACATCAAAGTTCCTGGAAAGGTACAAATCCTCCGTTCTCCATATAATCCAGCCAAATGGAACTGTGTCTTTCATCTCAACAGTATAGGCAGGGCTGTGTGTATTCCACATTTCTATCATACAGCAGAATTTGGATGCAGAATTTCATTCTGAGAAATTTATTTAATTAAGGCTGTGTTGTCTAGTGGTGAGAGTGCTGGACTGGGGACTCGGAAGATCCGGGTTCTAGTCCCCACTCGGCCATGAAACTTACTGGGTGACTTTGGGCCAGTCACTGACTCTCAGCCTAACCTACCTCGCAGGGTTGTTGTGAGGATAAAATGGAGAGGAGGATTATGTAAGCCGCCTTGGGTTCCTTGCAGGAAAAAAGGCGGGGTATAAATATAATACAGTAATACCTTGGATTGCAAGTAACTTGGTCTGAGAGCATTTTGCAAGACAAGCAATTTTTTAAAATAAATTTTGACTTGATAAACAAGCGACGTCTTGCAATACAACGTAGGGCTGTAACCGCTCGCTCGCCTCTAGCGGGAGGAAGCGGGCCGAAATCGGCCCTGCTCATGCCCGCCAGAGACTCGCTTTGATATAAGAGTGTTTTGGATTACAAGCACGGTTCCAGAACAAATTATGCTTGCAATCCAAGGTATTACTGTAAATAAATAAATAAATAAATAAGGCAAGTTTCTAGTTCTTATGGATGCAAAGATATGGCTGGGAATGCCTCCTGAAACCTAAGTCTAGAAATGGGTCGAGGTCCAACGCTTCAGGGCCTTGAGTTAAACTCCTTCCCTCCCCCCTCCCTCACAGGTAAGGATGGAATTATGCAAAAGATGGCACACATGCAAATGTCCTTCATTTGCATATCTGATTCAAGTCATGGAAGTCAGCTTTCATTGGTGCAGATTCATTTATTTATTTGTCTTCAGTGCAGATTACACACAGCCCTGGGAATAAGTAACAAGGAAAAAAATGACACAACCCATGTGTGTGTGTGTGTGTATCCTGTAATTCATTGTGTGTGTGTCCTGCAATAAATTTTTTAAATCAGGAAAGAAAAATCCAAATGAATGAGGACACTCCCTTTCCCACCCCCACTTTCCCTGACTGGGATAAAGTGACAGCCCCTCTTCACTGAGAGAGGTTGATTCATTTCCCCTCCCCCTTACATTCCCCTATGAAAAAAATATCCCTGACACATCTGGTTAACGTTAGTTACCACATGGCTTGGCTTGCAGCTTTTTAAAGCTTAAAAATGTACATCCAGGCATTCAACATACAAATATTTACAAATGTACAAAACAAAACCAGAAATTGTAAACCAAAATGCACCAGAATCCAAAATGAACAGCATCAAAGAAATAAAAAGGGGCAAAAATCCAAAAAACAAACCGGTCCCAAATATATTGATGCAAAAAGAAAAAAGGGTGGGTGGGGTGGGAGGAAATAGAAAAATGTAAGTGTCCTTTTCTGAGGTGAGGTTCAATCTGGCATGGAAATAACCGCTGGATCCACAAGACAATGAGTTGTGCGGGATTTATCAGCAGAGGAAATAAAGACTGTCCCATTCCGACACATAACCAAATCACGCAAAGGACCAGCAAGGCCAAGAGGATGTTCCCCCAATCAGCTGCATGTATTCCTTTGAAGCATCTTCTGACTTTATGCACCTTGGCAGGCCCATACTTTCCATTTCAGCCTTTCAGAAAACACAAAGGAACTTTCTCTCTTTTTCCTTTTTGGATGATAACCCCAATGGAAGGCTTAAAAAAACAACAACCACCCTTGCCAAGAGCAAAGAAAGAAGCTGGCAGTGATTGTCCCAGGAGAGATTTCGATTGATAAGCCTGAAGATGTCTGGCAATTTGCCCGTAGGTCTAAACTCTCAAATTCATACACACGTACACTGCTTGGACCTTTATGCCCAACCTTTGACACCTTTACAGGTGTTTGATTGTCCTCTGGAAGTGACCACTCACTAGGCTTCCTCACCTTCAGTGGGTGCAACTGAAAACTTTGTGGAAACTATCTAGGTCTTGTCTCAGTCCAAAGGATGTGTGTGTGTGTGTGTGTGTGTGTGAAGTGTAAAGAAAGAAGCAAAGGCATAAGTGCTATTTCCTATTTATAATGCAATAAGAAGGAAACTTGAAACAACCTGAAACACGTATTTGAGATCAGTTTTGAATAGCACCCAATAGTGCCAGTAGGTAATTTTAGATCTTAGATTTAGGGCATGTTTAGACAGAAAAAACTCCTACAGCTCCCAGCATTTGCTGGGTGCTGTAGGACTTTTTCTGTCTAAACATGCATAGGATTGCACTCTTAATAGTTTTATGCCCCCACCTTTAGATGGAGTTGTGAGGTACACAACAAACCTTTCTCTTCTGCCCACTCCTTGACTAAGATTCCATGCTTTACAACTGCTTCTACATTTCTGTTATGTTAGAACAAGACCAAAACAAAGCAAAACAAACCACCAAACTTTAAAAAAAGTTTGCCAACCCTGATTTTTTTTTTTTTTTTAAAGAAATACTCTGAGCTTGTGCAGCTTCACGTTTTAAACTCACTGAATTAATAGCACCATCATGACTACAGGAATAAAATGGAGTTTGCTTCTGGTGCCCTGATTATCACTTCATGAATACAGCAGGTCTTACTTTCGAGGAAACATACAGGATTGGGCTGTTAGGATCAAACACACACACACACACACCACTTAGGGTGCATTCCTAGACTTGTTTAGACAGAAAAAAGTCCTAAAACCCCCAGAATTCCACAGTTAGTATGACTGGCTGGGGAATTCTGGGGGTTATGGGACTTTTTCTACCTAACCATGCATAGGATTGCGGCCTTGATTCATTGGCATTCTACTGGCAGATTTAGTCTTGACTGCAGATGTGTTAATAAATGGTGCCTGCTGCAACCTCTTTTTCAGAGACAGAGAGGAGGAGGAGGAGGAGGAGGAGGAGGAGGAGGAAAGAGAGAAGGAATGGGCGAAGAGATAGAGGCAGAAAGAAAAGTAAATCAAACAGAAAAGCAAGTGGACAGATCTAAATAAACTATATATAATAAAGGTTAAAAAAGATAACACATAGGGAAAAATTAAAACCGGGTTCTTCAGCATTGCAGGTTGTAGTTAAAGGGGAGTTCTTAGTCTGGAAACATTGACACTCCCCCCCCCCTTATAGAATCATAGAATAGTAGAGTTGGAAGGGGCCTATAAGGCCATCGAGTCCAGCCCCATGCTCAGTGCAGGAGAACAGATGTGGGCAGCCCAGGCAGTCACCCATCCCAGCACTGACCCAGCTCATACCTGCTTAGCTTCAGCATGTGGCCTGCATTATGTGCTTTCGACACCACATGCAAGTTTTTTGTGTGTATTTTCTCATTTTAAAAAATGCATTTTTATACTAATTTCACTGTAAAAGATGCATTTTGGTACTTTTTAAAGCCAAAAATTGCACCGCAAAATTCAGAGAACTGTGGAATCAGAAGGATAACTGGGTCCCGATCCACACATTGGTTCGGGAGGTGCAAATCAACTCGGTTCATGGACTGAACGAAATCGTTGAGCATCCCTGCTCCTAGCATTGTGCTCCTTCCACCCCTTTCCATGCTGATCCGCTACAGCCTTCCCCAAACTGGTACCCTCCAGACATTTTGGACTTCAACTCCCATCAGGCCCACCCAGCATGGCCAGAGTTAGGAATGCTGGGAGCTGTAGTCTAAACCATCTGGAGGTCACAGGGTTGGGAAGGTTGCTCTAAAGCAGTGGTTCCCAACCTTGGGTCCCCAGATGATGCTGGCCTACAGCTCCTAGCATACCCAGCCAGCATGGCTAATGGCAAGGGATGCTGGGAGCTGTAGTCCAGCAACATCTGGGGACCCAAGGTTGGGAACCACTGCTCTAAAGGGAAGCTGGGGGACCCCTAACTGCTCTTCAGCCCTCTGGGTCCTCCATGCTCCTGGCCTGGAATGACTCTGGGCCCTTCTTTTTCTCCTACACAGGGCCACAGACTGCAGAACAGCTTCCAGCAGAGGTGTTGAACCTCTTTCAGCCCGAGGGCCAAATTCAATTTTTCGGAGCAGCTCTCGGAGGCCGCATTGCAGTGGTGGGTGGGCCCATAGGCAAAAAAGGCGGGGCCAAAAACACCAGCCTATTATAGCCTAGCGCTCTTGCTGCCGGTAACTAAGCCTTAGGAGAGGCGTTTCAACCTTTTCGAATGGGGGGGGGGAAGCTGCACAAAAGCTGAGAAACCATCCAACAATTCGTGGCTGGGACAAATGGGGTGGGGCCAGGGAAGGGGCGTGGCCATCTGGAGATCTCAGGTGGGTCAGATTTGGACCGCGAGCCTAAGGTTCTGCAGCCCTGGTTTTGAGGGTGTGTGGAAGCGGGAATTCCTGAAAAACCCTGGATGAACCAAAAGCAGCTAATACTTTAATAGACACACACACACACACACTTCTGTGTGTGCCTCAGCTTGGCCTTCCTCGTCTCAAACTCCACAAAGACCGCTGCAATAGCAGGAAGTCCACCTCCTCCGAGATGCCGATCTCCCACAACTGTTCTCTCTCCCCCCACACACACACCTGACCCACACCCCCATTTTTAGGCTCCAGTTGCCACCTTCAAGCCATCTCCATGGGACAGGGGAAAAAACCCTGCCCCAATCAGGCACGCTCCCTGGTGGATCTTACGTTCAAGTCAGGGCAGGGGAATTGCTGTTGAGACAGAGAGAAGTGGTGGCAAAGGGCAGAGCAGCGGATTCTCTTCGCGATCAGAGAATAGACAAAAAAGAAGGAAGATCCTGGCAAAGAGGAACAGCCTGGGCTCTGGGTAAGAGAGTCCAACAGATGTCCCGACGACGGCCACAATCCATGTCAGCACCAGGAGGTGGCATAGGCGTTCCTAGCCAGCTGCTGCCCTGACTGTCCCATCCTGAAGATCTGAAGGCTGCGTTCTCCAGGCTCCTAGCCGGTGACGGGCCCAGCGCAGGACAGGGAGGTCCCAATGTCAGCATCGTGCCTAAGGCAACCCTGAGAAGGCAAAGGACGAGGGATGGCTCCAGCAGGCCTCCGGGCCGGGGGTCAGGAGGGAGCCTGTGCTGTGGGCCGGGCCTGGCGAGGGAGCCGCTGACAGGTTGGAGTGTGGGTTGGCGCTAATGGTGAAGTCACTTGGCTGTGGGGGGAAAACGGAGAGACGGAGACACATGAGCAGAGAGACGGCCAACACGTAGGAGGAAAGCCCTGGTGGCACACAGACATGGTCAGGGGTGGCCGTGCCAGTCATGCTGCTGGAGGGTATCTCAGAATGCCAAGGAATGCTTGGTGGGTCTCCAGTGAGAGGGGTGCCTTTCCCACCACTATCGTCCCGAACTTAGATATGTAGCATATACCGTGCTGCGCAGTTGGCTCAAATCAGACTTCCTGAATCCAAGGCTAAAATTGGAGAGGGACCGTAGCTCAGTGGTAAGGCACATGCCTTGCATGCAGAATGTCCCAGGTTCAATCCCTGCCATCTCCAGTTAAAAAAGATCTTGGGTGGCAGGCGATGGGAAAGACCTTGGCTGGAGACCTTGGCATGCCACTGCCAGCCAAATCCGGCCCCCTGGGGTTTCCCAGATGGCCACGCCATCCTGGCCCTTCCCCTGGCCCCACCCCCTTTCCCTGACCACTTATCGGGTGGTTTCCAGCCTTTTGCGCAGTTTCCCCTATTCTAAAAGGTTGCGATGCCTCTCCTAAGGCTTAGTTACTGAAAGTAAGAAGTTTTAAGTCAAATATGCTGGCATTTTTTGTATTTTTGGTCCCGCCTGCCTTTGGCCCTGTCCACCTCCCAAGAGCTTTTTTGAAGTGGAATGTGGCCCTCAGGCTGAAAGAGGTTTTGCACCCTTGGAGCAGACAATATTGAGCTAGATGGACAAAGAGTCTGACCTAGCAGAAGGCAGACATTGTTCTCCCTCTCTCATAATACTAGAACCCAGTGGGGTCACCCCATGAAGCTGATTGGTAGGAGCTTCAGGACAGATAAAAGGAAGGACTTCTTCACAGAGCACCTGGTTAAACTATAGAATTCACTTCCACAAGATGTAGTGATGGCCACCAGTTTGGAGGGCTTTAAAAGGGGATTGGGACAAATTCATGGAGAAGGCTGTCAAGGGCTGCTAGTTCTGATTGGCTACTTGCTTCCTCCAGTATCAGAGGCAGTAAGCCTATGTACACCAGTTGCTGGGGAACATGGGCAGGTGGGTGCTGTTGCACTCACATCCTGCTTGTGAGATCCCGTGGGCAGCTGGTTGGCCACTGTGTGAACAGAATGCTGGACTAGATGGACCCTTGGTCTGATCCAGCATGGCTCTTCTTATGGACCTGATATTATATGAACCATATTCTTCCTATGGTCCTGATATTATATGAACAGACGTCCCTGCCTTGGGAACACACTTGATGGGTGGGTGTGGGTGGGAAGAATGCCTTAAATAAAATACAAAGCTGCCTTTCTATTGGTCCAGCTAGCCCCAAACGTTGAACAGCTTGCCAAGGGCTCCGGCAGAGGTCTTACACATTATCTGCTACTGGAGATGCCACGGGTTGAACCTGCAACCTCCTGCATGCCAGGCACATGCTCTACCACTGAGCTACGGGCCCCACCATCATTCTGGAAACAGAAAAACCCAAACACTTCCTACTACTAGCCCACACATTTTCTGGTTGGGGTTTTTTTTTATTTTTTTTTTTAATGAGAACTAGAAATGTAAAGAAAAAAGAAAAAGGGATCCTGTAAGAACCATCACAATTTGGCCTTAGATTGCAATGCTGCACACACATACCTGTGAGTAAGTTCCACTAAAGTCAACACAGGACTTACTACTGAAGTGGCACACATGTGAATGCGCGGTCAGCCTGCCATTTCGGATGCAATCATGATATTCCTGCACTGCTCAGCCCCAAAACGGGTTCGTTACTGGAACCGTGGCGCTCCAGTAGGGGGGGTGAGAATGGCGAGGGGACTGCAGCAGGGACAGAATGCAAGAAAGGAGTGAGAACCCGGAGGGTCTTACGTTACGTCGGAAGAGCCGCTGCAGGAGGCTGCGCTTGGGTGGGTCGGGGAGCTGCTTCCAGTCCAGGTCTGGGGATCGGATGCCATTTGGTCCAAAGATGTTCAGATCTTTAAAGCACTCTGTCTCAATCATCTGGATAACAGGAGGAAGAAGATGTGGTTGGTGTGTGTTTGGGGGGTGGGGAGAGTGCACCCTTATGCCAGACCCCATAAGTCTGGCGAGGATTGTATTATTTATTATTTATTTAATATATTTATTTACCACCCATCAACCCAAAGGCTCCCTGGGCGGTTTACAAGAAAAACAGGATAAAAACAATCTTAAAACCAAAAATATCATTAAAATAGAAATACAAATTGTAGGCAGGAGGTGGCCGAAAGAAGCAGCATGATCTCCCAAGGCTCTCTCCAGTCAGGATTCCCCATAGAAGCCACTGCAGAGGTGGGTGCCCCTGCCAGGAACAGATCAACCGATTGCACCAAAAGGTTCAAAAAACCCTTAAGAACATAAGAGTCATCCTGGATCAAACCAAGTGTCCAATCGGGGGGGGGGGGGGGGATACAGAGGTTTCTCCAAATGCACTTCTACATTCCAGAATCATAATTCTGTGTGATGAGAATGAACTGCAATGAGCCTAGTTAAGGTTAACCACAGTTTAGGGTTCGGACACACTAAACGGGGGTTAATTGAAATTGGGAGTAAAAGCTTCCGAACTCCTCCTCGCCATTGAGCCAGAGGAGGAGCAGGGAAAGGCGAGCTCAAGGTTGCTGTGGCTCATTCTCATCATGCTAAACTGTGGTTAGCGCAACATCTGTGTTGGGTACCCAAATGATCTTGAAGAAGATATTTAGACCTCTATTGTTGTGTTCTGTTGAGACTCAGTCCCGCCTTTTCTCTCTGTTATTGGTGCCTTCCCTTTAAGATAGATAGATAGATAGATAGATAGATAGATAGATAAGATATCAGTGCCCCCCAATTCCTCACCTCGTTCTGCCAGGGGATGGGGACACAGCCTGTGGCAAATTTGACATAGAAGTCATTATCGGTTTGGTCTAAGTTGACACCCTTCACAGTGGAGAATTGTTCAATGTCCAACACATCTTTGCAGTACACGGCCCGGGGCTGTAGGAATGACAAACAGAGATTCTGCTAAGTTTGCAGTCTCTGGGTCTTAGGTAAGGTGTATACGGTCTAGTTGAAGTGGTGTTTTACAGTGTACTGTGCTGAACCCCGTAAAAGCAATGCCAAAGAACCCCAAATCTGGCAATTGGAATTTTGCAAAATGTGCACATACCTGCTGATGTTTGCATGGTTTACTTTGCTTCCCTGAGTCAGATTTGCAAACTATCTGGAATTTGGGGGAGAAAGGACTGGGGAGTGACAGATGGAAGTGATGGTAGTACTCATTGAATACCAAAGCTGTCACATGGAAGAGGGAAAAGAATTGTTCTCTGCTACCCCAGAGGGCACAAATAGAGCTAATGGGCTTACATTACAGGAAGGGTAGATTTTGGTTGGTCAATAGGAGAAACATATTAATGCTAAGAGCAGTTCAGCAGTGGAACCGATGATGCCCTTGAGGGGTGGCAGGCTCTCTCCCTTTGGAGGTCTTCAGGTAGAGCTGGACAACTATCTGGTAGGGCTGATTTAGCTCTGGATTTCCTGCATCAAGCAGGGGATTAGACAAGATGGCCTGCAAGTCCTGCTCCAACTCTTACAATTCCATGAAGGATGGAGAAAGGTGAGCTGTAGGGACAGAGGTACAAGGAATGGTAGCTTTGATGGTGGGCAAGAAACCAGAAAGTGCACAAAAGTCCCTCTACTACTAGCAGTAGTGGCTGGTGGCTCCAATGTCAGTGGGGTGGCGTCTCCACGCCAGGCTTAAGTCTGAACTTTAAAGGAGCTATCCATGGTCCTGAACCTAAATTTAGGGATAGGATTCGGGACCATGGACAGCTCCTTAAAAGTTCAGACTGAAACCCAGAGTGGATACACCACCCCACTAACATCGGAGCCACCAGCCTCCACTGACTATTAGAAAACCCTGCCTGGTTCTCCTTGGGCTTCCTGGGATTTCAGTAGACCCAAACATTTTCAAGTATCTTTCCACAATCTTTATTTATTTTAAAAAACAAACAAACCAATAACTGGCTATGGGTCCATCGATACAACAGGAGGTGAACGTCACTGAACCTCCTTCCTGATGGCCCTGCACTGCCCTATCCTCGCATTTTGTCACGTCTGTCAGTCTCTTTTTGGCTCTCTATACCTGGCTGCCTCCATGTTCCTTGATGCCACTGTCTGATGTCACAGCGCCAGTCTGTCATCTGCCTGCATCTAGGCTTGCGAGCCCCTCTGTGACATCAGAGGACCTGAGGCGTCATGGGAAGCGGAAACATAGGATCATAGAGTTGGAAGGAGCCTACAAGGCCATCGAGTCCAACCCCCTGCTGGGAAACCTTAGAATCTGAACTCCAAAGTCTGCAGCATAAAAGCTGTGTTTACTCCATGGACTTTTCAACAATACTTTGCAGGTATTTGTAGATTGACTGAGTCTTTTCCTGGAAATGGATCATTCTTGCTGCTTGCCTATGTAAGATGAAAACCAAGGGAACCAGCTTTCTCCAACCTGGCGCCCTCTGGATGTCTTGGACTACAACGCCCATCATCACTGATCATTGGCTGTCCATGTTGGCCTGAGGTTGATGGGAGCTGTAGTCCAAAACATTGGGTGGGCGGTAGATTGGGGAAGGCTGTTCCAAACCTATTGCCAATTTCCTACATTTGCATGCGGTGGTGGGTAATCACCACAATTGGTTTACTATTGACAGGCAGAAGTTCATCATGGCTGTAGGCAGGGTAGGGGGCCAAAACCTCTTTCCCCAAATCTCAAGTTTTGTAGTACCATCTCGGTCGTGTGCTCGTCAAGTAACTCCATCTCTTAAGTAATAAGGTAACCTGGTTGCAGGCCATTTGGGCTTTTAAAGGTGACTGTGGGGAGGTCACGGGTGGGGCCAGCAGCCGTGATCCTGTTGCATGAAAGCTTAGGGCTCATGTGAACTAGCAGCTCCTCATGTTTGTTGGTCCAAGCTTACATCTGGCACAAATGAGGGTTTCATGATCCCGGCTTCCAGGCGCTTGAAATTGATGGTCTTGAAGAATGGGTGCAGCTTCACCTGGACGGCCCCGTCTCCCTTGCCTCCGAGCCGCTGCTTGGGGTCTTTGGTCAGGAGCTGGGGAAGGCATAAGGGGGTACCAGGATCAATGAGGATGCCCCTCCCCATGCCAGCTGTTCCCTTCGCCTGCAACCCCCACTGCAGCCGGTCCACGGGGATGTGCTTTGGGAGGGCTCATTTGCAAAGAGAGGAGCAGCCTCACCTGCCTCTCCCTCACAGCACAAGGACGTCGGGCGACCATAGCCATGCAAATGGCATCCGACTGCATGGACGCTGACCCGGTTTGCACACAACAGTGGCAAATCATGGATTAGTTAATTAATCCACGATTTCCTGTAGCATGTTCTGGGTGCATTCCGCGGCCATTTGGAATACTCAACTCCCGGTCAGGCCGACTGGGGGTTGTTACATGACATCTGAACCCAGACACTATAGGTTAATTGTGGGTTAAACAAGCCACTGTTAACCTACAATTAGTAGTTAGGATAACTGTGGGTTTAACCCATGATTAACCTATAGTGTCCGGGTTCAGATGTCACGTAGCAATCCCCGATTGGGGGGCTGAATAGTCAAAAAGGCTGCAGAATGTGCCTGGTGCGTGCTGGGGCAAATAATGGGTTAATTAGCCCCACAGTTTGCCGCCATTACGTATGAACAGCCCCACTGCCTCGTCCCAGCCCAGGCTGCTTCCCTCAGAGTGTCAGAGGTCCTTTTTGGGAAAGCACAAGGGGAGGAGGGCTGAGTCCTAGGAAGGGGTGATACAGGCACCCCCAACCTGGTGCTGGCCATGTTGGCTGGGGCTGATGGGAGTTGTAGTCCAAAACATCTGGAGGGCCTCCAGATGTATTGTACTGCAACTCCCATCATTCCCAGGCAGCATGGGTCCCTGTGTTTTGATTTTATGAAAGTGAGCTATAATTCACTTATCGATAGTAATAGGGCGTGTTTTCCCCCTTTCATAGATTTCATAGATAGAGTTGGAAGGAGCCTACAAACAAGGCTATCGAGTCCAACCCCCTGCTCAATGCAGGAAACTAGAGGAGGGGTCTCCCATCCAAGTAATAACCAGGCCTGACCCTGCTTAGCTTTCCACACTCAGACAAGCTGAGCCAGTGTAAGCCACAGGCCTGTGATCATGGTGATTTTTCTGCCTGTACTTACGTTATTTCTTGCATATTTTTGGGAGAATTTATATACATAAGAAATCTTAATATTAACACATTTTCCAGAAAGAAAGAAAAAAGAAGGCAACGTCTCTTTGCAGTGAAGACTGCTCCCTATCACTCCTACTGCACAAACTATCAGTCTGCTATGCTCTCCTTTTTCTTTCGTGATTTAAATAGCCACAGTGAAGCTATATGGGAAGCTATATGTTCATACCACCAACTGCCCTGTGGGAAGGATTCCAGGGGAGAGAAGGGGATAAGCGAGGACCACCTTGGAGTCTGCTCCAGCTGGACTGCCCCCCCTCCCATCAGTGGCCCTCCCCACCTGTGGGAAAGACCCTTATGAACTGCTATATTTTAATATTGATTACTGTGATCTTATTAATGTGTCTTTGTAGGCTACTTGTAGGCCGCCTTGGAAGGATCTTGATCTTGAAAGGCGGGATATAAGTAAATGTAATAAATAAAGAAATCATATATCCCATCCCCACCAAACACATACACACATCATGTTTATTGTTCACCCTTCCCGAAAGGAGCTCAGGACAATTGTTTATGGAGGCTATCACATTTTATCTTTTACAACGCCCCTGCGAGGTGGGTTAGGCTGAGACGGAGAGACTGGCCCAAACTTCATGGCCCAAATAGGGAGACTGGCGAACTTCAAGGCCACGTGGGGATTTGAACCCAAGTCTCCCCGGTTCAATATCACAGACACTCTGTCCATTTCCCCACGCTGGCTCTCGGTGGGTGTGGAGGATGTGGTGTACGTGAGGAGGCAGGATCCGGCAGAGGTGTGAATCTGATAAGGGTATGTGGCGTGAAGGTGTGAAGGGCATGGAGCAGAGAGGATACAGGCCTTTCTGTGCATGTGACACTTATAAACAGGGCCCTCAGCCAGACTAAGTGAAGCAGGAGCTGGTGAAGAAGAGCTACGCCCAAAACCCAGCCCAAGATCCTGCACGGGTGTTGACTCCACCTTCCCCTGCACTTCCCCTGCAAGCCACACTTACTTATCTATTTAACGTTTGTTTCAAGGTTTCTGTTCTGCTTTATCTGCATGATCCCAGGTGAGTAGTGAAAACATCCCGTGGATTGTGATGTGTGCTTCACATCCCATGGATTGTGGCTGTGCTTCAGAGACCGTCCTTAGGTTGCCCCGCCAAATGAGTTAAGGAGAGCGGCAACAAGGAAGAAAGGCCTTCTATGTCTATGCCGGGACTCTCTTCCTTGGGAGGCTCACCTGACACCTGCCTTGTTATGTTTTTCAGCCACAGGTAAAGGCCTTTAAAAATTTTTCCCCAGGCTTCTAATGTCAGATAGGTATTCTGTTTTGATGCTGTCCACCCTCCCTTGGCCCCACAATTGTAAACTGGCCTTGTACGGTATTTAAAGCATGGACCAGGTCGCCAGAGGTGACAAGGAATTCCATGCAGGCGATCGAGCAAGCTGACGGAGGAGGGATGGAACACTCCGTCCCTTCCCTGCACTAAGCACAGAAACTAAGTGGGCTGCCGAAGGAGAGAAGCCCCATCCTCTGTGTCGATTCCAGGTTTTGGAGGGCCCTTGGGCAAGGCACCCTCCTTCAGTGAGTCTACCTTCTCACCGCCCAATTGCCACCAGCTGCTCTTGCTCCTTATCCTCTTTCTCATCATTGCTACCACTTGCTTGCTGGACTGGCAGGGAGCCAGCGAGCAAGTAGGCGGCGGCATCTCCTGCTCCTCCTTCTCACCACCACCACCACCACCACCACCACCGTTGTCTGGGCCAGAGTGGAAGGCAGGTGAACAAGCCAGTTGCAAGGGTAACGAGGAGGAGCAAGTCCAGGGGGCTCTTCTCAGTGGGCCCCAGCTGGGGTGCGGGTCCTTGGCAGGTGCCCAACCATGCCTACCCCTGCCACCTGGGATGACTCTAGAACAGTATTTCCCAACCATGGGAAACAGCTCCCATCATCCCCAGCCAGCATGGCCAACATTCAGGGATTCTATGATCCTCCAGAATCAGGGCACAGCCTGCCCTTCTCTCTCTCTCTCTCTCTCTCTCTCTCTCTCTGTGACCCTTGCTGCCCTCCACTCACCATCTTGCAGATGGCCTTGGCGTCTTCGGAGAACTTGTCCGAGTACTGCTCCTGCTCCTCCTGCACACGCTTCTCCACCTCCTCCCTCTTCACCCGCTCCTTGCGGGCGCGGAACGGCGACTGGCCCTCGATCATCTCGTAGATGAGGCAGCCAAGCCCCCACCAGTCTGGGCTGAAGGAGTAGCGCTCATTGTTGATCACCTCAGGAGCTGGAGGAGGGGAGGGGGAGGAGGGAGGGGCACGGTCAGAGCTGTGTTTGCACACGCATGATGCTAGGGCAAGGCCACAGTTCGGCGGGAGAGCATCCGCTTCGCACGCAGAAAGCCCCAGGTTCAATCCCCCTGGCACCTCCAGTTAAAAGGATCAGGCAGCAGGCGATGGAAAAGATTCTTCTCGGCCTGAGATTCTGGAGAGGTGCTGTCAGTCAGAGTTGATAATACTGGGCTAGATGGACAAATATACCTGGTAAAAGGCAGCTTCCTATGTTCTTATATCATGATTCTGTGCAGGTGGAGGGGAAACCCCTCCCCGCCCCATGGATCCTGCACTGAGCAAAGGGGTTAGACTTGATGGCCTAAATGGCACCTTCCAACTCTATGATTCTTTATAATGTGAGGAATTCTGTTCTCTTAGAATCTCAGCTTTCTTTCTTTCTTTCTTTTTTTTTTTTTAAAGAGAGCAAGTTTCTAGTCCTTATGGCTGGGAAAGCAGGCTACTGTGGGAGATACCTGATGGGATTTCAGAAAGCACAGATTGGCTGCATAAGTTTTCCATTGGCTGGGAAAGAAGTACTTCAGTTACCTACTGGAATTATCCTCCAGTACATACCCATGTAGCCAACAGTTCCTACCCGGCCCCGGATGGTGTCGCCTTCTGCAATCTTGATGGCCAACCCCAGATCTGAGATACGGATGTGACCTAGAGGGAAGAAAGAGAGAAATGGGGCGACAGAGGTCAGGTGGTGAAGTGGGGAGGATTTCCCGTAACACTGGATAGAGCTCTGACTGTAGGTCAGTGACAGCATGCACAGCATGCGTGCAGATGTTCCCGGGTCCAATGGTAGAGTACATGGTTACTGTGCAGCAGGACCCGGGTTCAAATCCCTGGCATCTCCAGATTAAAGCAATACAAGGCATCATGACTGGGGGAAGACTCACTGCTAGTCGGAATAGACCAGAGGTACAGACTCTCAGATTAAGGATTAAGTTCACCCACATAGCTTCCTAGGTAAGGTGCACAGGTGTGTGTGCTCTTCACATAGCACATACTCAAACTATGGAATATGCTTCCACAAGCTGTAAAAGGGGTTTAGACAAGTTCATGGAGGAGAAGGCTGTCAGTGGCTACTAGTCATGATGGCTGTATATCACCTAAAGTATCAGAGGCCGTATGCCTACATATACTAGTTGCTGGGGAATGCAAGCAGGAGGGTGCTATTGCATTCATGTCCTGTAGTTGGCTTCCCACAGGAAACAGGATGCTGGACTGGATAGGCCTTTGGTCTGATCCAGCAAGGCTCTTCTTATGTATAATAATAATAATAATAATAATAATAATAATAATAATAATAATAATAATAATAATAATAATAATAATAATAATAATTCTTATGTTCTTAGCTTCCCATGAAGAGGTGCCCTAATTTCCTGTGTTTTTAAACTCCCTTCTATTCATATAAATGGCACCATCCATGCACAAAAGGGGGATACCCAGCAGACTTGGGGGAGAACAAAGGTTTTCAGAAGTACAAAAAATTGTTTGGGGAAAGATCCAGAATAGCCCAATGAGGACTGAGCATGCCCAGTGGCAGGGGGTGGGTAGAAATGGAATGGCATATCCTGGAAGCCAGCATGGTTGGCTAGCTGGCTGGAACCCTGAACAGGAGCACTTCACGCTGCAACATTTTGTTACACATTCCACTTGTACACACACACACACACTCACACACACAAGCACAGAGACAGGGATCAAACCCAAGATCAGTGTGAATATGGCAGAGAAGTGCCATTGCAGGGGAGAGGAAAGGTCTTGGCTGCTATGAGATCTGGTCAGCTGGGACAGCTTTCCCAGGGTGCTGGAAAAATCTGGGGAGCATCCCTAATGATCTGTGGATCTCCTACTGCAGTTCTCCATCCTATATGTCTGTCTGAGGTGAATAAGTGAACATCGAGAGAAGTGAAGCCCAGAGCCTCGGAAGCAGAAAAGCATCCAGCCACTCACTCACCATCGTCGTCCAGAAGGATGTTCTCTGGCTTCAAGTCTCTGCAAGGGAGACACAGACACAAGCCAGAATGAGGAGCAGGTAGCCAGGTGGGCTTCTAGGGCTCTTGGACCCTTCCAAGCGTATGGGATCATTTGTGTTTGCTAGGCACGTCCAAACAAGGGTGCCCTAAGACCAGCACATCTGGGCCTCAGCTAAGGCCTACTTCTCAGAAACAGGAGATGGGGTAGTCAACTGCTCCCATATCAACCTGGTGGCTTGAAGATCTGCCCAGAAGGCATAAAACTGACCAAGAGTCATCATAAAAACAAGAGAGAGAGAAAAATTCTCAGGGTGCCCAGAAAGAATGTTTATTTTGCCCGACGTGTTTTGGAAACAATCTTTTTCCTTTGTCAAGGGCTACAATTAAAATTCCGCCATAAAACTTTGTTAGCATTTTGTATTACTCCTAGAAGACCAAACGTTCTCAAACAGTTGCATCACTTAATGTGGTCCACTAATTACAGTACACAGCTTGTAACATTTATCAAAACATACCCGTTAACAGATTCACTGTATTAAATTCACTGTGAATGTATTACTAGTAATACTAGTAATTATGGTTTTATCTTTGATTAATATATGGCCTGTTTCATCAATGAGAAACTTTTAAAACTTAAATAATAGCTTTAACATAATGAATTTTTAAATACATTCACAATGAATTGCAGCCCCTGGCGAAAGAAAAAGATTGTTTCCGAAATAAACATTGGGCAAAATAAACATTCTTTCCGGGCACCCGAGAATTTTCTTCTCTCTTTTGTTTTCGTGATACACAAATGCCTTGCCCCTCTCCTTGTTTTACAAGAGGCACCACAGCCAGCTGCTTATGCATTCTGGGGGTCAAAATGGAGCCATTCATTCATTTCATTACATTTCATTTCAATACCACCCTACAGCCAAAGCTCTCTGGGCAGTTCTCAAAAATTACAACACAAAATACATAATATAAAATCTTTAACGTACAAAAAAAATTAAAACAGCTAAAAAACCAGTAACAATAAATATGCCTAATCTGCCATAGACTAGCAGGCCCTCAACATAATTGATGCTTCAGCTGCACAGAACCCTCAGTCCTTCACACACAAAGGACACTGATAATTTCCCCATGTCGTCCTGTGGCATGATGAGACAGATGCCCGTCCTCTGTTTCACACCCATCTCCCCACCACCACTGCTGCCAGGGTCTCCCCTATGCTCCTTAGCTTCTCGGAGCCTGGGAATTATGCCTGCCTCTCTCACCTGTACACGATGCCCTCCAGGTGCAAGTGCTCCAGCCCGCAGCAAATCTCTGCGGCATAGAAGGTGACCCGTTCATTGTCAAAGCCAGTGTTGCCCATGTTGTAGATGTGAAACTTCAAGTCGCCTCCGTTCATAATGGTGAGGACCAGGCAGAGGGCATCCTTGGTCTCGTAGGCATAGCCAAGCTCACCTGTGGGCATAACACAAGATAAGAAGAGCCCTGCTGGTGCAGATCAAAGGTTCTATCCCAGCATTGTGTTTCCCATAATGGCCAGCTAAATACTGCCAGGAAGCCCACAAGCAGGGCACGAAAGCAACAGCCCTACTTCATTGCAAGACCACTTGCTTTTCCCCTTCTTCCCTCCCCATCCCTTTTTCCTTTTGTGTCATGTCTATTTAGATTGTAAACCAGAGGGCAGGGACTGTCTCATTTTTATTGGTTGTATGTAAGCTGTTCAGGGAGCTTTTTTGGCTGAGGAGGAGGATAAAAATGCTTTAAACAAACAAACAACCAGTGTGCCCCCCGACCCCAGCAGCAGCAGCTGGTGATCAGTGGCTTAGGAATATAGAGAACTTATACAAAGTCAGACCACTGGTCCATCTAGCTCAATATTGCCTTCATGGTGCCCTTGAAATATGTTGGACTACAACCCCCGTCATCCCCAGCCAACCTGCTGGGTGGGGGCTGATGGGAATAGTAGTCCAACACATCTGGAGGAGACCAGGTTGGGGAAGGCTGGTTTATACTGACTGGAAGTAGCTCTCCAGGTTTTTGGACTGGAGTCTCTTCCACTGAGCAAGAGCCCTTCTCCCAAAGGCACATGCTGCCATTGAACCTGGGAAGTCCCATTTAGCTATCGTGGCCAAGAGCTGCTGATAAGACCTGTCCACCATGAATCTGTCTATGTCTAATCCCCTTATAATGCATAGCCAGTGGGCATTAGCAAAGGGCAGCAGGGAAGCCTATGGAAATTGCCGGACGGCAACTTTGGAAAGGCAGGCTCCCTCCACCTGAAAAGGACCAGTCCCGGGCAGATGCGAAGCGGTGTGGTCAGCCGCGTGTCAGGCCGCTACTCACCACAAACCGGCTGTTGACCTTTTCCAGGATCTGCTTCTCGTTCAGAGCCATGGCCTCCCCTTTCCTTTTCTTGATGCGCTTCTTCTCCAGCTTCTTGCAGGCGTACATCTTGCCTGTAGCTCGCACCTGGCATGCGCAAACCTGCGGGTGAGACAAGGTGAGGGTATATTAGGGGTACATGTAGTAGCCACTAGTGGGCCAGCAGAGACCCTAGCCTGCTCCAGCAAGGTCCTGGCACTCACTGAGGAAAAAAGCGTGGCAGATGCTCTCAACTCTTTTGGTTTTGCCTCTCCAGAATACACTCCATTCCAGATGTGTCTTCACCTTTCAGCTAGTCTGGAGACTGAATAAGGAGTCCCCTCCCTCCATGGCACTTCAGGCCAAGAGAAAATCACACAAGTCCTGCAGTAAGAGTCATTGCATGCCTTTGAATCTGGATGCAAAGTGCAGGTGCCATTCCTAGAACTGCAGGGAGAGAGCTGTGGCTCAGTGGCAGAGCACCTGTTTTGCATGCAGAAGGTCCCAGGTTCAATCCTCGGCATCTCCTGGTACAGCCAGAAAAACTCCTACCTAAAACCTGACAGTCAGTGTTGACAATACTGGGCTAGATGGTCTGACTCAGTATAAGCCTGCCTTCTGTGTTCTAAAGTCCTCCAAATGTCAGAATCAGAAGCAGCAAGGAACTCATGCTCCCTCATCATAGAGCCAAAAGGCATATCACGTGCAAACATGAAGTAACTCAGGTTTGATGAAAACCGCTTCAGAGAAGCAAAGGGAAGAGCGGGATTGGGACACTTCAATCTTTCCCTGCTCCAAATCACTCATCCTGTGGCTTTTCAGACATACATTTAAATCTTTACAGGAGGAAGTAATAAAACCATGGGGGGGGGGGCTTTGGAGCAAGAAAACGGCAGGCAGGGAAAGGATTAATTGCCCCCTTTCGCACTTTCCTTGTGAAGCAGCTCTTAAAATTACAGAAGGTTGCCGGGCTGCAGTTACACATATTTGCGCATAACGTGTGATTTGGTCCTCAAATGTCAACAAAAGTTTAGACATCAGGTCTTTGGACTCATAGATTCATAGATCATAGAGTTGGAAGGGGCCTACAAGGCCATCGAGTCCAACCCCCTGCTCACTTCAGGAAACTAGAGGAGGGGGGTCTCCCATCCAAGTAATAACCAGGCCTGACCCTGCTTAGCTTTCCACGCTCAGACAAGCTGAGCCAGCGTAAGCCACAGGCCTTAGACATCAGGTCATTTACAAGCGCAGCAAGTAAGAAAAGTGTTGCAATGTATCCTCCCTCCTAAAAGGACGGCTCCTGTTCATGTTTCTAGCCACACATTCCCACTGAGCAGGGCATTCCCCTCCCCTCCCTATGTTCCATTTTTCTTCTCCAACTGTCACTATATTGCATGGCTACTGAGCATAGTTCTCACTGGGCTGCATGGGAGTAGGGGACTGTACTTTTGCAAACCTTGGGTTTCCCCCGAGCTTTGTGATACTCCCTCTCGTTTTCTCAGTGGCACCATTTTGGTCACAATCCTAGTAATGAACTCACCGCCTGAGTTCATTACTAGAAGAATGCATTTATTTAAATATTTATAGCCTGACTTTCTGTTCCATAATGAAGCTCCCACACACTCACTGGTGGCTAAAACAACTTAAGTAAATTAAGTGAAAGAACCAGGAAGCACAGGTTATTTGTGCTTCTTTGTAACACCGGAAGTGGAACTTTTGCATCTCCCTCTGTGGTGAAATACCTGAAGGTGTGGTTGTACATCTCTGGTTATTTCTGGGTAAGGCTGATTATCTAGAGACCAACCTTCCTTAACCTGGTGCCCTTCAGATGTTTGGGACAACAGCTCCCAGAATTCTTGACCATTAGCCATGCTAACTGGGGCTGATGGGAGTTGAGGTCCAAAACATCTGGAGGACACCAGGTTGGCAAATCTAGATCCACTGCCAATTTTACTTTAGGTCTGGGATGAATGACCTATGCCAGGAGAAGATCAGAGGGGAAGGGAGCCTGCCAATTCTCCTGAATACCTCAAGGGCTTCTGATCTCCTCTATTAATTTCCCCTTCCGGATAGACTCTCTGGGTTGGGGACGGTTTGTGATCACTGTGCTTCATTCCTACCAAAAAGTTGATTCCAGAAGGTGGCGCTAGGAGACTACTACTCAACCCTATGTTACAGAGGCACGCTGCAGGATCCCATAGGGTTCCATCTTGTCTCGCGTGCTTTTTAGTATCTGCTTGATAATGCTGAGGACCAAAACAGGGATTACTTTAAATACGTGTCTAGCAACTACGGGTTTGTTTTTCTTTTTCTTTTTCCCTCTAGAGTGGTTCTCAGGCCCCTGATCCAGATTATTGTGTGGGGGGGTGGTGGCATAGGGAGGCTTTTACGAGTTGGATTGGGCCCCCCTAGAGTAAAAATGGGGAAAATACATTGTTGCTAGACACACATTGACACTAATGTCTGGTTTGGCCCTGTGTGAGTCATCTGTGTGACTCACTGTGTGAGCCAGTGTGGCGTAGTGGTGAGAGTGTTGGACTGGGACTCGGGAGATCCGAGTTCTAGTCCCCGCTCAGCCATGAAACTCACTGGGTGACTTTGGGCCAGTCACTGACTCTCAGCCTAACCTACCTCACAGGGTTGTTGTGAGGATAACGTGGAGAGGAGGAGGAGGAGGAGGAGGAGGATTATGTAAGCCGCCTTGGGTTCCTTGCAGGAAAAAAGGTGGGGTATAAATATAATAAATAAAAAATAAATAAATCTGGGGATTTGGAATTAGGTGCTCTGTTTATCCTTTACATATGATTCAAGTAAAGTAGAAGATGTGAAGAGTCAATGGCTGGGTTCAGACAACACAATAACCCACACTCAAGGATTGGGTGTGGGTTGAGTGTGGGCTGTTGTTGAACTGTGAGTTGTTGCTGAAATGTGGGTTATTGTGTTTTCTGCACCCAGCCGCTCTAACAAACCATGGTTTGTTAACTATGAACAACCCACAATGCACAACCCAACAACAAACCCACATTTCAACATCAACCCACGGTTCAACAGTTCAATGACAACCCACGGCAATGGGTTGACAACCCCAGTCAATGACTGGGTTCAGACAGCACAATAACCCAGACTCAAGGGTTGAGTATGGATTGTGGTTGAAACATGGGTTATTGTGTTGTCTGAACCCAGCTGCACTAACAAACCTTATAATTGACCATGCTGGCTGGGGCTGTTGGGAGTTGTAGTCCCAACCATCTGGAGGACACCAGGTTGCCAACCCCTGCAGGACCAGGCTTGCAGTTTGGGGGTGCTCGTAGACCCAGGTTTGTCACTGGAGGCCCAAGTGGCTTCCATGGCAAGGAGAGCACCTTCTGCAGGCTCTACCAAGGCACAGAGCAAAACAAGTGCTCTACCAATGAGCTACAATTATTTCTTATTTATTTAATCAATTTATAGACTGCTTGTATCTGAAAAGCCACCTGAAAGCAGTTTACAACAAAACAAATGTAAAGTACAAAACATCCACAGTTAAAACATTGAAAAACAGGAAATTTTAAAAAATTCCGTTAAAAAGCATTTAAAATCAAAAGATAGGCATCCTCAATTAAAACATTAAAATCAGAGAACTAATAACAATCAACAAACTGGGCAGCACAATCAGTCAGGGAAGACCTTCCCACGGTCATGGCTAGTAACTACTCTGGTGATGGACCAATTGACAGGGGTTAACAACACCAGCGCTTATAACTGGAGGTCAAATATATGATCAGCATGTACAGTAATACCTTGGATTGCAAGCATAATTCGTTCCGGAAACGTGCTTGTAATCCAAAGCACTTGTATATCAAAGCGAGATTCCCATAAGAAATTTGTACACATATTTTTAATTTAAGCTGCAATAAGGAATGATAGTGTAAAGTCTTCATTTTTCTTGACCGTGCTACAGTACTTGTATTGCAAGATGTCGCTTGTTTATCAAGTTAAAATTTATTTTAAAATTTTGCTTGTCTTGCAAAACACTTGCAGACCAAGTTACTTGCAATCCAAGGTTTTACTGTATATGAAACCTTCAAGAGTCTAAAGCCATCATCAACACCCCACACCAGAAGCAGCCTCAGCGGCCACTGCTTCCCTACCTCTCCGAAGCCTCCCTTGCCCAGGATCCGGTATTGCCTGAATGTGTCTTTGGTCACCGATTGCCTGAAATGACAACAAGAAGATCATACAAAGCATACTTAAAGCCTGTTCCTATGAGCACCGGTTTGGGCAAAGGAAAGAGTGAGAGGGATTCCAGCCATTCAGGGCACCACCTTACCTCTCCAGGTATTTCCACTGGAGGAATCTGTCGAAATACATGCTGTCCTGGTAGTTCGTGAATGGGGCTCCACTCAGGTACTCATGCAGACGCCTATGGAAGAGAGATCAGAATTCAGATCTTCCCACGATTCAGGCTGCCCATATGGAATCCCAATCACCAGAGCTGTCAGTGTGGATGCTACCCATATGGACATCTGCTTGGTGCTTTTCCTTAGGATGAAGAGGGCCTTCTGCCCAACTTCTAATTAACCGGCAAGGAAATTCAGCTCCATCCCTGCCTGCCTTGGCCCTCTTCTCATAAGATTCAGGCTGCAATCCTAAACACACTTATTAGGGTGTGAGCTCCCCCTATCCCTCCTTCGGTGTGGCTGCAAGGAGTTTGGAAGCTTTTGCTTCCGTTTTTGAATTAACCACAGCTTGCCGTGTCACCCAAACCCGACAAACTGTAGTTCATCTCAACTACGGTTTGCTTGAAACAAGTTCTAAACCGTGGTTTATGAAACTGGTTTGTTCCAGCAAACTATGATTCAGATTAACCACAGTGTAGGGTTCAGATGTAAAGCTAAATTGTAGCTTCCAATCTCCTCGTTGCTGCACTGAGAAGGAGAGAGGGGAGCGTGCGAACCCAAGGGGAGGCTAGACACGTTCCTGTCGTGATAAACCGTGGCTTACTGTGATGTTTGAATGCAGCCTCCATATAAAAACACACAGGGCTGTATCGTCAGGGAGCAAAACCCACCCGCCGCTTCTCCCTGCCCTGCAACTCCAGGCCCCCCCCCATCACTCACTGCACGCAACTGCTGAAGAGGTCTTTGCAAGGACTTCTCTGCAGGTTCTCCGTGCACTGGCTCATAAGTGGCTGGCCGATCTCTGCCATATAGCCCAGGGACTAAGACCAAAACAAACAAACAAACAAACAAACCAAGCCATGAGCAACAGACTTAACAACCCTCAATGCAGCTGCGCCATCCTGAGGGCTGGATTTCATTCCTGCCCCCAACCCACCCCACCCCACCCCACCACTGACCCACTGCAAGGTGCTCAGATCTGGAACATTCCATGCCCCCCACCCCCCGGCTCAACTTCCTTGGGCTAAGCCAAGCGGTATCCATACTGATCCTTCGGCTCCTTGGTGTTATATTTTTTACAGACCATTCAATGTTTGGACTCTAAAGTGAAAGGGCAGGAACTCCATAGTAAACACAAACAAGATCACATCCTTTCTACTCTGTACCATTTATCCCACCCTCTCCCTGCCCCCACATATATACCAGACGCATGGAGAGCGAAGGGGGATAGCACCAGCCAGCCGGTTCTGCATGCCCATCAGCCCCACCAACCCAGTGTCAGCACGTTCTGCATAATGCTCAAAAGAAGCACGTTATGTGCATGCAGTTGTACACCACCCCCCTTTAGATGTTGCACTGAATGTGTGGATGCAGTGCTGGCTCCAGGTTAATGAGACCCCTTGGGCAAGAGACCCTCCGTGGCCCCCCTCCCTCAGTGAGTCTGCCTTCTCAGCACCGTTGCCACCAGCTGCTCGGGCTCCTCTTTCTCTTACTCATCACTGTTGCCACTTGCTTGCCTGACAAGCAGAGGGCCAGTGAGCCATTAGGCAGTGGCATCTGCTGCTCCTCCTCACCACCACCGTTGTCCGGGCCAGAGCGAGAGACAGGTGAACAAGCAGGTTGCAATGGTGAAGAGGAGGAGCACATCCAGGGGGCTCTTGTCAGTGGGCCCCTGCTGGGGTGGTGGGCCCTTGGCAGGTGCCCGACCATGCCTACCCTTGACGCTGGCACTGCGTGGATGTCAGGGACATGGCCCTGCTCCCACTCCACACGTTTCAGTAAACACGGAAGAGGGGAGTGAGTGAAGAGGGCTTGCGTTGATTCATCTGAAAAACTGCTATCCTCCTGAAAATGTACTCAGTCATGTTGGGTGTGTCTGTGGCTGAACATTTCCTTTTATTGCTCTGTTTTTGTACCGTGGCGTGCAGTTTTCTGGCTGCTGCAGTGTATTTTGCAATTTTGTATGACTGCATATTGATATTGTACTTTTAATCTTTCTCCCTCCCTCTTTTTTCGCTAGCTCGCTGTGAGCTGCTACTTGCAGCAAGGCAGCATGTAAGTTCGTTTAAATAAATAAAATGTATCACTGTCTGCTCACAACCTTTATTTCATCTATATGTAAGTAGTGAAAAGGGATGGGGGTGAGGCCACCCGTGAATCAAGCTGATCGTTGTAAGTATATAACACGGTGTTCTCCAACCTTGGGTCCCCAGATGTTTTTGGCCTACAACTCCCAGTATGCCCCAGCCAGCGTAGCTCACATCCCATGTAGACAATATATGTACCTCACTCTTGAAGAACTGGCGGATAATCTCTTCTCCCATTTCCTTGCGCTTCTCGTCTGGGGAAAGCTCATACTCTTCCTGGGAGAGAAGAGAGGATCATCATAACAGACTGACTCACCTAGCCAGAAAAGGATACCACTCCAGAAAGCTCAGATTTTGATTCTGGAGACACACTAAGAGAGCATCTGCACAATATCTGGGGAAATCCCTCCTCATCCGCTGCTGGCACTTATTCCATGTTTTGGGACTGTGGCTCAGTGGTAGACCACACGTTTCACATGTGAAAGGTCCCAGGTTCAGTCCCCAGCATCTCCAGGTTGTTTCTTTTTAAAGGATTAGGTAACAAGTCATAAAGAAGGCATCTGTCTGAGACTCAGGGGAGACTCTACCAGTCAGCCTAGACCCGGGCTCTCCAACCTTGAGTCCCCAGATGTTGCTGGCCTATAGCTCCCAGCATACCCAGCCAGCATGGCTAATGGCAAGGGATTCTGGGAGCTGTAGTCCAGCAACATCTGGGGACCCAAGGTTGGAGAGCCCTGGCGTAGACAATACTAGATGGACAAACAGCCTGACCTGGTATAAGGCCTATATTATGTACCACTCACTGTGTACTACTCGCTATGTACCACTTGCTGTGTACCACTCACTGTGTACCACCCTTCCGCCAGTCTATGTGGTCCCAGGGCATGGTCCAAAGGCACATGAGGCAGCCACCATGCTGAAGCTAAGCAGGTCTGGGTCTGGCCAGTGCTTGGAGGAGAGACCACCTGGGAACCGCATGTAGCCACCTTGAGTTCCACGATGGAAGAAAGGCGGGATATAAACGTAATAATTTTAAAAGTAATATTATCCCCCCCCCCCCCAGCTTGCTAAGAGACCAGTATCCTGCATTTCCATGCTGGCTGCAGAGAAAAGATGCTTCCCCTCCTCTGTAGCCAACATTGGAAACGCAGGCTACTAGAATCTTGTGGCAGGCTAATTAAAAAATGGCAAACTAGTAAATCTGGTGGGGCTTATTGATAAGGCCGCCTCATACTCTCTCTGAACATTGGTCCATTGATGGGCAACAGCTCTCCGGAGTCTCCATCAGAGCTCTGACCATGGCATAAGGCAGCATCTGGGACTTCCTGCATGCAGAGCATGTGCTCTGCCACTAACCTCCTTGACACATCTTTCGAGGGGGAAGAAGGAAGCACTCACATCGCAATTGCTAGGTGGTTGGAAGTTCCAAGCTGATCCAGAGGTAGCTTCCTTGAGGCTGCCTAGCAACCATGATGTGCCTTGCGCCTCCCTCGCTTTTCTGACAGGGAAAAGGGGGGGGGGGAGGCCAGCTAGGCCAGAGGGCTGCTGCACGTGCTCCAGAAAGCATTGGGGGATGAGCCACGGCTCTGTGGCAAGAGCACCAGCTTTGCATGCAGAAGGTCCCTGGTTCAATCCCCAGCATCTCCAGGTAGGGCTAGGAAGGAATCCGGACTGAAACCCTGGAGAGCCACTGCCGGTCAGTGTGGACAGCACAGGGCAAGATGGACCAAGGGTCTGGCTCAGCATAAGGCAGCTTTCTGCATTCCTATGTGCAGAGTTAACGAGGGTGTGACCAGTGCTGAGTTGCACAGCTAGGGCAATGTTCCACCCGGTGCCCAACGGAGGGGTGAATGCTGCAGTCCTCAGCTAGGTCAGGTCGCATCCTAACTCGATAAGAGGGAGAAAGGTAAAAGAACCGGGGGTTGGGGGCAGGTCACACACCAAGGTCAGCTTCATGGGACCATGGGCATCCTGGGAACCAGAGGCTGGTATTAGGGGGTGGCCCACTAGGGCTGGAGCCCCAAATCTTTCATTTGGAGCCCCGATTCTCTGGGAGGCCATCTGCCCCACCACCCTGCTGTCCATGGGCACTTGCTGAAATAAAGGTACAGGGGCCCTGATGATCTGCCCCCACCCTGAGTTTTTTTCTGAAATCAAACACTCTCCTCTCCCCAGGCCATGCATCCCTTTATACAGATAGGGGTGTCCTTAAGAGACAGGATCCTTTAAAGACACACACACACACACACACACACACACACACACACATATAATTTAGAGCATATGTAAAATAGCAAATTTGTGCTTTTTTTTTTGGACCTGGGGGCCTGAGCCCTGGATCTTTTTGGTATTTAGCAGCACCCCTGATGGGAATGCAGGAAGCTGCCTTACACCCAATTAGACTATTTGTCTATCTAAGCCCAGTGCTGCCAATGCTGACCTGCAGCATCTCTCCTCTCTCAGATCTAAAGGTCTATCCTCTGCCCTTGTTCTCCTTTGATTTCTCTCCTCTTCCACTTCTATCATCCCCCAGCCTCCTAAAGGTCTCCTGCTCTCTTAAATGATGCCGCCCCTTCTCTCTTGGTACTACTTACTTACCCCTGGAGCTCCCACTCAGAACTACTACATGTTGCTCCCCCCATCACGGCCTTTCAAAACCCTTCTCAAATCACATTTCTTACACCTATGGGTGGGCCACTTGTTTTGGGACTGAGTATGCTGAGTGGGCACAGACTGAGTGCCAAGTCCGACTGACTCTTGGTGGAAACCTCACCCCAGTCCCCCCCGAAAACTGGTGGAGTGGGGAGGGAGGGAGGGAGGGGGAATGGAATGGCTGGAACTCTGAACAGAAGCACTCTACGCTGCAACATTTTGTTGCAGATCCCCACTTCAGTCTGAAATGAAAAGGCCTCAAAAAATCACCTGAAAATACATAAAACATGGGCGCAATTGATCACCAATGGCAGGGAGTTCCACAGTCCTGATGCCACCACTGAAAAGGCTCTGTCTCTTGTGCCTGCTGGTGGACGCAACAGACTGCACACGCATTCTGATTTAAAATGTAATTCCTTTGGGGCAGACACCTTTGTTTTTTGTTACTGTTTATATTACGCTGTATACCATGATGTACACCAGCCTCCCCCAACCCCGATGGCTTCCAGATGTGTTGCACTACAACTCCCATCTCCCCCCAGCCAACATAGCCATTGGCCAGGCTGGCTGAGGATGATGGGAGTTGCAGTCCAACACATCTGGAGCCCCCCCCCAGGTTGGGGAAGGCTGATGTACACAAGTGGCACTATATAAACAAACAAACAAACAAACAAGTGTTGTACTTCCACCCACACCAGGAGACAAGCAAGAACTGCCAGGTAAGCCTACACTGTAACTCTGACGACTGCCCACTGGAACAGAGATATCATGGATGAACAACAGCTCAGTAGCCAAAGGGCCTGGGTCAATGCCCTCCAACACCTGGCTATTCTACGTGCTTGGTCCAGTACACCAGGCCAGCTTTTGGGTCCATGAACCGGAAACCCTGCACGAGATTCCCCTTCACCCACGCACGCATTATTTTCACCTCTCCGATCTCCACCTTCCTGGCTATTTTCCATGGGATGCAAACTGCTTGCCTGACTTCGGAGAGGAGCGCACTGCTGCTATAAAAATCTGACCTGTGGGTCCCCTCCTGAATGTTTTGGAACATGGCCTGGTGCTAGGAGACAAGAGAGAAACAAGAAAACGAAGCTGTCCGGGGGGCCCACCCCACCCCGTGGCTGGGATGAGGAGCAGGTGAAGGGTTAATTGGCCAGGCATGCATTGGATAGAACCAACCTCGGCAGAAGAGTCCAGTAAAGTCAAGTATGAAAGCAGCTTGTGACACTTAGACCAAGGGAGGGTAGCCGGCGCTGAAGAAGTAGCCAATCAGAGGGTGCAGCAGGTGCGTGCATGTGCTTGTGTGAGTGCTTTTATATAAAGCCACAAGCCTCCCCCTTCTTAAAAACAGGAAGACCCAAAATAGGAAGCCAGCGGGTTCGACATAGCCGGAATGGCTCAGGGGTCGTTGCCATTCTCAAGGCTCAAGTGACATCTGTGTTTTCCTTAATGAAAAGGCCGCTGGGCCACGGCCATGAGAAATGAATGGGAAGGAATGCACAGCATCTCCCGAGGGGGTAGATGGAAGCTCTCTGTTCTCCCCCCCCCCCGACTGCAGGGGGGCTCACTGGGAGCTCCCCACGAAGCTGCAACACAAGGCCACCCGCAGCTAGGTAAACAGAAGAGGAGTTCAGCAGGGAGAGTTTAGGGGTGGCCAAAGAGAAGAATGGGAGAAACCAAAGACTGGGGTGTTACAGATCCAGCATTTTCTGAGCCACAAAGTTGGCGGGGTGCGGACTGGGTAATTATTTGCAGGGATAGCCAGAGATCTGTAAGAGGTGAGGAGGCAAGTTTGTGAACAGGCACACACATATGCATATATGACATCCCGCTGATAGATTAGGCCCAGGGATTACTCTGACAGCTGCAGAATGAATCCAGCGAGCAAGGAGAACTCAAGAAGACTAATATCCTGTAGATTAAATTCAATTTATTATTTTTTATCCCACTTTTCTGTCCCACACAAAACGGCCTACAAAATTAAAAGAACAGTCACACAGTTAAAAACAACCAAGATAAAATAAATACAGGATCATCGTAAGGCAAAGAAACTAGAAATGGCAGCATGGAAATGCTAGACAAAATGGCAGATTAAGAGACATGCACAGTATGACGGCAGAAAACTCACAAACCTGAAACATGCTGAAACAAACATGGAAAAGCCTTTGAGAAGAGTGTGAGCACTAAAAAGAGGAGAAGTGCAACAGATCATCATGGAGAAGGTCTTCCACAAGTGCAGTGCCACCACTAAAAGAAGCCCTATCGTGGATCGTCTTGAGCAAGCCCGGTGCCACAACATGGCATGGTTGGGCAAAGGCCAGGGCCCACGCTGTTGGTGATGCCTGCCTGAGCCCCCTGCTCCAGTTCTCTCAACAGCCACCATCTTTATTTTCCCAAAATGCAATGTGCTGGAAGTTCTAGTACATTGTGGATTAAAATAAAACAAACACATGTTGGTGGCCATCAAAATAAAGATGGCAGCTATAACCATATCACTGAAGGGAGCAGGGGGTCCAGGACAGCACCCTGCCAAAGCCCTCCCCAAACCCTGGAACAGGCTTTGCCCTGTAGGCCTTCTGGCTGGCACCTCTGTAAACACAGTCATTTACACATGTGTAACATGTGTAACATGGACATTTCCCCAGAAAAGTGCCTTCCATTTAGATATTTTTTGTTCAAAGTGGTGCTAAATTTAGCATACCTGGCGCTGCAACATTGAGTTGGCTAATTGGTTAGTTAGATTAACTGATAAAAAATATTGTGATTGACTGAAAAGGTGCCCCTGATTAATCAGGCAGAGATTTTTAAAATTATTTTGAATACAAGAATTTGCACCCAAAAAAATAAATAAATAAAATGGGTGGCAGGTGCCCTCTCAGGGTCAAACTACATATTACGTCAAATACGTAGTGTGTTGCTCCATATATGCTTCTTTAAAACGTACAGGTAAGCACACGTAGGCCTGATCTGGATCAGGATCACAGCCTGCATGGATCCCAACAAAGATTCCCCACCAGAGCAATTAGGGTTAGAAAAAAAGCTTCCCCGGGTACCAATTGTACCTACTGAATACCTGATTTCTCTCTATGTGTAGTTGTTCCTGTTCTGTGATGATTTTTTTTTAAACTTAATAACATGCATTTGGGTGAGCAAGTGCAGAATTAAAATAAGGGAGTGCTGGGACACTTACAAGCCCCGTCCCCAATGTCCCATAGGGCACCAGCAACGCTTCCGACCTTCATGTGTTCAGCGTCAAGGTCTGAAGGGGGATTCTAAACGCAAAGGTTGGAAGTGGGACCAGCCGTGCGGGGGAACATTGGGGGCGGGACTTAGGGTGGCCTTGTGTCCTTTTTTTTTTTTTTTTAGAGAAGACAGTCCTCTATTTGAAGGGCTGCCGGAGCACCATCCTCTATTTGATGGTGTCCTCTATTTGAAGGGGTGTCCAGCCCAAGTCCAGTTTAAAGATAAAGAACCATAAGAACTGAAAGCCTGTGTGGTGTACTAGTTAGAGTGTTGGACTAGAGCTGGAGAGACCTGGGTTCAAATCCTCACTCAGCCATGAAGCTCACTGGGTGAGTTTGGGCCAGTCACTGACTGAGACTGGGCCAGTCTCAGCCTAACCTACCTCACAGAGTTGTTGTGAGGATAAAAATGGAGAGAAAGAGGAGGAGGATCATGTATACTGCCTTGGGCTCCTGGGAGGAAGAGGTGGGATATAAATGTAACAATCAAACAAACTGTTGCCCATCCGGTTTGCACCTGGACAGCAAACTGAACAGGCAGGCAGACAGGTCACCTGTTCACAGTCTTCCGAAGTATGGTGAGATGTGTTTGTATTTCTATTTAAATTATAATAACCATCTCTAAATTTGCATCTAGACATATCAATTAGCATATGCACATTTTTATATAAATCCTCTTTTGTCCCCCCCACTTTTTGGTGATGCATTTCGTCTTCTTTGGCGATTCGTAAGTGCCCCCCCCCAGCAGCTCTCCACTTAGCTGCTGCACAATGGGAAGTCCACTGAAGCCAATCACCCATCTTGGGCTTCTTATCCCTGTAACCCCAGATAAGCTTTAATATTGGCCATCAGGCAATCTGAGGGAAAACCCCTCAGTGCTACAACAGGGTGTTCTAAGGCCTACATTTCTCTGCCGTGGTAACGCTACGTCTGGCCAGCATTACTTCAGGTTGCCGGTGGCGGCTCGTAGGACTGAATGCTCCAGTGTACAAAATAAAATAAAACCCTCCACACAGAAGGCTAGCGTGTCAAGAAGAAGCCAGGACAGGGTTATATGGCTTCCCCTCCCCCCACCCCTCAGGGGAATGGAGTGGGCAGAACCCTCCTAAAGGGAGGTATGGGGTGCACCACGGCAGGGGCCAGTGGTTGTGACTTAACTCAGACAGGGCGGGCACAACGTGTCCAACTCTGACAGCTGCGTACATTTGCTTGAAGGCTTTGCCAAGGGGCTAATCCGACCTGTGCAAAGTTGGGCTCGTGCACTAGTAAATAGACAGATAAGCTGGGCACAGTGTTACTGCCTTGGTGAGAAGTAGGCATTAGACCCTGAGCGTGCAAGAAAGATACAACCACTGAGACCTAGCTGGGGATGGGGGCGCCCCTAGTGTCAGCTTTCCTGGCACTGCAGTTGTGCCTATTTCTGATAACTCAGAGGTGAGAGGAAAAAAGGGTCCCAGAATCTTGAGGAACCCAAGCCTTCAAAACCACTACAGAAGCATCAGAGAAAGGGTGCTCCCACACATCACGCTGCCTCATGTAAGGAATTTCCTGGGGTGGGGTGAGGGTCCTCTAGACGTTGTAGATGTCCACTTTTTTATTTATTTCATTATTTATTACATCTATATCCCGCCCTTTTTTCCTCCTTCAAGGAACCCAAGGCAGCTTACATGATCCTCCTCCTCTTCCTCTCTGTTTTATCCTCACAAGAACCCTGTGAGGGAGGTCAGGCTGAGAGTCAGTGACTAGCCCAAAGTCATCCAACTCGGCTTTATGGCTGAGTGGGGACTAGAACCCGGATTTCCCGAGCCCCAGTCCAACACTCTAACCCAGTGTTCTCCAACCTTGGGTCCCCAGATGTTTTTGGCCTACAACTCCCAGCATGCTGGGAGTTGTAGGCCAAAAACATCTGGGGACCCAAGATTGGAGAACACTGCTCTAACCACTACGCCACTTGTAACCCTCCCGTGTTTTTCCATCACTTTTTGAGTCTTTTTTCTGACCGTGCAAAATCCATTCAGAATGAAAAAGGGAGAATGCCTGCGCCATGCCTTCGCACTGGTAGTGCCAGGAGCTCTTTGTCTGCAAGCACCCAAAGACTCAGCACCTTGCAATTCCCTTCAGTAACGGTTCACAGCTGAGCTAGGCCTTTGAACGGAGTGTCAATGGCTGGCAATTTTTAAACCACTGAGTCTTTTGCTAGCTCCCCCAATAGTCGCAGGCTTGCAGAGGATCGCTTTCCCAACATTTGTTTCCCATTTAGCAGCCATCTGACCAGATCAGCATTCCTGTCACTCATGTTCAACAAGCTTATGCAAATAAAGAAAAAAAAAATTCCTAACTTTTTTGTAGCTGGCTTAAAACTTGCTGACAGGACCAGTGGCTCCTCCCTGTACACGCTGACACAAACTTAAGCGGGTTCAACAAGATCCCTTCAATTCAAAGAGAGAGCGAGAGAGGTGTTCAATTGCATAAACAGTTTGGTAATGAGAAACATAGATCATTTTATGAGTCTCATGTTCCCTCTTAAACAGCATCTAAACGTGCCTCCTGGCATCGCAGAAGCACAGAGGAGGAGCAAACAGCTTTCGGATCAGAAAACTTTGCGTTAGCTTGCAAGAAGAAAGGAAGAAAAAGAATTTCCTTTAAGATTAAAACGAGTTGACATGACCCAGAGCGATGGCTTGTTCTGCTGGATGTAAGATGCTTCCAGAATCAGCAAACTTTCGAAAGGAAAGAAGGGGGTGGGGGTGGGAAGGCAGGGGGCTGAAGCTCATGAAAACACTAGGATATTATTTCAGATGAAGGGCTGACTTTTAAATTACACGTCATCTGGATGGAATGGGCTAAGAAACACACGGAAAGGTCGCTCTTCAGGAATTCGGTTTTTCTCTTGCATTAAAAAAAAAAAATCAAAAGAGGTTGCCTTCCCCTTGTGAACAAATCAGGAAGGCGACAGTCATAGGGAGAGAATTTGGAAAGAATAAAAGAGAAAATGGCCCTGTATAAAAAATAAATAAAAGGATCCCTGAAAGAGTCATTGCTTTTCTACTTGCTCTTTCTTTTTCAAAGCCGCCCATGGATTCTTGCAACTGAGGAGCTGCAAGCCATCCACCCCCAGTACAGGCAAAAATCTACAACAGGAGCGGACAACTTGTGATGCCCTCCAGATGTTTTGATGAAAAATGAGAGGTGAAGGCACTTGTATGTAACGAAAACCAACAAGAGCGACAAAAAGAATCTCAGGTGCCTATGAGAAACGTTTATTTTGCCCAATGCATTTCAGAGAATGTTTTTTCCTTCATCGGGGCCACTTCTCTTTTGTTGGATATATACAGGGCTGGGACTGGGGAGATCCGGGTTCTAGTCCCCACTCGGCCATAAAGCTCGCTGGGTGACTCTCAGCCTAACCTACCTCACAGGGTTGTTGTTGTTGTGAGGATAAAATGGAAAGGAGGAGGAAGATTATGTAAGCTGCCTTGGGTTCCTTGAAGGAGGAAAAAAAGGGCGGGATATAAATGTAATAAATAAAATAAATATAAATAAATTAAGGACTGCCGACTATGAGCTCTGTTGAAAAATGCCCCAAACAAGCTGAAACAAAAAAAGAGGTTCAACCTGGGCCAGTGGAGATAATTGTTTTCAACATCCTAACTGACAGCCTTCAACATACCTCGCTGACCTCCTCCCCCTATATACACCCAGTTGACCCCTGCAATGTTCCATGGAGGCTTTATTGGTCACTCCGCGACCAATAGAATATCGCCAGGTAATAGCACATAAGTGGGGCCTTCTCAGCAGTGGCACCCACCTCCTGGAACACTCCCCCATGTGTGGTCTGAGAGGCAGAAACTATGGCATCCTTCAAATGCCTCTTGAAAACCTATCTGTTTACACAGGCTTTCCCTGACTTGCAAGGGATTACGACACTGCCCTGTTTTATTGGTCTTTACCATTATTTTTTCCCAAGGTTTATTGTTTTATATTGTATACTATATGCAGCTCATTATATTAAACAGTATAGAAGTATTATAAATAAATAAATACTGCTGCTTTCCCCCGAACCATGGGGCAATGTGCCCCATGGAGATGTCTCTTGTCGGCCAGGTTCCCTGCCCCTCCAGGTTTTTATTTTATTGCTTAATCTTTTTAAAATTATTTCTTTTTAACTGGAAGGCTGGCTTGCTGCGAAGTGAAGTGCTATCCTCCAGCACCATCTTTATTTGGGTTCAAAAGAGTGGTTTTGTGTTTTGGAGCTTAGACCCTTTCCTCTACCTTGTACTGAGGTTCTTGGGGTAGTTTGTTTTCTTTTAGTCTCACTGGTTTGGCTCCTGGGAAATGAGTGTTCTGTGACCATCCAGTCCCACTATGACAGCCATTTTATGAATGGGAAAGGTGCCCCTATGACAGCCATTTTGTGAGAGCACTCATGACACTCGCTCAACATTCCAAATGTGCCCATTGACCCATCAAGGTTGGGGACCCGTCATCCACAATTACTGGTTTCAGACAACACAATAACCCACACTCAAGGGTTGAGTATAGGTTGAGTGTGGGTTGTTGAAGAAACTGGGTTTGTTGTTGGATTGTGAACTGTGGGTTGTCCACCATGGTTTGTTATCTCGGCTGGGTTCAGACAACATAACCCATGTTTCAACGACAACCCACACTCAACCCTTGAGTGTGGGTTATCATGTTGTCTGAACCCAGTCAATATGTCCAGATAGTATGTGCTGTGTTTATGTAGGAAGCTGCTTTATAAGAGGCCAGGCAATTTGCCCATCCAGCCCAGCATTCTCTGCTCTGACTGGCAGCAGCTCTTGAGCTTCTCGGACAGAGAACCTTCTACCTAATCCTCTTAACTGGTGGTGCCAGGGATTGAACCTGGGACCTTCCGAACACAACGCATGTGCTCTACCACCGAGCTATGGTCCCTCCCTCGTCATCAACCCCACTTCTTCAGAACCTTCTTGACGTTCAAAAGAGGCTGCTCAGGGGGGCATCACGTTGCCCGCTGCAGCCAGCTCCAAACAGCAAACATTCCTCGGAGTCAGACCTGCCCCGGGCACAGCACTCGCCTTACCACAGCGTCCAGGAAGTGGATGCACCGTAGGAGGTCCAGCCGGGTCTCACAGAACTGGCGGAAAAGCAGGCGACCAATGGGCTGTTTGTCACAGAAGCTGCTGTAGTCTCGTTCTGCAAAGGACGAGGAGGAGAGAGGAAAGCGTTTATTTCTGCAGGCAGGCAAATCACTGCAGACAGGGGTGTCACGGGGCAGAGATCCGGGGCTCCGGCCAGCAGAATGAGCAGGAGGGCCCCTCAAATGCAGCGGTACAGTATTATCAGATATTGACGCGAAATGATGTCCGTTGCCATCCAGAGAGGCAGCCCTCAGTCTAATCTTACCTAATCGCACTACTGTACACGCCAGCTTTCAGGACAGCGTAAATGGAGAACAAAGCAAGAAATGTTCTGCAAGACACTCCAGTACTGGACAATGGGTATGACAGACATGTAAGAGGGACGTTCAAGGATGAAAGAATATTGGTGAGAAGGTGCGTAAGCTTTTTGCATCCACTGCCACCCAAAAGGGAGTTGAGAGAAATCCATAGCTAAACTATTTCTTGCTGAAATACATGTTTCCACACAAGCGAGCTCAGCTCAAACATCAGCCCAAACCATAGTTTTGGAAGCTTAGCTCTGCCTCTGCTTTGGTGCGATGTCTACATTGACTAGCCAAGGTTTATAGGTGGCTAGTAGAACAGACTCAGACACCATGGCTTGCTGACCGTGGTATGCCCTAACTATGACCCGGTGCAATGACAAATCATGGCCACATGAGGCCATCGCATGTAGAGACTGAGTGCTGAGCCAATGAAAAATGAAAGTATCTCCAAACCATGGTTTGCCTGTGCGTGTCGAAAATCAAACCATGGCAAGGTTTGGAGTGATGTCTGAACTGATCTGTAGGCATGTATTTGACATACAATCGCACCATGCAGGCGTGGATTTTGGTACTATTGGGTGCAGAATTCAGCGTCCTGAAAAGGTTCACCTTTAAAAATTTTTTTAAAAAAAGCCCATTAGCTTCCTGAAATTCCAGGTGGGGATTAATAAAAGAGAAAACGTCTTCATTTGAGTCATTTACTGCAGAATGCATTTACTGCTTTCAAAACAGGGAAATTACAGCTGGATGCCTGAAGAGTTAAGGTTTAATTTGCCATATGCATGCTTTTGGTTACATGAGAAAGACTGTAAGTATCTTAACTTCTCTCTTAACCCACATTTTTTGATCCTAGAATCTGCTCCCTAAGGCTGCCTGCAATCTAGAACCTGCGAAGTTCAAAACACATCTCATGACTGTTACTGGGAGTTCTAAGGAATGGTCAAGGCTCAAAATATCAGCTCAGTGTGTGGGCAGTCCCCCCAGAGGTGGGGAAGGCAAACAAAATGTTGACTATTAGGAAAGTGATAGCCCCCCCCCCCCCATAAATATGCCTGTAGGTCGTGTGTAAAGCCAGCATGGCAGGACCGTTCTCAGGGCTGCCTCCTCCCGGGTGTCGCGGGGGCCGGCCCCATGCTGCGCTCAGCTGTGCTCTGCACATTCCAGGCCAGCGACCTCTGGCTGTCACAGCCATGACATGCTGAGCCTCCTCGCTGAGCTGTCCATTCCTGCTCTTCTTGGTCCCTCTGCGCTCCCCCTTTACGAAGAGGGAAGCTGGTCCCTCTTGGCTCATATATAAACACACTTCGAAGCACACTCTCTCTCGCATCTCAGCATGTGCCCCTCAGGGAAAATGACAGGATTTGGGGGGGGGGGGGGGAGAAGGCAGGATAGTTTGCAAGAGCCTGGGAGAAGAGCGGGGTTATTCTAACACAGAGGGACAAAGCAGACATTACTTTTAAAGCAGTGTTCTCCAACCTTGGGTCCCCAGATGTTTTTGGCCTACAACTCCCAGCATGGCCCAGCCATGGCATGCTGGGAGTTGTAGGCCAAAAACATCTGGGGTCCCAAGGTTGGAGAACACTGCTTTAAATCCATAACTAGCAGCTATGCCGTATTTCATTTTTACTCTAGAGTAGGCATAGGGCCCATGATCCAGATCTTAAAAGCCCCCCTCCCAATCCCCCACTCTAGGGTCCTGATCCAAATTGGGCTTCCTGCACCTACTGTAGTGTTGGGCCCAGAGGGATTGGAACAGACACAAGTCCATTTCCTCTCTACCAGCTACCCAGCAAGAAACATCCTGTATGCTCACCTTGGCAGACTCGGGCTGTTTCTTGAGTTACTTTACCCGAAATGTATCTCACGAAAGCTGTTCGGGAGGCGTGAGCCTTCAAAGGCGGTCAGGTGCACAGGATCACACATGCAGCGGATGGTTTAAGTTGCCTCCCATGTCCCTCTGAGGAAGGGTAGGATATAACTGTGCAATAGTGTGTAGCTGGAATGAATCAGGTTGCCTTGCACTGTCCTGATTTGAAGGGCACGGTGATGTGAAAGCTGGAACAAAAGGTAGCAACTCCAACATCCCACCTGGTAGAATCTGTGGCAATGGCTTGGCCGAGCTGGGACCAAGTCCTTTCCTGTCCTGTTGCCATGATATACAAGCCGTGGTTAAGAACTGGTCTACACCAGGGGTGGGCAGAAGGTAGACTTGGATCTACTGATAGATCTCAGGGTGATTCGCAGGAAATCAACATGGGTTTCTGACTCCAAATTGTCTAACAACTACCAAAAAGCTTTCCCTCCACTACTGAATTAGGTTGCTGAAAAAAATGCTCAGGGGAAAAACAGGAATGGATTCTTGTGTGTGAAAGGACTTGTGAGCTTGGATCGGGTACCCATCAATGGCCTCATTCACACGTAATGACAACCCAGAGTATGGGTGGTTGTTGAATTGTGGGTTGTTGTTGTTGAGCTGTGGGTTGTCGTTATGTGCGAACCCTGGACTATGGTCTAACTCTGGGTTGTTAATCACAGAGAATCCATGGTTTGTTGTTGGGTCATGAATTCTTCTGGGTTGTTCATGGTTAATAACTCACAGTTAAACCATAGGGCAGGGTTCACACATAACATCCCACAATTCAACGACAATCCATACTAGCCTGTACTCTGGATTGCCATTATGTGTGAACCAGATCAAAAATTCCTGGGCTGAGCATGCACACAGAGGTGCCCTGTTCCTTAATTTTCAGCATTTGTCCTCCTGCCTGAGTCATTACTTTCCACTTGCCTGGCAGATCTCAGGATTCTAGTAAAAAAACAAACAAACCCAAAGTAGATCCTGCGATCCTGCGCACACCTGATCTACACCACACACAGTGGTGTAGTGGTAAATCTTAAAGTGCAGGAGCTCATCATGACAGCCCCTATAGCGATGCCCCAAGGAAAGGTATATATGCTTATATCCTACTTTTCTGTTATTTATACTCAAACACTCCAGTTAAAACAGGGGTGGGGAACCTCTTTCAGCCCAAAGGCGGAATTCCATTTTGGAGATCCTTTGGGGGGCTGCATTCCAGCAGTGGGTGGGGCTGAAGGCAAAAAAGAGTGGGGCCAAGAATACAAAAGAAAACCAGCATATTTTAGCTTAAAGCTTCTTACCGTCAATAACTGCGCCTTAGGAGAGGCATTTCAACCTTTTAGAATGGGAAGAGAACTGCATAAAAGTTGGGAAACCCACAGCCAATCAGTGTTGGGGGGAAGGGGGTAGGACCAGGGGAAGGGGTGTGGCCCTCTGGGAAACTCCAGCAGGCCAGATTTATAGAATCATAGCATGGTAGAGTTGGAAGGGGCCTAGAAGGCCACCAAGTCCAACCCCCTGCTCAGTGCAGGAATCCAAGTCAAAGCATCCCTGACTGATGGCTGTCCAGCTGCACCTTGAATGCCTCCAATGTATGGCACTCAGGCTTGAGGTTCCCCACCCCGAGTTAAAGACTCCTTCATGAAACACAGATATGGAAAACAAACAAATAAGCCACAAATAAAATCTCATAATTCAGCTGATGGGACAAGACTGCATAGTTATCTGGGAGTAGTTATCTGGGAGTAAGTGCCATTAAACTGAGTGTCGATTACTCCTGGGTTCTGACTGCACAGGTTCAACTTGTAGAACACAAGTGAGCTTTAAAAAACAAAAGATCTTAAGCCAGCTGAAATGCAACCTTTAGCATATAATTAGAAATGCAAACAGCCTTGAAGAGAACTACTCCAAAACCCAAGGTCAGGCAACACCTTAATTGGGACTAACTAAATATGCACAAAATTGTGGGCAAGCTTTAGAGACTAGGTTAGCACTTCTCCCTCTGATTTGCTACTTGTCATTGATGTTAATTGCAGGGAGGGATTTTGTTTGTTTGTTTTTTGACACATGAAAACATTCAAACATGTCATTGTCCCCCACAATCGGATGTAGTACAGTCAGTTCTACAATACACAAGAGATGATATTCACTGCCTTGATTATTTGGCCCACAGGAACGGGGGGCGGGGGGGGGGCTGCCTTGCTGATTCTGGCGCTCAGGACTCTACTACGCTTCCTCCCTGGCTGCCCTGAATGCTTGGCATGGCTTCGCACAACCCCTTCGTTATGTCACAGCCTCTCTCATTTCCTCCAGATCCTTCCTCAAAACCAACCTTTTCTGTCTGTGAAGGTTCAATCCACTCGCCCCAATGCCCTAGGCCTGTGGGCCAAATCACCTGGGGTCCTAATATGGCCCTCTGGGATTCCCCTTTCCTAGCCCTGCCTCCTTTAACCTGACCGCTGATGGTTCCTCAGCTTTCCCGGACGCCTCTCCTAAGGTTTAGTTACTGGAAGTAAGACCTTTAAGCTAAAATATGCTGGTATTTTGGTCCCGTCCTTTTTGCCTCTGGCCCCACCCACCACAGGAATGCACCTCCCCCCCCCAAGCTTCTCTGAAACTGAATCCAGCCTTCGGGCTGAAAGAGGTTCAACACCCCAGCTCTACTGCAACTAAGCCCGTCACTAAGTATGATAGAAATAATTTGACATTTTATCAGTTTGCCCCAGCCTTGTCCTCCCTCCCTCTGTTGTTTCCCCTGTGTTGAACTTTAGATGTAAGCTCCTCAGGGCAAGGACCTGACCCCTTCTCACCTGCCCACCTTTTGAGAGCACTTAGGTAGGCAAGTACACAAAAGAGGGTCTTTTCCACAGTGGCCCCACACCTCTGGAAGGGGTTGCCATCAGAGGTCCACCAGGCTCCATCATTTGCAGGCTTTTAGGAAGGCTCTGAAGACCTACTTGTTTACTCCGGGTTTCCCCAGATTATGTTTTACCCTGTAGCTACAATTATGTTGTAGGCTTTTAGTAATGTTTTATTGTTGGTGTTTTATGAATGTTTGCTGCTTTATTACTATATCAGGGTTTTTTTTAATTATGTGGATTTTAATGTTGTAAGCTGCCTTGGGAGGGCTTCTGCCCTAAAAGACAGCCTAGAAATATTTTAAATAAAATAAATAAAATGCTAAATAAATAAAATTGTACTCTGTGAGGCACCCTGCACATTGATGTAACAACAATAAAAGGTCTTGCTACGAGAAATATGGAAATCTAGTCGCGGTACAAAAGTCGTTGACTGCGTTCAGACAACACGATAACTCATACACAAGGGTTGAGTGTGGGTTGTCATTGAACCGTGGGTTGTTGTTGAAATGTGGTAATTGTGTTGTCTGAACCTGGCTACGCTAACAAGCCATGGATTGTTAACCACAAACAACCCATGAAGAGAACCCACGGTTTGTTGTTGGGTTGTGAACTGTGGATTGTTCACCATGGTTTGTTATCTTGGCTGGGTTCAGACAACATGATAATCCACATTTCAACAACAACTCAAAGTCAACCCTCGAGTGTGGGTTATTGTTTTGTCTGAACCCAGTGTGCCTCTCTCCAGCAAGCATGTCTGGCTAGTTCTTGAGACATTTTCTGCTACCAGGCCTCCAAGCTCCCTCAATGAGAGCAAAACTCAAAATTCTCTGGACTTCACCACTTACCCAAGCCTTTCCGAAGGTCATCACACTGGCTGATGTGCGGGAACCGGAGAATCTCTCTCCATTTCTTACTCCTCCCTTTCCGCTTCCCTCCGCCTCCTGCAAACCATGGTGGGGTGGGGGTGGGGGCAGGGTGGAGAGAGAAAAAGACAGAGGGGGATGATTTGTTTTGGGATGATAAAACAACTTTTAATGGATTTGGCCTACAGGCCTAAGGCTCAAAACTTCCTGTTTTAAAAGAAAGCCTGAATAGGGCTTGCCGTTTGAGATGATGCCCGAATAGATGAACCATAGTTATATAGCCACATTGCTCCCCCTTCAGGGTCGTCTGGTCTACAGTAGGAAGGAACCATAACAAATATAACCTCTCCCACCTTTCACGAGCATTGCCTTTCTGTGACCTTGTTGGGACTGCTCTGATTGATGAGGGACTCTGCTTTCAGAGCTGAGCCTCGAAGTTGGGAGACCAGAGGAGGTTCCCACTTCCTCCGAGAACAATGCTCCGTCCTCTGGGCTCACCAGTTAATAGTCATCTAGCTTCCTTATCTTGCTGGCTGCCTTCTGAAGACTCGAAGACAATGCGCATGCATGCACGCACAATGCAAGCCGTTGAAGCTTAGGAACTCATTGGGAACAATAACCCACCCAGAGCACTTCGTCACAACTCTCTCTCTCTCTCTCTCTCTCTCTCTCTCTCTCTCTCACACACACACACACACACACACACACACACACACCCAGGGCTGGCGTCAAAGGAAGGCATGCTTGGGCACTTGCCAAGGGCACAGACCCCTGCAGGGACCAACTGACAAGAGTCCCCTGGAGTTGCTCCTCCTCTTCACCACTGCAACCTGCTTGTTCGCCTGCCTCTCGCTCTGGCCCAGACAATGGCGGTGGTGGTGAGGAGGAGGAGCAGGAGATGCCACGGCCGACTTGCTCACTGGCGCTCTGCCTGTCAAGCAAGCAAGTGGTAGCAATGATGAGAAAGAGGAAGAGGAGCAATCGCAGCTGGTGACCAGGGCAGTGAGAAGGTAGACTCACAAGCCAGGTCCGTATGCGTGCAAGCATGCGCTCTACCACTGAACGATGACCCCTCCCTATATTCTGGGTCAGCTGTATACGCTGTGCATTAAACTCTGCATTCACCCGTCACGGCTGTTATCATTTATGGTTTACATTTTATAAATATTTTAAAGATGTTGCAGGCGTTGTTGCTGTTTTTTTTTTTTTTTTTTAAATCTTGCATGCCCTTGAGACAAGCCTGAGAGGTAAATCCCATTTTAAAGATGGGGCGTTGAGTCTGAAATGATGGTAGTGGTGACTTGCCAAATGCCACCCTTCAGTCAGTGACTCAGTGTGAGCCCTTAACTGCGGGGGATTTGAACACAGGTCTTTGAAACTCCGCGCCGTATTAGCAGCATACGAATATACCAAGCTGCCTTACGCCGAGTCTGGACTTTGGTCTATCTGGCCCAATACTGTGTGCTCTGAATGGCGGTGGCTGGGCCATGCTGGGAGTTGTAGACCAAAAACATCTGGGGACCCAAGGCTGGAGAACACTGCTCTAGAGCTACAGCCTTCCTGCTTCTCCTCTTCATTCCATCATTTCCTTCTCTTCCCCTCACCAGCTTCTGTCTCCCGTTCTTTCTGCTTCCTCCATACAGCCGGTCCCTCGCTCCCCCTCCCACTCCACCACTACCGGCCTTCATATCCTGATAGAATGGGTTGTGTGCATTGCATGACTGGCTCTGGAACTGTGTGTGTGGGTGGCTGAAACACAAGATCTCCCTGTTCCTGTTGGCATCCACAGGATGACGATCTTGGAACCTTTAAATTAGTTAAACAAGCAATCTGGGAATGCAAAGCAGGTTTCTAGCCCTCAGCGTTGCAAAAAACGCTGAAAACGTGCCAGCAGGTTGTATCTGTCGACAGCAGCAAAAAGAAGACACTGGAGGTGTGTGGTGTGTGTGTGTGAATGTGTGGTGTGGGAAGAAAGGTTCAAGTGGTCAGAGGCTCTCCACAGCTTCTTAGTTCTGCCTCCCTCTCCCGCACCAGCAGAGACGGGAATGATTCATGGATTGCGCCGCGGGCAGGGTACTTGTGCCGCTCCACAGAAGCGTGGACGTATCATCACCCATCTCTACAGAACTCTGCAGAAACCCAAGTATCGCAATCGGGGATGGGTGGATGGGAGAAGCTAAGAAAATACGTACAGTTTACTGAATTTTATTGCAAGGATCGGCGGGGGGCAGGACCTGGCTGCCCACTATGCCCGACACAGGCCGAGGACACGATATGTTTCTTTCCATTTTCGATGTTTACTGGAAGAGGAGGCTGCTGTGGGTGTGGGGAATGGCGTGGGCCGGTTTCCTTCTCTCACACCCGCTCTCTTATTTACGCCGAAGCCTAAATGCTTCACTTATGAGGTAATCCCTGTGGGTCTGTGACATCAGCACTCCTCCTGACGGCTGGTGGGGGCTGGTCCCGGGCCAACAACAACCTCTCCCATTGACCAGCTGCCGCCCGAGAGAGAGAACCCGTGACGTCAAGGCAAGCAAACAGGAAGCGAGGACCCGGCTGCAACGTACACGGCTCTGTAACCGCCGGCGTCGGCATCCAGGCATGCCGCATCCCTCCACAAACCTTGTGGAGAGGCCTTGTCTCCCCTCGAGCCCTCCAGGGAGTAGACTGGGCAAGAACTTCCTGCTGGAATCCATTCACTTCCTCCTACATGAATAGGCCGAGCATCAGAGCTGGAACCGGCTCCTCTCCGTAAATACCACGCCGGAGAGCGTTCGGCTGTCCTCTGCTTCTGCTGCTCCTCTCGGGGCCTCTGCCTGTTTCGCCTGGATAAAAGGCGGCCATGTACCAGACTGGCACTGCTTTAGCTACATAGCACAGGGGCACCCTGGACATTTTTATCCTCGCCCCCCCTACCCAATAGCATATAGCAAAGCAGAGGACAGCATGGGTGGACAAACTGCCTGGTTAGTATCTGCTGGAGCCCTGAATCCAGAATGAAATCATAGGCTTCAGGTAGGATAGTGTCTACTTTGTGCAGAAAAAAAGAAGAAGACAAAAGTCAGTGTGGCATGATGGCTTTTCACAGTATACTTATCACAGTATACACATAAGCACATGGCTAGCTTGGTCATCTGTCGCTAGCAAGAATGTTACCCAGATTTCAAATTAGTTGTTGGACTGTGTGTACACACTCTCAGAGGAGGGTCTCTGCATGAAATTGTTGGACTGAGACTCAGGAGATTCGGGTTCTAGTCCCCACTCGGCTTTGAAGCTCACTGGGTGACTTTGGGCCAGTCACTGACTCTCAGCTTAACCTACCTCACAGGGTTGTTGTGAGGATAAAATGGAAACCCTGGAGATATTCTTCCCATTAGTGCAGATACCGAGGTACATAGACCAATGCCCTGACTAGGTATAATAAGACGAGTACCTATGAGTGAAGTAATTCCCAAGCTGTGGGACAGGGCGCTGGTAGTGTGCCAAAATCAATAAATACATTAAACTAAGAAGCAAAGGCTCCTGTGTGTACACACTCTCAGAGGAGGGTCTCTGCATGAAACATTGCTCTGTCTGAAACATTGCATTCTGAAATTCTATCTATCTATCTATCTATCTATCTATCTATATTCTAATCGGATTTCTGATCATGGGTGGCTACAGACAACTATTTACCATCAGGGAAACTTATCACAGTATACACATAAGCACATGGCTAGCTTGGTCATCTGTCGCTGGCAAGAATGTTACCCAGATTTCAAATTAGTGGCACGGACATGGTATAATGTTGGGACAGAAAAAAAAGTCTGACAACTCCCAGCATTCCTCAGCCAGCATGCATAGGATTGCACCCTTAGTCCACTTGCAGCAGTGATGCTAAAGCAGCCAACAGTACTCGGAAGCTGCACATAATCACATTTTCACATCTGTGGAACCTGTAGGGGGGGGGGGGCGGGCGGGCTGCATGACGCAGGGCAAGGTGAGCCAAAAACATTTGGCTGGGAAATCCGGGTCTTTGGCTTTCGACTCTACTTACGTACCGTGAGGTTGTTAAATGGGCTTTTGGATTTCCTCTTCCAAAAGCCCATTTAACAATAGCGGGGCTTGTGCTTGCCAACATTTGGAGACATCTCCTCCGCCGCCGCCTCCCCCACCCATCCATGCAAATGTGGAACCCATCCAGGCCCCCTTCCTCCCCTGCATGTTAATGGGAGCCCGATAACCATCTTATTAAGGGCTATTCATACCTCCCCGCTGTCGTCAGCACCAAGACTCGATAAGAATGCAGACGTCTGGAGTTCTAATAAAAATGACATTCTTCCATCTGTTTCAAATTGATTTTAAATGGGAAAAGGGTGGGCATAGTGGATCCTGCCGGGGCCTGCTCACCCTTTTCCTCCTCTTTATTTTGATTTTATGCATTTCAGTGCTGGCTCCAGGTTTTGGAGGTCCCTTGGGCAAGACGCCTTCAATGACCCAGTTCGCACATAGCGGCAATTCCTGGCTTGTTTAACCATGGTCAAGTGGGAGCGAGCGAGCGGGCTGCCTCCCACACGCTTGTCGCTTCCACTTTCAATCAGCAATCCAACATCCGAACCCAGGAACTCTGGGTTGTTTAGGGGTTAAACAAGCCCAGAGTTAACCCAACAACAAACCACGGGCAATCTGAGATACAGTCTGTGATGAATATGTGTACCTGATGCTGGATGTTTGGGACTACAAAGTAGGGGTTCTGTACATTCATCCTACCTTAGGCTCTGGATTTTTCAAATACCTACGGGATAAATCTAAATATCTGGGAGGCAATGGCAATGAAATACCATTTGGGCACCCGCTTAAATCTGGCTGGTATGTTGCCAACTCTTTTACTTTCAAAGTAGGAGGTAGAGCACATGTTTTGCATTCAGAAGGTCCCAGGTTCAATCTCTGCCATCCCCAGTTTACAAACAAACAAACAAACAAACAGGTAGCAGGTGATGCAAAAGAACTTTCTCTGTCTAAGACCCTGGAGAACTACCGCCCATCAGAATGGACAATACTGGGCTAGATAGGCAATTTGCTTATCTGGAATAAGTCAGCTTCCCACATTCCAAAGCCACAATCAGACCTGGGTCTAAGGCTGCAATCCTTTGCAGGCTTCTTTGGAGGAAAATGCCACTGAACGTAGCAGGAATCACATCTGAGTAAATATGCATAGGGTCCAGCTGCACAAGAGGGAAGCAACACACTGACCTGGTTTGTACAACACTTTATTTATTTCAGTCTTGCACAAGTGTGGACATTTGAAAGTCCATGGCTATGCAATTTGCATAATTTTCCCCTCTGCTTTACTGCTCTACCTTGAAATTTGCGTAACTTTACTGATCCCCCAGTCCCTGCTCTTCTTTGAAATGTGAGTATCTTTACCTTGAAATTTGCATGTCTTTACCTTGAAATTTGCATGTCTTTACCTTGAAATTTGGGTGTCTTTACCAATCCCCCTCACTCCCTGCTCTGCCATGAAATTTGCATATCTTTTCCAAACGACCTCACTGCTCTACCTTGAAATTCGCATGTCTTTAGTGATCCCAGTCACCTCACCTGCTCTTTAACCCATATGCATATCAGACAGCTAACAATGGAGACCAGTGGAAGGAAGCAACAAGCACAAAGGTTGGGCACGGAGGCAAAAGTGGCTGCAGGAGAGGGAGCCTTTCAGGCAGGTGAAATTACTTCAGTAGTTAGTGAAGCAGCCTTTAAAACAAAAGATTTTGCTAGCAAGGCAAGCCCGGAAGTGGGGGATGAAATTGACAAAAAGGAGATATCGGTATGCTGGGCTAAATAGCAGACAGGTGGTCTTGCACTCCTGCGCAAGACCCTGAATAAAAAAACAATTTAAAAAAGTTTGCAAATGCATTACTGCGTTCATAAGGGCTCAGAATATTATATGCGTTTGGAAATCCGATACGGGTGGCGGGGCAGTTTCCCCCATGAGCCGGCAACCCCAGCGGACCAATTGCAGAAAGGGTGCTGATGTAGGGAACGAGGAAACAAGGATTTCTGCCGCAAAGGCACCTGGGATACATGCCGGGAGCAGGCAGGAGGACTAAGGGGGAAATAATCCATGGCAAGCCGCACTGTGCCCGACTGTCTGTTGGGAATAACGTGGGTTATTGAGCCAACAACCAACCCACAGTGGCTTATCTTCCGGGTGGCTGAGCGTGACATGCAAACTCACCCACTGCCCAGCTTAGTCAACAAGGACCGCACATGCAAACTGGCACGTCCACTTTAACAAGCCCTCAACACACCATGACATGAGCTCCTGGACACTTGAGCTCACTGAGACAAAACTAGGGAACATACTCCTTTATGTAAAGCACGTGCAGATATCAATACAGAAGTAAAATGTGCCCTCGGGAATTGCCTCTAAAAAGGACATCCATGCTAACACTGTTTGTGGGACTTGTAGCAGGAATGGGCAACCAGAGGACTACGAGCTAATTACATCAACCAAATTTCAAAAGTCCTCTGAAAACTATCAATTCAGACTTCTGGCAAGAGCATTCTATCCAGTCCCTGACAACCATGCTGGGCATGAAGGGGAGGGAGAGAGAAAAAGAATGGGGTCACCAAAAGAGAAGAGAGAGAGAGTGAGAAGAGGGTGGCAGAAAGACAGAAATGAGGGTGGCAGAAAGAGACAGAGAGAAAAGGGGGTGGCAGAAAGAAAGAGAGGGGTGGCCCTGCTCACTTTTGGCTCTGGCCCGACCCACTGCTGTTTCAGCCCTGCCCACTGCCAGCATGTGCCCCCTCCCCACAGATTACTCCTGAGGGAATGTGGCCCTCAACACATTTTGGGTCTCCGGAGCAAACTTACTCCCTCCCTTATTCCATTTAGATCCATGTAGTGGCACGGGGGTGGGTGGGTGGGTGGGTGGGTGGGAGGAGAGTTTTTTTTTTTGGTATAATCCCTTTTTCTTTCACATCATTTTCCTGATCTAAAATCACACCCCGCCCTCCCCACACATACAGCACTGAAACTGCTTTTTGGCCTACAAGGAAAAAAACAGTAAATAAAATATAGGAATGTTGGGAGATTTGATCCGGCTCCTCGTGTAGTTTGGCCAGGCAAGATGGGAAAACGTGGTGCATAGGGACATTCAGCCATTAAACAGCCATATTTCCAAAGGTTTGTTAATTATCTGTGACAAGCAAAGAGGGGTGAGGGTGGGGGTGGAGATGGTAACAGATAAAGAGGCAATAAAAGGTAAACAGGCATCTGTGTATGACTCCATTTACGTCCCTCCACCGTCCCTTGAAGCAGGACAGGTTAAGCAGGACAGGTTAACAGCCCGTAGTCAACAGCATGCTGGCTGGCTACGTCAGCACTGACGACCAAATTTGCCTGTCCTGGGCCAAGGGAAATTGAGGAAGTTCCCTGGTTGCTCTCCAAGTGATAGAACAGCATTATCAGCATTATCACAGCTGATTTGGCAGGCTGCATAAAGACTAGGTGGACAGGTTGGGATTCCCCTCTCTTACCGAGACTACCTGATATTTATTTATTTATTATATTAATATTAATATTATATCCCACCTTTTTTTTCCTGCAAGGAACCCAAGGGGGCTCACATGGTCCTCCTCCTCCTCCTCCATTTTATCCTCACAACAACAACCCTGTGAGGTCGGTTAGGCTGAGAGTCAGGGACTGGCCCAAAGTCACCCAGTGAGCTTCATGTCCGAGCCAGGACTAGAACCCAGATCTCCCAAGTCCCAGCCCAACACTCAAACCACTACACCACGCTGTCTCTATAGGTTGTGAATTTACTGGAGGTATAGAAAAAGGGAACATAGGAACACAAGAAGCTGCCTTATCCTGAGTCAGACCCGTGGTCCATCTAGCCCAGTATTGTCAACGCTGACTGGCAGCAGCATTCCAAGGTTTCAGGCAGGAGTTTTTCCTAGCCCTGCCTGGAGGTGCTGGTGATTGAACCTGGCACCTTCTGCATGCAAAGCATGTGCTCTATCCACAGAGCCGTGGCTCCCCAACTTATGGTGGGGCAGGGGGAACCATACTGTACTTGATGTAATATTGGGCCAAGTGGACCTTGAAGTATTATGGGAGAACCACAGTCCCAATCTGCTTCACTTTAAACTATATGCCACAGCCAATACTAAGATCAATTATACCAAGTTTTATTCATTTGTTTGATTTTCTACCAAGAAAAAAATGTACTCAACGTGGCTCAAGTTTTAGCATCACTCCGCTTGCATAGACTCAAAATGCTTTCAGTCGACAGACTCGACAACAGAGCATCCACAGCAGCTTCCCCCAACCTGGTGCCTTACAGATGTTTTGGACTTCGACTGCCATCCACCCCAGCCAGCATGGACAGTGGTCGGGAATGCTCGGAGTTGTAGTCCAAAACATCTGGAGGGGACCAGGTTGGGAAGGGCTGATTGGCAGGGAAGGACCACCATTCTGGCTTCCCCTGTAACCACTTCTTTCTCCAACCTGAAGCCGGCGATTATGCCCAAAGAAAGGCCAACGCTCCTGGTGAGTATTTGGGGGACCAAGGCTGGTGCCTGCCAGTGAAATCGCTTCACAATCTGACATCCCAGAAACTCTCCAATTATCCACACTAAGAAATGCCACATGGTTTGGATCATATCCATAGATCACACTTTACCCAGAAGGGAAAAGAGATACATGCATATGGGAGATCAGGATATATGTATGTAGGAAGGTATGTTCTCTCCAGTGGGGCAGTTGGGGCTGGATCTTGGGGCCCGAATCCAGGGGTCCCCAAGCAACCACCCAGAGAGTGGCAGGTGATGAGGGCAACAGAAGCAAACTCCATATGATTCCCCCCTTACTTATTTTCTAAGCTACAGAGCCACAAACATTCCTCATAAGGGGGTTGCTCCATCCCCTTGATCCTTTTGGTTGCCCTTTTCCTGTGCCTTTTCCAGATCTACAATATCCTGAACCTCATCCCCGCCCCCCTCCAATGCCACAATCAGCATTATTTATAGTAGGGCAGCGGGAGGCAACCTGATGCTCTCTTAGATGTTTGAGACTACAGTTCCCATCAACCCAAGCCAGTATAGCTATTGGTCTGGGATTATGGGAGTTGTAGTCCAAAACATCTGGAGGGCGCCCAGTTGCCAGGTACTGTAGTATGGTGCCTTTCCTGGAAGGGGAAGGAAAACTGTAGACTATGTGCTAGTGGGTCATTCCATGTGTTTCTAGCAGATTCCCCTCCCTCTTTTGAAACCAACTGTTATTGGCAGGAGCTAAAAGGCTCCATTTAGGTTCTACTAAGTCAGCCCAGTCATGAGATGCACCAAAGGCCTTGCCTTGGGCAGCGAATTTGGGATGCAATTTAAGGGCAGCAAATTTCATCCAAGTCTTGTCCAAATACCTCGGGACCTCATGTCACTGGTTCTAGCTTCTAGTGATGATGGCTTGATGCTGCAGTGCAGAGCAGGAGTGTGGAATGTGTGTCCGATCGATGGAACATGGGGAAGGGCCTCTTCTGACAATCTAAATGCACAGGCAGGTTAATATGGGAGGTGTATATCTGAACACAGCATTTGTGTCCTCCATTTCCAATGACTTATCCAGCATCATGTTAATTCGTATCTTAGAGCTCAATCCAGCAGGATTGAAGCTGAACAGATGGAGGGCTCTAATTTCAGATTTGGAAAGTAGTTCATCTGTGGCTCCCAATCTTCAGATTTGAGATTGGGAGCCACAGGATGCTCTCTTAGCCTCCTTACAAAAAGGGGCTGTTCCAGAGTACTTCCGCAGAAGCAGCAGGCAGATCTAGCTGAGACTGCCTGCATCTCCAGCATCTGTCATCTAGAAGTACCCTAGAGAAAGATGTATTTGAGAGAGAGAGAGAGAGAGAGAGAGAGAGATGTCTATATTTCTTTTTTTAAATATACAAATTATACAAAGATGCAAATAAAGTACACAAATAAAGAATACAAATAAAAGGAAATCAAAATGCAAAACGTCCAATAACCAGAGAAGAAGAGAAAATATAGCTACAGTTTGCACCCAACTAGATAGGCAAGACAATACACACGGGATGGGGGAAGCATTTCTGTATATGATACCTGAGCATTTCAAAGCAAACTAGAGTCGTAAGTCAAGTTGAGCAAAGATGAGGATAAGTATCAATTTCAACCTACCCCTTGAGGCCTTGAAACAGGACGGGAAATGGATTTTTAAAAGTGGGGGCAAACAATTACAACCCAGTTCCTGAGATCATCGCTGGTTGCATAGCAATGGCACAAGAAAAATATCCATGCACTAGTTGTGAGAAATGGAATGGTGAGGAGAAGAGTTGACTATGCTAGAGTTGGGGTTCGAGGTCAGCCGGGCCATGATCTCATGCCTCCCTCGCCTCCAACGTCCGACTTCCCACCTCACGTGCATTCCACATCTGCTGTTGCTTTGCATCCTCCTCCCATGGGAGGCATGCATGCATGCTCACTCGTGAACATGGGCCTTTTTTTTACGTTGGGAAGGCCTAGCATGAGCCTCCTCGGCTCTACGCACCGACGATTCCTCCTACATGTGGGGAGCTTGGAGCCAAAGTACAGAGAGAGCAGACCACAAAAGCCACATTACTCATACATACCCACTCAGGTCGCCCAGTGCTAATCTCCATCGCTGGGAAACCAAGATTTCCCTTAGAAGGCCTGCGCGCACCGCATGGGGGGGGGGACGGGACCCGAGGCTATGGCGGCAAGACAGCCAGGCCTGCGCTTGCAGGGCTCAGCCCCCTGAGCTGCTCTGACAAGCTCCTCTGGTGAGTCAGCCCTCCTACCGACCAAGTGTGTAACCCGGTTTGCAGCTCCACGTAAGGAGGAGGAAGGAAGGAAAAAGAACCCTGGCGCTTTGGAGTGCATTCCCAAGCCATCAGGCTTAGGCCAGGATCTCCCTCTCCTTTTCAGAAGGAAAAGCAATCACAGATCCATCAAAACAAGGCAGAGCGGCAGATCAGAGGTCTCAGCCCTTGGAAGTAGCTTTGGGCTGGAGGGGGTAGTGGGTATCACCTCCCCTGGCAGTGCAGTTGCTGAGAGGGGATTTCTAAACATGCCTTCTGCTTGGATTCAAAGCCAGGGCATGCAAGTGTGCAAGGGGCAAATAGGGGAAAGATTTGGGGGGAGAGGGGGATTGTTGTCAGGAGCACAAACCAGCTCCAGCAACGCTTGTTAACCCTTCCTCTCCCCCCCCCACCCTTTGACTTTCAGGGTTACGAAAAAAATAGGCGATCATGAGGAAGATAGAAAGTTGCCTTATACCAAGTCAGAATATTGTCCCTCTAGAGCAGTATTGTCAACTCTAACCAAGAGAGGCTCTCCAGGGTCACAGACAGGCAACTTCCACATCACCTGGAGGCAATTCAAGGTGCAGCTGGACGGCATCTGTCAGGGCTGCTTTGACTTGGATTCCTGCATTGAGCAGGGGGTTGGACTCGATGGCCTTACAGGCCTCTTCCAACTCTACTTTTCTATGATTCTATGATTCTAGGTGCTGTGGGAGTCACCAGGGATTGAACATAGAACCTTCAGCATGTGGAGCAAATGCTCTGCCACTGAGTTACACCAGCTCTAACTATGAGGCAGCAAAAAGTCTCTCTCCTTTAACAAAGGCCCCTATAACAAAGACTGATATTCTCCTGCCTCCCCACCCGTCCCACCCCCATCCTCACGAAGTTTGCCATAAATAAAGATGTGAAGACCCAGAAAAAGAGTGGAAAAGAAGCCCAGATTTTTTTCTACCACCACTACCCCGAAAAAATCTGTTGTTTTTCCAAATTTTTCAGGAAGAAAAAAAAAAAAGGAAAAAATGCCAGAAAATTTCCCCCCTAATTTTTCTAGGTTTCCCCCCCCCCCCCCCCGAGCCTTCACATCTCTAGCCACAAATAAAGAGAAACACCTCATGTAGGTCAAGGAACTACTTGACCTAGTGAACTTAAGCTCTGACAACTTAAAGGAGACAATGGCTACATTTTAGCTTCTAAACATGGCATAGTCAGACTGTGGAGAAAGCCCAACACACACACACACACACACACACACACACATACACACAGCCTTCGCCCAAGGGAGGGGGCGAGGAAGGGGGGGGATGAAGTCACAGGAGAAGTAGCATACAGACCGTCATCCCCAACAAAGGAGAGTCTCGGTGGAGATCCACAAAACCAAGGAAGAACCATCAAGAACCATCAAACTATCAGGGCAGTCTCAAAGAGCTGTAAAGTACCAGTACGTCACCTTCTTCCCGGGCAGGAATAAGCCCACCTGACCTGGAGGGTGGGGAGAGCGGGGACTCAGGGGTAGAAAACCCCTCTCCCTTCCGGTAGAGGGTTGTTGGGAACCCAGGGTACTTCGGGGCCAGATTCGTCCTCCAAGCGGCAGCCCGAGTAAGCCATTCTCATCCCCAGATCGGCCGACCCGGAGCCAGGCTGAAACTGACTAAGCGTAAAGTCTCTGATCTGAGGTAATTGACCAGATTCAATCCGCTAGCCTAGGAGCCTGTTTCATTGATAAACGCAGGGGTCAACTAAGGTTGTGTTGACGTTGTAGTATTCCTGGAAAGCTGTTAGTTCCGCTCTGTGTTTTGTGTAAACAAATAAAAGCCTTATTTGGTCATTTAAAGGGCTTCGGTTTCCTCTTGTGCGCGAAAGCCTCTCAGGTGGTCGCCAGCGCTCGTACGGGCTGTAACTCAGTGCCGGTTAACCCGTTAAGCGCCGAACTCACGCATAGGATCCAGGTGGTGATCCTTCACACAGACACATACAGCGAGAGAGTGACAGGCAGACAGACACAGGCCTGTGGCTTGCGCTGGCTCTGAGTGTGGAAAGCTAAGCAGGGTCAGGCTTGGTTATTACTTGGATGGGAGACCCCTCCTCTAGTTTCCTGCATTGAGCAGGGGGTTGGACTCGATAGCCTTGTTTGTAGGCTCCTTCCAACTCTATAAAATATGAAATCTAGACAAATCCAGCCTTCTGAGTTTCCCCAGAAAGCCCTTCCACTGACCCCATGCCTTTCCTGCAACCACTGATTGGTTGGTGGTTTACCAGCTTTGGTCCAGTTTTTCTCACCTGTTCTAAAAGGTTGAGATGCCTTTCCTAACGCTTAGTTACTTGCAATAAGAGCTTTAAGCTAAAATAGGCTGGTATTTTTGGCACCACCCCTTTTGCCTCCAGCCCCTCCCACCACTGGAATGTGGCCCCCGAAAACTTGTCCAAAATGTAATTCGGCCCCCGGACTGAAAGAAGTTCCCCACCCCTGATCTAAAAAGACTAAAATGCCGTCATTAGCATAGCATAGAAACATCATGCACCTCTCCTATGGAAAGGCTAAACAGTTAACCACCATTAATGAGACTATATAAAGGAGAATAGACACAGCTCATAAACCACTGTAAGGAAACACACTGGAGTATTTGTGTTTTGTACACCTCTCATCTCTAGTCTGCAATGATGTCTCTCCAGCCCACGTGATTGTTCCCCAGCTCTTAAGAATGCTGCCCCCTTCACTGTCTAGTGTGGGAGAGGCCATGCCCACAAGCAAAGAGCACAGATATTGAGTTTCTCTATGGCAACAACCGTTGGCAGGGTACATCTAGAGAAGCATTTGCTATGTCGCGTCATTCTACTTTTGTTCTTTGCTTCTGGGTATTGATCTTTACATGTGTCCTATACAGACACAGGAGGATCCCATCTCCGTAAATTGCAAATTCATGGATTTTTATATTCAGTAAATGTTGAATTTGCACAATTGCACTAGTTCAATACTGTATCTATTATTAACCTACACCCAACTGTAACTGAGCCTATAACGAAGCCTAAGAGCATGCAACTGAAACAAGCACATATTGCGTCCTTTTTTATCTCTTTGTCATCTTCTCAAGAATATCAGGCCTAATGAACTGATATGTTCTAGGCTACCTTGAGTGCCTTTGGGCACAAAGACCAGCTATAGGCAGATATGGATAGGTAATATCAATACACATTTCGCCCTGTATGGAAATCATCTCCATATAGGAACATGCAAATGAATGTTTGAAGTGGCTCTTAGAGAACTGATTCATACATTCATGTTCATCAGTAGATGACAGCCAAATGTGCAAACCGTTTCAACTGACTTGGGCAATACTGGATCGCTCTGTAAATCTATGGTGATTAACCTGACAGCTGAATCACACAACTAACTCATCACCACTTGATTTGGCACTCAATTAGTACTAAATGCACATGCATGAACAAGCCATGAAACCAGGCCTGGGGAACCTGTGGCCCTCCAGATGTCTCTTGGACTACAACTCCCCTCATCCCCATAATTCAAGGTGCTGGTTTTGACCTATAAAGCCTTACCCAGCTTGGGACCCCAATACCTGACGGAGTGCCTCTCCCAGCAATAACCAAACTGTACATCACCTAAGGCCCTCTTCCAGCTGCTTCCTCTGAGGGAAGCTGGGAAGGCAGCAACGAGGGAGAGGGCCTCCTCGGTGGTGGCCCCCCCAGTTTTGGAATGATCTCCCCAATGAGGCCCGCCTGGAGCCAACACTGTTATTTTTTCGGTGCCAGGTTAAGACCTTCTTCTTCTCAGGCATTTGGCAGCATATGATGTGGTTTTAATCAGGTCCTGGATTTTTCTTGCTACTGATTGTTTTTAGATATATGTGTGTTGTATGTATGTATGTATGTATGTTGTATGTATGTATCAAGTCCATCAAGTCCAACCCCTTGCTCAATGTAGGAATCCAGGTCAAAGCATCCCTGACAGATGGCTGTCCCGCTGCACCTTGAATGCCTCCAGAGTGGGAGAGCCCACCACCTCCCTAGGTAGTTGGTTCCATTGTCTTATTGCTCTAACAGTCAGGAAATTTTTTCTGATGTTTAGGTGGACTCTAGGTTCCTGTAACTTGAGCCCATTATTCCGTGTCCTGCAAACTGGGATGACCGAGAAGAGATCCTGGCCCTCCTCTGTGTGACAACCCTTCAAGTACTGGAAGAGTGCAATCATATCTCCCCTCAGTCTCCTCTTCTGAAGGCTAAACATGTCCAGCTCTTTCAGTCTCTCCTCATAGGGCCTTGAACTACCTATTAAACTACCTATAGATAGGAAGAGGCAGAGAAGAGGGGGAATTCACTGGGAGAACATGTGGGAGTGGGGGGGGACTTGTCAAGTAACATACATCAATTCAAAATACAGTAATACCTTGGATTACAAGTAACTTGGTCTGAGAGCATTTTGCAAGACAAGCAATTTTTTAATATAAATTTTGACTTGATAAACAAGCGACGTCTTGCAAGACAAGCGTAGGGATGTAATCGCTCGCCTCGAGCGGGCGTAGCAGGCCGAAATTGACCCCGCTCACGCCCGCAAGAGACTCGCTTTGATATAAGAGCGTTTTGGATTACAAGCACGGTTCCGGAACGAATTATGCTTGCAATCCAAGGTATTACTGTAGACTGTTCTAGGCCAATTTCTATGTGGATGAACAAAGTATAACCTCATTTCCCTTTCCTGAATCTCCCGCCCCCTATTTACCGTATGTTGCAAAATAAACTGCTGGGAGAAGAACGGGGAGCAGCCCTGGTAACAACAATAAGAATCAGTAAGTGCTCCCAATGCAAAATGTACATTTCCATCTGCCAAAAAGAAGGTTGTGGTAAGAACCAGAATTTTGGAGGGTTCCAAGGAAACTGTGCATATCCAAGGCTTGGAATATGTGTCCCAGGCCAATATTAAAGCTGTACCCCTGAAGCCACAGGCATGCATCCCCACCACTGCATGGGTCAGTGACCAGGATAAAAATTGCTGTTGGTCCCATCAGAGGCAACCTTGAGTGATGCCAAGTCCGGCAACCACAGTTGAGTGGACAAGGCTAATGTCACAGCCTGAGCTGTGTTCCCTGGAACTATGTTGGCCACCTGGACAAGCCCTGTTGTTTCCATTCCTGACACTACTCATCCCAGAGTGGGATGAGAATGGGAGGACCAGAATCTAGATTACGTCAAGGACCTACATGAGCATAACAAGCTGCTTTATAGCAAGTCAGAAAACTGGTCCCTATCAAACCCAGTTTCTAGTACTAGAGGACAAGGAGAAAAAAAATATTGCCTCCATTTTCTTCACACCATAAATAAGTTTTTAACCTTTATCATGCCCACCAAGTCATTGTTTTGTCTAAACCAGTGGTTCCCAACCTTTGGTCCCCAGATGTTGTTGGACTACAACTCCCATCACAACTGACTGTTGGACCATGCTGGCTAGGGATGATGGGGGGATCCAAGGTTGGAGACTACATCTAGGGACCCAAAGTTGGGGACTACTGTCCTAAGCTTAGAAAAAACACCTTCCTTGTAGAGAAGGTGTCCCAACCCCATGTTCATTTTGGTTGCCTTTTCCAGCACCTTTCCCAACTCTACCAGTTTACCACTCCCCCCAAAAGTCAACGTATGGAGTCCTTCCTCCACAGAACCAGTAGGCAGAAAAGATCTTTTGAATTGTTCCTTACTTAGAAGAGGGGTGGGGAACCATTTTTGGCCTGAAGACTCTGGGGTTGTGTGCACCCCTACACAGATATTTACACACAAACACACACCCCACACATGCATACACACCATTCACACACATATGCATACACACCATTCACATATATGCACAGACACAAATACATACCCTTTCCCAACCCGACCTCCTTAGCTGGGGGGTAGGCAACCTTTTTGGGCTGTGGGCACATTTGACAATTTGAGAAACTGCTCTGGGCACCACCACAAAATGGCTGCCATGGGAGGCGTGGCTAGTCACAAAGGACAAGTAACCTGCCCCAAAGACCGAGTACAAGGCAGAGGTGGGATCTGAGGCCCAACGCACTAAGCAACTCCTTTAAACCCAAAGTTTTTAGCACCAACAGAAACCTATTTCACAGCAATCCCAAGCAGCTGCCAGTAAGAAAATGGGCTTTTTTGCACAATACAGCAGCCCACCTTGGGTTATTTAACCCATGGTCAGACTGCAATATGTGCGGCCTCCATTCTAAATATCCATTTTGAATATGGTGTCGTGCGAACCCAGCAAGCATGGGTTATGCGAGGGTTAAACAAACCTCACATAGCCCATGGTTGGTTTGACAGTTATGTGAGGGTTGTTTAACCCACACACAACCCACGTTCACTGGGTCCGCACAACACAACAACCCCGAGTGGGGGTTGGATGTGCAACATAGTGCCCACGGGTGTGCGGCTTGTCATGGGTTAAATAACCCATGATGAGCCGTGGCGTGTTGCCCGAACCCGGTCAGAGAGTGTTACTTGCTCCTTAAAAGTGGGAGGGGCTGAGCAACTTTGTGGGCACCAAGAAAGGTATCCAGCGCATATTGATGCTCACGGGCACTATGTTGCCTACCTCTGCCTTCGCTGACCCATGCAGATCAGCTGAGGGTAAGACCAAGTTTGAACGATCATGTTAAGCCAAGATAAAAACAAGCCCTTTGGCTGTGCACACAGCCCCTTCCTTCTCACGAGCGAGCAAACAAACCAGGAAATCTTCCGTTAAGTATACTTAACGAAAGATTTCCTGGTTTGTTTGCTTGCTCATCTGAATTAGGAAGCTCTGGTTAACAGCTTCGGAACAAGCCGGGATATTAAGCCGTAGCACAAGGTCAGTATCCTGGCTTGTTCCGAAGCTGTTAACAAGCTTCCAAGTTCAGATTAAACATCATTAAATAATGCAAGGCTTATTTTGGTTGGTGGTTGGTTTGCTCGCACCGAAGGGGTCGAAAGGCTCATTGCCATCTATCTCAGGTTATTAAGCCAAACTCTGATTGTCCGAACTCACCCTAAAGGACACGGCACCTGGAAGCAGTGCACTGAACAGCAGCAGCTCCTCTTTAGCGAGAGAAAGTTAAGAAGACTTTCACAGATGCAATTTACGAGGACAGGATGGAGTTATGCTTCTACTGAATATAGGAAGATTAATCCATGTTTCCTGGAAGGGAACTGGGAGGCACCCCTTAACACACCCATGAGGACTCTGCATGCCTAAACATGCCAGCTGCAACTGCTTCATGCTCTTTTTGCAGAGCATTTCATAGTTCCTCCCCTCAATGGTGCAACAGAGACAAATTATTTCCTGCTCGTATAGATCATGTTTTATGCTCAAGCAGCCAAGAGAACCTGCCGAGGTTCAATCTGACTTCTAGCTCCTGTGCGCTGAGCCCCGGGACATATACTTATTGGCCAGGCCACAGTCCTGAAATGTGCAAATGAAGAATAAAGAGGCCCGCAAATGTACAAACACAAACGCAGCACCACGCACACCTGCTGCCACGTTTGCAGAGAGCACACCTGTCTGGATCTATTTATTTTAAGTATTTTTATCCCGCTCCTCAGCCAAAAAGGCTCCCAGAGTGGTTTACCAACCACCAGTCCATGTCTGCAGGCTTACATTCTAAAAAGATATGACACACAAGGAAAAAGGGATGGGGAGGGAAGAGGAAAAACATGAAGGCATCTCTCAGCAGGGCTGGTGGAATGACCCTGCTTCCCTTCTCATCTTCTTCTGGAAGAACCTCCTGGAATGGCTGTTGGTGGCAACAGTTGAGGGAAGAGGAACCTTCATGGAGCGGGCTTTCAGCAGGGCTACTTCAACCTGGTGACAACAGTAAATTTCATCAGCTTCACACAGGGAGATGGAAGTGGGGCAGCAGTCCAAGGCCTCGCTCAAATGATCATTCTCAGACAATCACTGCAAGACTTATGCAGCCTGATTTTGAACGTGCTGACTTGGAAGAACAACCTCCTACAAGTGAGTGTAGGACTAATGACTTGTGGTAGAATTAGTCCCGTCCTTCACTTTCCCTTGCCAGAGCACCTCTAGATAAATCTGTCAATATTGGTTTCTCTCAGATTCGTACTTTTCCAGTCTTAAGCCTGGCTCATCTCAAACTTTGAGAATTTCTTCAGTCTTAAGTTTGGTTTGTCGCAAACTCTGAGAATTTTTTTTTTTTTTAAAGTTTGCATGAAAATTCGTAAGTATTTTTGTGCACATTTCTCCTAAGACATGCATTTTTCCTATGCATTCTTACCTAACACACACAGTTTTTGCAAGCCAGTTTTCTAATATATGATGCATCTTTGAAGGTTATTTCCAATAATAGACACATTTCTACATGCTTTTTTAAAAAATTGGAGAACTCCGCTGCAAAATTCGGACAAGTGCGAATTTCAAAGGATAACCGAGTTGTGGTTCACATAGTGCTTTGAAATTCCAATTAGGTACGTTCGGATTAAAATGCAAACGGAACGAATTTCTCCCCCATCCCCAGGAAGACTGCTCCAATATCTATTCCTCGCCACCTCTTCCCTCTTGGGTAAGGGCAAACCAGTGGCCCGTACAGGCTGCACGAAGTCAACAGCGCTGCCAAGACAGATCCCCGAGAGCATAAACAGTCACAGGTGTCTCTGCCCAGCTGGCCCATGCAGTGTTTGCCTTTCGGATGTTTGCCTAAGGCAGGCTCAAGGCCCAACTGGTTTCATTTAGCTGAGCTCTAGAGCTAAGTCAGAATAGCAACGCTAGCAGCACACTTAAGACACACACACACACACACACACACACAAACATGCAGCAGTTGTTGACAAGTTGTGGGAGGGCCCACAGTTTAATGGCAGAGCACATACATGACATGAAAGAGGTCCCAGGTTCAATCTCCAGAATCTCCACAAAATGGATTGGGTGAGAGCCTGAAGAGCAAGGTGCTGGTTTTAACCTATAAAGCCTTACATGGCTTGAGACCACAATACCTGACGGAGCAGCACTCCCAACCTGAGTCTACCCAGACACTACGGTCAACATCTGAGGCCTTCCTCCACGTGCCACCTCTGAGGGAGGCTCTGAGGGTGGCAACAAGAGGGGGGGGGCTTCTCAGTAGCAGCCCCTGGTCTATGGCATGATCTCCCCACTGAAGCCCACCTGGCACCAACTCTGTCATCTTTTCGGCGCCAGGTTAAGACTACCCTCTTCTCCTAGGCATTTAATGGCACTCAAGGGTGTTTGATGGCGTGATGGGGCATTTGTGGCAGCTGCTTTGGACAGGTCTGGTTATATTGGAATTGTTTGGGCTGTTGAATGCTTTTTAAAATTTTGTATATTGGGGGGACACACACATCATTTTAATGCTGTTTTCAATGTAATTTTTATTGTATTGTGTTTTGCAAATTGTTGTGAACTGCCCAGATATATCGCTATTGGGCGGTATAGAAATGAAATGAAAATGATAATAGCCACTGCCAGTCAGAGTAGAATCATGGAGTTGAGAGGGGCCATTTAGACCATCGAGTCCAACCTCCTGCCCAGTGCAGGAATCCAGTTTCAAGCATCCTTGACAGATGGCTGTCCAGTCTCTGCTTGAATACCTCCTGCGACAGAGAGCCCACCACCTCCCTAGGTAGTTGGTTCCATGGTCTGACTACTCTGATATACAGAGTTCCTTCAGTCTTTCTTTGCAGGACTTAGTTTCCGCTCCCGTATCATCTTTGTGGCTCTTCTCTGAACTCGTTCCAATTTATCTGAAGCCTTCATAAAGTGTGCTGTTCAGAGACTGGACACAGTATTTGAGGTGAGGTCTGACTAGTGCAGAGTAGAGTGGAATTATTACCGTACTTCCGGTGATTTAGAAACTATATTTCTTCTTTTTCTTAAGCATTTGGCAGCATATGATGCGGCTTTAGTCAGGTCTTAATTTTTTCCTTGCCGTTGATTGTTTAAAATTGTTCTTAGGTATATGTGTGTCTCTCTCTGTGTTGTGTATGTTTATATGTTTGTATGTATATGGCTTTTATAATGTATTTTTAAGGTTTTAATCTCTGCAAACTGCCCAGAGAGGTTCAGCTATTGGGCAGTATAGAAATGTAATAAATGAAATATTTCTATTGATGCAACCAAAAATTGCATTTGCTTTTTTTTTTTTTTTGCAGCCACATCACACTACTCCATCTTTATTAAAGTCTCTGCTACATCTTGGTCCTTGCACCCACCTTCCCTGTAGGACTTAAGTTTCCAATATTCTGATCCTACACATAGTTGGACCTGATATGAGACAGCTTTTTAAGTGCCTAGTCCACAAGGATGGGGAAGTTTCCAGCATCACCCTGAGAACGAGCCTAGATGAAGAACAGCCTCCACCAAGTTTGATTTCGGTGTTGTTAGAGGAGGAGAGGTGGTGGCATTTCCACTGCAGACAAGACTGTGGCCAAGAAGAGCCTCAACGATAGCGGATCAAGTGTGAGGCTTTGACATCTTATTTATTTATTTATTTATATATATCCCACCTTTTTTCCTGAAAGGAATCCAAGGCGGCTTACATAATCCTCCTCCTCCTCCTCACCATTTTATCCTCACAACACCCCTGTGAGGTAGATGAGGCTGAGAGTCAGTGAGTGACTGGCCCAAAGTCACCCAGTGAGCTTCATGGCTGAGTGAGCACTAGAACTTGGACCTCCCGAGGCCCAGTCCAACACTCTAACCCAGGGGTACCCAACCCCCAGGCCGCAGACTGGTACCGGTCCGTGGCCTGTTAGGAACCGGGCCGGGATGCCCAGTTGCTGTGCCGGGCGGGAGGCACCAGCGCTGCGAGCACCCCACCTAGCTCTCGGGGTGCTCGCGAGCTCCGGCGAGCACCCCTCCGCCGCTCGTCCCTCTGCTCGCTTCCCGGCGAGCATTTTGGTAAAACCGGAAGTAATGCAACGGGAGACCCGTCGCATCACTTCCTGGTTCTCCAGTGCTGCTCTTTTTACATAAATACCATGGTAAAGTACCTTAAAATGGCTGCGAATAGCAAATCGCGACCGTTTTAAGGTACTTTACCATGGTATTTATGTAAAAAGAGCAGCGCTGGAGAACCAGGAAGTGATGCGACGGGGACCTCGTAGGTCCTTTCCCCGGCGCGTTTGGGTGGAGCGGCAGCAGGTAAGTCGCCGAGAGTCTCAGGGGGGGGTCGAGCGGGACGGGTTCGATTCACTTCAGCCCCCTTGAGACTCTCAGATACATCCCCACGGCCGCACAGCAGGAGGTGAGCGGTGGGCGCCCCCCCCGGTCCGTGGAAAAATTGTCTTCCACGGAACCGGTCCCTGGTGCCAAAAAGGTTGGGGACCGCTGCTCTAACCACTACGCCACACTGGCTCTCAGTACCAGTTCCACAGTGTCTTGAGGCACTGGCAGCTTTCAGACATGGCTGTTTGGGATCACGCAGCAGGAGTAGGCACAAAACACCCCAGTTCAGTTCACCCTTCCAGACAGAGCCATGCCATATCCTGTGGTCGTTGGGAGGTCTCAGCAGGGAAGCTGAGCCAAGAGAGCAAATGTTCCATCAGCACCACTGACCACATGTGCAGCGCATGCCACCCACAGAGTACAAGAAAGGTTTAAAACTTGCCTTCCCTTCTCAGCCAGTGAACAACACCCGGACCATTTACTGGAGTTCAGAATCAGAGAGTTGGAGGGGTTCGGAGGCCATCTAGTCCAACCCCCTGCTCAATGCAGAAAATCCAGTGCAAGAGCATCCCAACAGATAGTCGTCGCCCAAGCTTCTGCTTGAAGACCTCCAGTGAGGGAGAGCCCACTGTCCCCCTTGTCGAACTGCTCTTATTGTTAAGAAGTTTCTCTTAATCTTCATCTAAAATCGACCCTCCTGTAAATTATGCCCATTAGATATAATCCTGCCCTCTATGGTAGCAGAGAACGAGTCTTTGCCCCCTTCTATGTGATAGCTCTTCAGGTGCTTGAAGAGCACTATCATGTTCCGCCTCAGTCTTCTTCTTCAGACTAAATATAACCAGTTCCTTCAACTTTTTCTCATAGGACCTGTTTTCCATGTTCCTGTTCATCTTTGTTGCTCTCCTCTGAACCCATTCCAGTTTGTCTACAACCTCCTTAAAGAGTGGCGCCAAAAACTGTACACAGTACTCCAGATGAGGCCTGACTAGTGTGGAACAAAGAGGAACTATTACTTCCTGTGATTTGGAATCTACGGCTCTATTAATGTGCCCTAAAATCATATTTGCCCTTTTTGCAGCAACATCACACCCTGTTTTCAAGTTCAGCGTCTAATCGATTGCACTGATAGTTACTTGAAATGGTGTGGCTGATGCAACGCTGCATTGCATTCCTTACTGCACATTTGAGAGCCGATGTCATGTAGTGTGGTGCAGTGGTTAGAAGTAGGCCCAGGGAACCAGAGTTCAAATCCCCACTTGGCCAGGCTGCCTCAATGTGCAACCTTGGGCCAGCCACTACCTGTCATCCAAACCTATCTCGCAGGGTTGTATGAGAATAAAATGAAGAGGGGAACTTGTACACTGCCCTGAAATCTTTGGAGGAAGAGCAGGATAAAAATACATTACAGTAATTGGTCATCTGCTTCTTCTGGTATTCTGCTTGACCATGTGAAACTGCTTTATACTGAAGTCATCAAGTCCAGTTCCTCACCACAGGTTAGGGCAGGTCCACCCTCTAGTTCAGCCTTCCCCAACATGATGCCTTCCAGATGTTTTGGACTATAACTCCCATCAGCCCACCCAGAATGGTCAGGGATGAAGTGCTGTGGACTAGTAACTTGTATCGATATATTTGCAAGGCCTCAATGCAACAGAATTATGCCTGCACTCATTTTCTATATGCACAGTGTAGGCCAGATTGAGTTATTTGGGTCTCTAACTGGCACCGGTGGCACAACAAACCTAGAACAGATTAAGCAACCAAGTAGGCCAAAAGTTATAGAACACCTAACTACAGAAAATAAATCTGGCAGTTAAAATTATCCCACATCTGCTCCTTGTTTTTCCAGCCATCTCCTTTAAAGCATACAGTGATGCTGAACAGAAACTGAGCCACATAGTCGAATTCAGCTTGCAAGTTTCCATTTCTCAATAGCCATTTCTAGCATTGCCTCACTATGGCTGTTCTCTTTGGTCATTCACCTTGCATCTGTTGCAAGAATGCCCAAGAGAAGCGTTACAACAGCGATGTTAAAACGCGTTGACCTGGGAAGAAAGACAGACAGAACTTCCTCCCTCCTATATGGCACAGACCAATACAAAGCTTCATTCACCAACACTTTTCAGACAGAAAACACCTCCTGCTCTCTCCCTCTAGCCCTGTTCCTTATATCATGCATAGTCTCAGGCCTGGCATCAGCGGCTGGTATCCCAGGGCAACTGCCTGGGCCCCCAGTACTGGTGGCTGCCCCCCACAATGCCTGGTGATTGCATCTGCAAGCCACCATTTCAACTTCCCAGAAAACCCAGGAGCGGAACTACATTGGGTGCTCTGTGCCATGGTGGGAAATTAAAATGGCAACCCCCAGCCAACTGTGGAGCACCGCGGCTGCCGCCGCCGCCGCCGCCGCCACCAATACCAATGCCAGGTATGCCTGAGAGGGCGCATTTTACCCAGGAGCCCCTCAAACCTGGAGCCAGCCCTCCATGCCTCAAGCCTATTCCTCCAGAACTAGAACCATCAAACTCTCGTTCTGCCAGTCCAGGGATCCTCCTTGACGTGTCTTTCGTTCCTCACAACTTTTTCCTTGCCCCTGGTATCACCACAAGTCGCCCACGGCCCTCGTCTTTGCAGAGCATTACTCTGTAACCTGGGCAAGCCAGAAGCAACTCCTCCTTTCACTGATCTTCTCCAACAGGAAACCCGTTGAGTCTCACCACGTCCTTAAGAATGTTCCTGGCACTGAACACACAGTGGTCCCACCACACACACACACGAAGCAGAGTGCGGGACCACTGATGTTTTTCATTTTTCCTCCTTGAAGCTGAAAATGAGAGCCAGTGTGGTCTAGTGGTGAGAGTGCTGCGCTGGGAAGATCCGGGCAGTGGAGGCTGCTGGCTCCAGTGTCAGCGGGGCTGTGTGTGTCCACTCAGGATTTTACTCTGAACTTTAGCCCCAAAATAGGTTCAGCACCATGGAGAGCTCCTTAAAAGTTCAGCGCAAAGCCTGGAGTGGATACACAGCCCTGCTGACATTGGAGCCACCAGCCTCCACTGGAAACGGGTTCTAGTCCCCACTCGGCCTTGAAGCTCACTGGCTGACCTTGGGCCAGTCACTGACTCAGCCTAACCTACCTCACAGGGTTGTTGTGAGGATAAAATGGCGAGGAGGACCATGTAAACTGCCCTGAGTTCCTTGTAAAAGGGAATAAAGGTGGGATATAAATGTGTAATAAATAAATAAGAATCAGCAGCCAAAGGGGCTTCAGCCGAAAATCCTGAAAACTACAAAGCCGCCAGACAAGAGAAGTTCGAAGGTAAAGGATTCCTCCTCTGCCCCCATCTCTACACGATTGCAGAAGAAAGAGGGAGCTAAGAGAGGCAGGTGGGAGCAAGATCCATCAGAACAGAGCAGGGGTAGGCAACTTGCTGCCTTCCAGATGCTTTGGACTACAACTCCCATCAGCCCCAAGCAACATGGCCAAGGGTCAGGGATGATGAGAGTTATAGTCCAAAAGATCTAGAAGCCGCTGGCTTGCCTAACCCTGATCTTGGGCTAGGCTGATGTTTGGGAAGGCTCTACTATAAGGTGTGCCTGCTCTAATAAGGTGCGAGAGCCAGTGTGGTGTAGTGGTGAGAGTGTTGGGCTGGGACTTGGGAGATCCGGGTTCTAGTCCCCACTCGGCCATATAACTCACGGGGTGACTTTGGGCCAGTCACTGACTCAGCCTAACCTACCTCACAGGGTTGTTGTGAGGATAAAAACAGAGAGGAGGAGGAGGATTATGTAAGCCGCCTCGGGTTCCTTGCAGGAAAAAAGGCGAGATATAAATGTAATAAATAAATAAATAAATAAAATAATAACCCACAAGGAGGAACTGGACTTGAGGATGGTCCAAATCGCAAAGGGACGTCAAGACGGAGCAGCGGAGGCAAAATTCCCACTTTCCAACAAAGGTGTTCTGGTGCAGCCTTCCCCCAACCTGGCGCCCCCTGGGCGAGTTGGACTACAACTCCCATCAGCCACAGCCTGGTTGGGGATGATGGGAGTTGTAGTCCAACTCGCCCAGGGGGGCGCCAGGTTGGGGAAGGCTGTTCTGGCGCAAATAATTGTCTATGCTCTGGTAACCTCCAAGCTAGATTACTGCTATGCACTCTATGTGGGGCTGCCTCTGAAGACAGTTCAGAAGCTGAGGCTTGCACGCACAATGCGGTGCCCACATTGATAACAGGGACCAGAAAGTCTGAAGGTATAACACTGATTCTGGTCTGGCCTGCTTGCACTGGCTGCCTGTATATTTCCAAGCGCAATTCAAGCTGCCAGTATTGACCTATAAAGTCTTATATGGCTCGGGAACGCAATACCTGAGTGCCACTCCCAGCATGAACCTACCCATACACTATGCTCATCATCATCTAAGGCCCTCCTCCAGGTGCCTCCTCAGAAGGAGGCTTGGAAGGTGACAACGAGGGAGAGGGCCTTCTTAGTAGTGGCACCCCAATTATGGAATGATCTCCCCGACAAGGCCTGCCTGGCACCAACATTGTTATCTTTTCGGTGCCAGGTTCAGACCTTCTTCTTCTCTCAGGCATTTGGCAGCATATGATGCAGTTTGAATCGGGTCTTGAATTTTTCTTGTTGCTGATTGTTTAAAGTTGTTTTTAGATATAAGTTTGTCTCTCTCTGTGTGTTGTATGTTTATACGTTTGTATCGATGTGGTTTTTATAATGTATTGTTAAGGTTTTAATCTTTGTAAAGCGCCCAGAGAGCTTCGGCTATCGGGCAGTATAGAAATGTAATAAATGACAATGAAAAGAAATGAAATAGAAAGCTCTGAAGATAGGAAGCCTTTGCAGCTGGAGGCCAAGATAAGACAATGCAGCTGCCACACATGCCCCACCTCCTCCAAGCCTGACGCCAGGCATCCAAGTGACCATAACCGATAACGTTCAGTGTGGGAGTTCACACCAATCTGCCAGGCAGCGGAGGGCTCTCAAAATGGGAGGCTAAGGGCTTTTTCATAATCAGAAATACCTGCATGTGAAATTTACTTTATCACATTTTAATCCAAGCAGCTCAAGGTGGTGTACATGGCTTCCCGCCGCAAGCCTCATTTTATCCTCACAACAACCCTGTGAGGTAGGTTAGGCTGACAGATAGCCCAAGGACACCCAGTGAGCTTTGTGGCTGAGTGGGGAGTTGAACCTGGATCTCCCTTAGTTCCGTGAGCAAGCAAATCTAAAACAACAGCTTCAGGGCTTTTGTTTTAGATGATGGGGCAGGGGAAAACTTAAACAAATTAGGTGCGGATTCACTGTTTATTTTATCATTTTTTTATACAGCGCCGTCAATGTACAGTATGTGGTCCCTTACAAAGCTGCACAAGCGAAACAGACAGAACTCTGCCACAAGGACCTTTGAATCTAAAACAGACAATAGAGAAAATGGAAGGGTGGGGAGGAGACAACAAGAGCAGAGAGGGAACAATGCAAGGAAATGTAGTTCCATGTGCAGTCAAGAATGAGGATTAAGGAGATGAAGCCATAGGCTCAGGGTGGGCAACATGCAGCCTGCAGGCCAATTTGCAGCCCCCTGCCCCTGGAGTGCTATTCAGCTCGCAAATAAGATGCACACCCCTGCGTGCCTCGTTTCCTTGCAAAAGTTGCTGCTTTTTGCTGCAGCAATTTTGGCAGTGGCGGGGTGCACCCCTTTGTGGGTTCTGGGGGTAATGTAGCCCCAGAGGTTGCCCACCCCTGCCACAGGCCGTGGGGAAAAGCAATGTGTGGGGCAATCAGAAACACTGAAGAGGCGTGGTCTTAGACAAGGGCAAGATCCCTTATAAAATCCCCTGTGTCGATCCACAATCGACCCTGGTCTTCCTCAACCTGGTGCCCTCCAGATGTGTTGGACTACAAACCCTACCAGCCCCAGCCATCATGGCCAATGGTCAAGGATTATGGGAGCTGTAGTCCAAAGCCTCTAAAGGGTATTGGGTTGCTTAGCCCTGCAGTGCCCTACCCAACTCGACCCAACCCAACCTACAAACCCGCATTATCTGATTGTTCTGTGGCTCACGCTGGCTCAGCTTGTCTGAGCCTGGAAAGCTAAGCAGGGTCAGGCCTGGTTATTACTTGGATGGGAGACCCCTCCTCTGGTTTCCTGCATTGAGCAGGGGGTTGGACTCGATGGCCTTGCAGGCCCCTTCCAACTCTATGATCTATGAATCTGCAGGAGTTCACACACAGAACTGGGACAGGGTAATCTGTTCCTTCTACTGCATGAAGCATTCATATCTCAAATCTGTTTGCATGTGGAGGAAACAGCCCCTGTGATTCTGTCTTTGATAAGTGGCCGGCCACAAGCCCTATGCCTATATCGTGTTTTTATTCCATATAAGACGAACTGGTAAAATTGTAATTGAAGGGTGACGGCACAGAAAAGAACATCTGTCCAACTTAGAAACGATGCAATCAGTTCATGTGGAAAGGAATGCGTGGAAGTGGGAGGGTTCGGGATCAAGTCATATAGCTCTCACACGTTCAAAGCCTCATTTGCATTGGCCACTGCGGTAAGCAAGATACTAAACAAGGAATGTCAGTAGCTGCCTTATACTGAGTCAGACCATTGGTCCATCCAGCTCAGGACTGTCTCTAGCAGCCTCCCCCAACCAGGTGCCTTCCAGATGTGTTGGACTACAACTCCCATCATCCCCGGCCAGCCCTAGGATGGCTGGCTGGGGGATGCTGGGCATTGTATGACTTTTTCCTGCCTAAACATACGTAGGATTGTACCCTTAGACTACTACATTCAAGGCCCCGATTTGGCTTGGGTCCCACTCTGTAGTGTATATAGCCTTTCATTTAATCCAGTCTCACATCGCAGCACTGTCAACTTCCTAACGTTACCGAGAATTTATTTGGTTTTCGTGTCAGATCAGACGACACCACCCTGTTGAAAATAGGGAGCAAAGCCCTGAGATCACCAGCAACTGAGGTCCTCCTGTCGGAACACGGCTGAGAAATCAGCAACAAAAAAGGATTCAACCTGCTTACCCTGTGCTCGACTCCCACGGCCCAAATGGTTGTTCCAGGGCTCCTAGAAGCAACGGCTTGCATGCTGAGACACAGAAACCAATAATATATACGGCCAAGCGCATACACACAGAGCAGATGGGAACTAGCGTTTCATACCATCGCCTCTCCGAGGGTCACTGTGCCTTCAGCTGCTCCGATCCTAAAGGATTATGAGTACCGAACAAAGGCCCCGTTCAAAAGAGACTGTGGGCCAAAATAGACATTACTTTAAACGTGTGTTTGGCAGCTATGTACTCTAGAGCAGGGGTGGGCAACCACAGAGGGTCTGGGGGCCAATTTCCACTCCTGAAACCCACCAGGGCTGCAATCACCAACGCCAAATTTCGGCAGCAATTCAGTGGTGAGAAAAAAAGAGCCATTTTCTTTATTCATTACATTTATATCCCGGCTTTTTTCCCTCCAAGAAACCCAAGGAGGCTCACATGATCCTCTCCATTTTACGGCTGCTAGACACACATTTAAAGTAATGTCAGTTTGGGCCCTTAGGACAAGAGAAGGGGAGGGCTTGTTGGGTTCACATGATGGGCCACCAACGAGGGGCAGTCCATTCACGACACTGCAGTATCCCCATCAACGCCAGCTCGGTGCTCAGTCTATGCATCATCACTTAAACATGTTTTTTTTAAAGGGGGGGGGGAGAACACACAAAACAAATAAATACATAACCCCCCTCTTCCCTCCTGCCACAGGTGATTTGTGAAAGCAGACAAGCTGTTGAATGTAAAATAAAACTGTTACTGGAGGGTGGGGGGAGAGGAGAGAAGAAGCCCACGCACCAAATGGCAAGACATACGCATTCTTCACTCTGTGACATCAACAAACCTGCTCACGGAAGAGAGACGCTCTGCTTCTGTGTGCTTCGCACAGCTGTTACACGCAGGGCACGCTTGCATTAAAGCTGCCACAAGACAGGAAATGCTGCAGAGGCAAACCCTTCCTTTCCGTACTGCCTCTCTCTCCTACCCCAATGCTGCTCTCCAAAAGCTCATCACTGCCAGGGTTAGTTTAGCTCCTCAAGGTGCAATACTGGGATTCTCTGAGAGACATTAAAAACAAACATACAAACAACAAACAAACTGAAGGAAAATTCCACAACCCATCCTAGTGGAATAGCCTTTTATTAGGCCAACCCAAAGATCCCCTCCCACACACAAATGTGCAAGCTTTCGAGATCTACAGATCTCTTCACCAGGCGAGCTGTTATAAAAAGTGGAGGTTGGGGGGGGAGAATAGAGGGGAGGGGAAAATCCCTGTCTCGATGGTGGAACATAGTGTTTGGATGTCCAGAGTCCCAAAATGGAATTGGGGAGGAGAGTTCTGCAGACATTCAGAATTAGGCTCTGCAGGTCATGCGATGGTTCCTGGTTGGACCTGCAGGTGCCCCTAGGGATGCCGTTTAATCCTCCATTTTTGAAAATATAAGATCCAGCCATTCTCAGAAGCATTTTCCATCCTGGGCGAAGCACAACCACATTTTTATAACATCTCCCCTGATGTTACAAAGCCAGATTCCGCCTGGACATCAGGAAAAATTTCCTGACTGTTAGAGCAATACAACAATGGAACCAACTACCTAGGGAGGTGGTGGGCTCTCCCACTCTGGAGGCATTCAAGGTGCAGCTGGGCAGCCATCTGTCAGGGATGCTTTGACTTGGATTCCTGCATTGAGCAGGGGGTTAGACTAGATGGCCTTATAGGCCCCTTCCGACTCTACTATTCTATGATTCTATGAAGAGATCTTGAGATCTCGAAAGCTTGCACATTTTCTGGTGATCTTTTGGTCACCCTAATAAAGGTGTTACACTAATATGGGTTTTGCAATTTTACTTATGGTCAACCGTTGCTTTTAAATTGAAGGACTAGAGAAGGGGTGGGCCGCCTGCCTGCAGCCCTCAACCTAATTTCAAAAGCCATTGGCAAGTGATGTTGCCAGAAAGCCCACACACAGGGCATGAGGCAACAGCCCTCTCCTGCTACATCCCCGCCCCCTGCAACCGGTATTTAGAGGTTGACTGCCTCTAAACCTGCAGGCTCCATTTAGCTATAATGGTTAATATAGCTAATGGTGCCTTAGGAAGCTGCTTTATACTGAGTCAGGGCCTTGGTCTTCTAGCCCAGTATTGTCAACACTGACTGGCAGCGGCTCTCCAGGGTATCAGGCAGGAGTTTTTCCAGCCCTCCCTGGAGATGCTGGGGATTGAACCTGGCACCTTCTGCATGCAAAGCAGGGGCTCTAGCACTGAGCCACAGTCCCTCGTGCCTTCTTGCCTGCATAATCCATACATCAAATTCAAACAGCAAAGGCTCGTAGAGAGGTGTGCTAAGCAGATACCTGCCTCACAGCTGAGCAGCTCACTTCCCCTAGCTGTCCATCAAAGTTCAAGCCTGAACAGTTTCAGGGGTGGGGGGACTGTTAAATGCCAGTTGAACTGAGAAAGTTTGACAGGAGTAGGGAACCTCAGGTCTGTGGGCCAAATCTGGCCCTTCGGGGGGAGGGACTCATAAATCAGGCCCTTCGGGGGGGAGGGACCCATAAATCAGGCCCTTCGGGGGGGAGGGACCTATAAATCAGGCCCTTCGGGGGGGAGGGACCCATAAATCAGCCTGGGGGGAGGGACCCATAAATCAGGCCCTTCGGGGGGAGGGACCCATAAATCAGGCCCTTCGGGGGGGAGGGACCCATAAATCAGGCCCTTCGGGGGGGAGGGACCCATAAATCAGGCCCTTCGGGGGGAGGGACCCATAAATCAGGCCCTTCGGGGGGAGGGACCCATAAATCAGGCCCTTCGGGGGGAGGGACCCATAAATCAGGCCCTCCGGGGGGGGGCACAAATCTGGCCCTTTCCCTAAGGCTTCTCCTAAGGCAGTAAGAGCTGTAAGCTAAAATATGTTGGTATTTTTGTTATTTTGGCCCCTCCCCTTTTGCATTTGGACCCACCCACCATTGGATTGTGGCCCCCAAGAGTTCTCTGAAATTCATCCCACAGGCTGAAAGGGGTCTCACACTCCTGGGTTAAGCAGATGCCAGTATTTTAATGTTATCGGATATCTTACTTGTATTGTGTGTATTTTGAGGCTACACATCCCAATTCCTTGGAAAGGGGCAGGATATAAACTGAACTAAATAAATCTGGAAACAGATTGGCTGAAGGGGAAAGTGGGGTGTGGGAACAGAAATCCTGCTGCAGGCCTGTAGACCCACTGGTGAATAAACAGATGCATTGATTCAGAGCTTGAATCAGTAGCCAAGGTTGAACAGGCAGGATGGGATGGGGTGGGATGGAGAAGACACTAGTGAGGACGTTCTCAAATTACAAAATGCAGACATTCTCATACACAAGTGTGGACCTATGTTGCCAAGACAGTTAACATGACAAGTAACCTTTAGCCTTTGAAGGAAACAGAGAGAGAGAGGGAGGGAGGAAAGGATGCAGCTGTGTGTATGTGCTGAAGGATGTTACTTCCTTTTGGGCGGGCGGGCAGGCTATCCAAAAGCAGATGGGAATGGAGACGCTCAATGTGGACTTTGAGCTGGAATAGAGAGATGGGAGCTGACAGTGCCATCCTAGGCTTGCCGCAGCAGCACTCTAGAGAAGAGTCTGTACATCTCTGCCTATGGTAAGGCAAGCGCTAAGCAATAAGGCCAGTGCCAGCTCCAGGTTTTTGAGGGCCCTCAGGCAAGACACCCTTCCCTCAGTGAGTCTACCTTCTCCCTGCCATTGTCTGCTCTTCTTGCTCCTCATCCTCTTCCTCATCACTGCTACCATTTGTTTGCTTGTACAGCAGAGAGCCGGTGAGCAAGATGGCGGCGGCATCTCCTGCTCCTCCTTCTCACGGCCACCACCGTTGTCTGGGTCAAAGCAAGAGGCGGATGAACAATCAGGTTGCAATGGTGAAGAGGAAGAGCATGTCCAGGGAGCTTTTGTCAGCGGGCCCCTGCTGGTTGTGCCCAACCATGTCTACCCTCGATGCCAACCTTGGCTAAGGCACCCTGCTGCCTGTCTGTATTGCACATCACACAAGGGCTGTTGCTACAGAGGGAGCCCTCAATAAATGCAGCTCTTCGTACCTTTTGATGCACAGTGATCTCCTGATTAGTTCTGCCCAGTCGTTCCAATCTCACATAATTACAGGGTAGGTGCTGGTGGCATCGGGCTGGACAGATAGTGCCTTCTCCCACCACTTCACACACACACACACACACACACACACACGGAGTGAGAAAACCTCACTCAAGTGACACTGCACCACACAGATATCTGCAGGCCCACGAGGGAATGGCTGAGAGCGCTCCTCTGGGCAGAACACAATTCACTACTAGAAAATGAAATGGCAGCGCTAATGAAATAGCAGAATTAAATCTAGGATGTCGCAGAGCGAAAGCGTTTTTCAATCCTTGCCTGATTCAGCGCCAACAGAGTAAAACCGTTAGTGAGGACAGGAATCTCATCCCACCTCTAGCAGAAGGGTGGGTGTGCATTGGGATTGGGGAAGGGAGGATAAGAGAACATAGGCTGGAAGATGCGGAGCTGAAAATGTTCAAGTTTCACTTTTAATCAATTCAGCAGATTGGACTTCGGAAACCTAGAAAGCAGCCTCATCGCAGTCTTTTTGTCCATCTTGCACAGCACTGTCTCCAAGACATGGGTGAACAGAGCAGTGATGTGGGCTCTTTATTTTTCTGCATAACATATATATATAAGTGGGGAGTGTGTGTGTGTGTGTGTGTGTGTGTGAGAGAGAGAGAGAGAGAGAGAGAGAAGATAAAAACAATAAATGGTTCATCAGGAATGAAAGTATTGTACTGGTTTTTAAAGGCTGTACAAGCTGTAAAAGTTGAAATAGAGGAATGGTTGTCTGCATATTGTGCACAGCTCTCTGGGTTGCTAATATCTATGTCAACAGTACCTTTGTTTTTTCCCCTTAAATTTAAACAGTGTAAGGGAAGTACGTGCTATTGTCTTTAAATGTTTACAAGTATCACAATACAACTGCTACATAATGGCTGGATTCACACAACACTTGAAGCCCACAGAGGCTTGCGGGGTGTGTGTGTGTGCCTGACTAATGATCTAGCACAGCAGGGTTCCCTGGCCATCTCCACCACCCTCTTCCCTCATCAGTCCTCCTGCAGGTATCCCAGGGTACACTGCAGGATCACCAAGTCCCGTCCCGTCCCGTCCCCCCGCACACAAACACACAGCTGTTATTTGCACTAATTCCCCCCTCCCGGCACAGGGGATTCCCCCTGGTTTTGCCACTTCCCGAGGTGCTATCAACTTGGGGTAAATGGCAAAACTCAGGGGACAGTTGGGGCTTCTCAGCACCCCCACAAACCCCAGGGATCCTGTGTGGAACGGGGGAATTGATGGGCTGTCCCCCAAAACACCCTTTTCTGCAGGATCTTGGGTTTTTCGGGGGGGGGGCTTGTGCCTCTGGGTTATCCACATTTGGGAATGTGAGGGCAGCCCACTTTCATGACATGAGCCCCCTCAAAAAACCCAAAGATTCTGCTGCAAAAGGTGCTTTCCACTCCACCCCCCAACCTTAAAAAAATGTAAAAGAAATAGTTAGCAGTGAGCTACAAAGTTTCATTTTGGCATGAACACTGTGTCCATTCAGACAAGTGTCCATGCCGAATTGGAACTTTGTAGCCCATGGGTAACTATTTTCTTTACATGAAAAAAAAAAAGTTGGGGGGAGAGTGAAAGCACCCTTTGCTAGCCCCTTGGCAAGAGCAGCAGCCCCTTTTTTTGCCACTCTTGCCAAAGGTTCTGTGCTTTTTTGGTTTCTCAGTGGGTTAGCCTGTCATCCAGGTTCAGACAACATACTAAACCTACTAGGGTTTTCTTAAACCTACTGCAAGCCATGGCTTAGCAGCGTGGTTTATAAGCCATACCAGGTTGGCTTATAAACCTCCACACAGGGTTCAGACAACACGCTAAGCCATTCTGCCACTTAACCTACTGAGGAGGCTCAGTGTGTTGTGTGAACCCAGTCAATATAACATTTAAATTACCTTAAAGGAGCAATCCTACAGCACTCAGACAGGCTCAGCTTGTCTGAGCGTGGAAAGCTAAGCAGGGTCAGGCCTGGTTATTACTTGGATGGGAGACCCCTCCTCTAGTTTCCTGCATTGAGCAGCAGGTTGGACTCGATGGCCTTGGAGGTCCCTTCCGACTCTAGGATCTATGAAATCATTTGGGGGGCCATAAGATAATTCAGATTCCCAGATCCAAGGTCAGAGACAGACCTCCAACCTCGGAGCTGAGAATCCATGCTCCAATCCCTATCCCGACCTCACAGCTGGTGCGGAAAGAATGACGCCAGCTGCCTCTCTGAGATTGGAAAAAGTGGGGGGGCGACCGGGGTGTGGAGATTGCCTCTGCGGCTCCTTCCACTCTGCATTGGATGAGCGCAAGCCTCCGAGTTTGGGGATTTACGCGCATCGAGGGCACAATCATAAATGTGCTTTAATTTCCCCCCTCAAATACTTCAGGTCAAATACTTGTGGAGTGCTGAGACAGAAAAAGAACGTGGCGTACTTTTTTTTTTTTTTAGCTTTGCTGTTGACCAAATCAAATGCAAGTAAAATAAACATGCTAAATTAGATAACCCTCTAGGGCATTAGCAAATTTCCCAGTGCAAATTACCCAATGTAATTTGCATAAGATAATTTGCATAAGATAATTTTCCAAGTTGAAATTTTCCGGAAAACCTACATCACTAGTGGATGTAGGTCTGGATCTACTGGGTGATTTCCAGTAGGTTGGCAAAGATTTCTGACTCCCAATTATTTAACAAGCTGAAACGAAGAAAGCTTGAAGTAATCAGGAGTCGATTTTTGCATGAAAGGACAGTAAGCTGTACTCAGTTCTGGTACTGAAGAAAGAAAAAAATAAATCCTGGGCTCAGAATTCTTTAATTCTCAGTGTACTGCACCAGGCTCCATTTGCTGGATCTCAGGGTTCTAGTAAAAAAGCCAAGTAGATGATCCCACAGGCCTGAAACCTGCCCATTCCTGGCCCACTGTACTCTGACTGGCAGCAGCTTTCCAGGGTCTTGGGCAGCGGTCTTACCTATGATCTGCTACATGATCCTTTAAAAAGCACACACCTGAAAATGCCAGGGATTGCCGGGGGGAGGGGAGGCTGCAGGAGGAAAGCACACCCTGGCCTCTGCCACTGGCCAGGAGATTTAAGGGCACTGGAGGCTGCTGCAACCGCTGCCTCCCAAGAAGAACATCATGGCAAGGGGAAGGCCAGCCTGGCCCCATCCATCAGCCAGAGAAGGAGCAACTGCTCCAGTCCAGCGCTTGCTTTCCTCTCCCCTCCCCCCCCCCCAATCCTTCTTCCTTTGGTATCATGTTAGTCTGTGAGCCTGCAGGCAGGGACTGTCTTATCTTTTAGTATCTGTCCAGCACTGGAAAAAAAATTAGGTGCTTTCTAAGTGTTGAAGGATAATTTAATCTATAAGCATCCAAAGCATTATTTTATCATCACCATCACCATCATCTATTTATGTATATATTTATTTGATTTATATTCTACCCCGCTTCACAAGGAGCCCAGAGTGGCTAATAACCTTTACGAGAAGAGTACAACATATAAACACCATTAAAATCATAACTCTAAAACTACAAACATTGTAAAATACAATAAAACCATCACTAAAACAGATAAAAAACACATGCCTATATCCTGAAAGCCTGTACAAATAAATACAACTTAAGCCAGTGGCTAAATGACAACAATGTTGGGGACAGCTGAACCTTTACTAGAAGGGAATTCCACAGCTGGGGTGCCACCACAGACAAGGCTCTACCACGTGTGTAAGCCCCACAGGCCACATTCCTCAAGGGCACCACAAGCAGAGCCTCCCTGGCCAATCTTAAATCCCGGGCTGAGCGGTACTGGGGAAGATAGTCCTTCAAATATGTACTATGGAGCTATGGCCCCTCTTGCATGTTCCTGTTTTGGGTCTCTGCGTTACTGCGTACAATCTTAAGGGTTCCTCAGCAAACCTGGCTGAACTCGTAGGTTTTGTTTGTTCTGCTACTGCAGTTTAGAGGTTGACTCACATTTTTGAGCCACCTCGAGCTCTAAAATACCTTCCTGCTCTGCTGCGGCACACAGTGGGCTCAGTTACCCCAACTGATGCGGAGTGGGGTAGATTGGTAGATGGCTGCCCCATAGCAGCAAAAACATAAACACTGCAGAATCGTCGAGAGCACACAAGAAGAAAAGGACTTGCTTTGATGGGAATTGCTAGGAAACCTAGGCGAGCACCAGGTTCAAACATTAAACTTCAGCATAGGAGGCTGCTCCCCACCCATGGTGGCCAGAACTGGGGAGCAGCTCCATTATCCACACACTTTAGTATCCCAGAGTTCAGAAGGATAGGGCTGTGCCCAGGTAAACACACAAAGCATTAACAGAATCGATTCCTACAGTGCTGTTGTGCAAAATGTTCTCCGATCCTTATCGCATCCACCTTCAAAAATCCATAAGATGTTGATTGCTAGTTCTCATAGCTTACAAATAGGCTAAAAGCTTGCTTACCCCGCTTTTGATTGCCAGGCCAAGAGGTTAATTGCTGTATTTACTTCCAGGTAAGCAACAGCTCAAGATAACTCGCTTGAGGAAAGCAAGAGTCTAAACAAGGGGGCAAATTACATGTCAGACGGAATCTACAATGGGGTGGAGTGGGGGCGAACTAATTCATTCCAGGTCAACGTTGCCAAAAAAATAATAATAATAAAAATGAAACTTAGCCAGCACTGGCTGGGTCCTCCCAAGAACACAAGACGTTATAAACCTCACTTGAAACGCCCAAACCCACCAGCTCTCTGGGAAATCAAAATAATTGTCCCCATAGTGTGCGTGGGGGGTGGGATGGAGCAGGGTTGGGGGAGAAGAGAGAATCAAACAGCTGTAGTTTACAAGTTTGCATTTCCTACACTGCTCTGGGAGCACCCATTTCAGAGGCTTATCAAGACAACGCTAATCATAGCTTTTTGCGATGCTAAAGCCTGACTCGGTATCGGAGCAGAAGTAACAGTCCTATCCCACCTGCCAACACCCTTGGGTGTAACGTTTCCCCCATAAACTATTGGACAGAGTGGTATTCAACTGGTGGCTTAGATGACTCACAACTGGGTTGCACCCTACCGTTATATGGGCTGTAGCATGGCTACTTACAAATCCCCCCAAAAGAAGAAATTCTTCACACACACACACACACACACACTCAAAAAGGACAAATGCAGACACAGGTTCATGCATGACCTGTGTGCCGGGCTCAGTCTGCGGTCCAGGACCTAAACAGTTCATTTGTGACTTCAAGGCCCTGCTTTCCCTTCTTTATCTTTAAACCAGACTTGGACGGGACAGCCCTTGAAATAGAGGATGCCTTTGAATCAGGGGTGCACAACCTCAGCCCCGGGGGCCAAATCCAGCCCCCTTCCCCTAGCCCCCCACCCACCAATTGTTTGGTGGTTTCCTGACTTTTGTGCCATTTCCCCTCATTCCAAAAGGTTGAAATGTCTCTCCAAAGGCTCAGTTACTGGCAGTACGAGCTTTAAGCTAAAATATGCTGGCATTTTGGCCCCGCCTCCTTCTGTCTTTAGTCCCGCCCACATGGGGCATGCTGGGAGTTGTAGGCCAAAAACATCAGGGGACCCAAGGTTGGAGAACACTGCTTTAGGATTTCATATCTCACCCTCGTTCTGGGCGCTGTAGGCTACATATATCATTTTAGAAGGGGTGTCCGTTAAGTGAAATTTCAGGAGATTTATCTCCCTACAAGAAGCATGCTATATAGCCGAACAAAGCCAGACTAGGATTTAGAGCAGGGGCAGGCAACCAGAATAGGGTGGGGACCAGATGACCCCTCACACAGCCCTCCATGGGCTGAATGACGTCAGGAAGCATGATCACGCCAATGTCATTTGGTCCCTAGCAGGCATGTCGAAACAATAATCCTCCTGGCACATCGGCTAGAAACTGGCTTTGCTGTGAGTGGGTCTTCTCTCACCGGGGAGAGGACACCGGGCCCACACAGCTGCCGCCACTCCTGCATCCCCTTGTTATTTCTGATCTGTAATTGAAGGCAACAAGGGGGCACCCTCCACTGGTCGGAGATAACAAAGTAGTGCTCACCTTCCACTGGTCGGAGATAACAAAGATATTCCTCTCCCTGCCTCCTCACAAAGACCCACTGCAAACTGCTATTAGCACCAATACCGGCTTCTTTCCAGGGGGGAGCAGGTTTTTTTTGGGGGGGGTGATTTTCATGAGAACCACAGCATTGGCTCAACAAAGGATTACCCCCCCCACACACATATATATCTGATAATTAAAAAAACCCAACACAGATGTTAAATGTGGCCATGCATTTAAGATAACATGTAGTTTGGCTCATAATAAATATGAAGATCTATAAAAGGAAATTGTACTTGTGTGCGCTGGTTGAATTCCCTCAGTTCAACATTGCTTAATTTAGAGGCTTTTTTCTTTTTAGGTTAGAGAAGAGAGCTTTCAGTACGTTCCACAACTTCGACTGTCATAGCAGCTATTGTGTTTGACTTACAAAACCCTAGGGTTGTGAAAGCACAGGCAGGAAGTCAAGATCCTTGTAGAAATATGAACTCTGCAATTAACATCAATCATGTGCACTAAAACCTTTGCCTTGTACAAACGTATACTGACGATATATCAGGAGGAGGATGCCCATTTCCCCTGCTCTCGACCCCACCCCTGGGATGTATGGATTTTGTTAAGGGGTCTTTCAATCTGTCGTCCGCTTGGCCATCTTCACTTCAAGTCTTACATCATTTGCGCTCTAGCCAATGTTCAGCCTGTTTCATTGACCGCAGCTCCCCAGTATACCAAGGAGCAGAGCAGGCTCTACAGCGCCAGAGAGGGAGTCCCGAGTGACTATGGCGGCTCAGAGTGCCTTTTACTAGCTTTGACTGCTTCGCCAGCTACAGCCTCTCCTGGACAGGGATAGCCTGGCCACAGTGGTACACCACGCTAGTAACCTCAAGAATGGATTACTGAAATGCGCTCTATGTGGGGCTGCCCTTGAGGCTGGTCCAGAAGCTGGAGCTAGTGCAGAACGCAGCAGCTTGGCTGTTGTCAGGAGCTGCCCCTTTTCAGCATATAACTTCTTTGCTGAGGGAACTGCACTGGCTGCCTATTTGCTACCGGGCCAGGTTTAAAGTTTTGGTACTATTTATTTTATTTATTTATTTATTACATTTATCAATCGCCCATCTGGCCGGTCACCCGGCCACCCTGGGCGATGTACAATTAAAATACAATAAAACACAATAAAATATAATAATTTTACTAGCATATAAAGCCCTAAACAACTTGGGACCAGGATAATTGAGAGAGTGCCTTCTCCCTTATCAACCTGCCCGGTCACTGAGGTCATCAGATGGCATGCTCCTGGTGGTTCTGCATGGACCTATGGCCCGGCTGAAGTCCACCCGGAGAAGAGCCTTCAATGCGGCAGCTCCATTTCTTTGGAACTGCTGGAGGTCAGGCAGGCACCAACATTGTGTTGTTTGTAGTGCCTCCTGAAAACATCTTTATTCCAAGAAACCTAACTTGACTGACCAGTCACAGATTTTTTTATCAATATTCTGTTATAATATAGTGTTTTATTCTTTTTATCTTTTTAATCTTTTTATTGTTCACCGCTCTGGAATCTATGTAGATGCGGAGTAGTATATAAATGTTGTAAATAAACAAACTACCGTACACAAGTGCCAGTGTTCTCAACTCTGTTATGGGGTTAAACAACCGATTATATTATATAACATGAACATGCACACACAAATTTAAAATTATGAACACAGCACAGCAGAAGGGAAGAAAAAGATAACAAGAGCCATGACTTTCCGCTGGAACTGAGGCATTGTTTCTCTTCCCCTATCTTTCTGAAGGTCTATAAAACCTTCCTTTTTGTTATGTGATTATTGTACAGTATTTACTTTTATATCCCACTTTACTTCTGTTATGGTACTCAAGATGGGATAAACAGGGATTGCCAGTCAGTCTCCTGTCTGACTGGGCCCTGACCTGCTTAAGTCTCTAGGTTACTGGCTTTTAGGATTCTGCCTTAAGATATTTTTGACTAGTGGATATATCACTTACACACAGGAAATAATAAAATAAAGGGTTCGTTTGCTTTTTTTGTTTTACACCCCACTGTTCAATCTAGATTGTAAGCCACTTCAGGAGCCAGTTACAATGCATATAAAATTACAATTATAATATTAATAAGTACGGGTGGGTGGGGTATGTACGGCAAAGACATTTTTGGCCCTTGGCACTCGATGATATCGAGTCCTTCCAGATGGAGGGCTCCTGGAGCTACCACTCCAATGGCACTGGACAGCAATTTCGTCCTTTTTTCCTTAAGAAATTTTCTGCAGTAAGGAAAAAGGCGGACACAGCAGTGGGGAAACATGGGAGGGTTCCAAGTGGAAGAAGACATTGTCTGGATCCCTGCAAAATTCTGTGAATGAAGCAGGGAGATGGTGCCATAAGTCAGTCAGTCAGGCGATCACTCGTGACCGAGTAAGACTGTCTTCCAGGATAAAAAAAGAAAAAGAAATTTTTTACAAAAAGGAGATTTTAAAAGGAGGAAAATTCTAAAGAAAGTTGTGTAGACTCTAGCGATGGGTCCGTAAGTGACTGTGGAGGCCAATTCTAGATCCACACAGCTTCCCACAGTGAGGACACAGGTTACCAGATGGAAGATGGTCCTGTAAAGGATTCATTTGACGTGCTTTTCGCTTAGCACGTTTCTCCCTTTCACCTTGCACTCGAGCTTCTTCAAAGTCCATAGAACCTTTGTGAAAGGCCAACCTCCAGTTAGATCGTTCATGGGCCAGAGCTTCCCAGTTTTTGATGTTTATATTGCATTTTTTTAGAAAGTCTCACCTGGAAGCACCCATAGTCCAAGTTCCAGGGCCTTCTCTCCACAGGCAGGGGGCTAAAGCAACTGCAGGTGAACCTCAGGGGTGGGCTGATAGTAAAATTGATTACTTCTTATATGGGTATCATACCCAAGTATAAAACACATCCCAAGGGCAGTATCCAATGGTGTCATCCCGCAAGAGTAAATGACGTTGCACTGGCAGAAACTAAGCTCCGAACTATGCGCAGGAGAAGAATGTGTCTAAAGTGACGTTTGTGCAAACACGGCTGCGCATTATGCTTGCACAATCCGTACTGCAACCAGCTGTGCATGCGTAATACACAACCGCTTGCACAACGGAAAGATTCGGCAGAGCTCCACTAGCACTATCTGGGTTTGCAGAATGACACCGTTGGATGCTACCCCCAGCTAGTACACAATGCCTGGTGAAACTTTGCACGCTTTCACTGAGTTCGGATGCATTGCTAAACCACAGATTAGCTTTAGGGTGGGAATGGGGAATGTGTGGTCCTCCAGAGGTTGTTGGATTGCAACCTCCATCAACCCTAGCCAGCATAGCCAATGGTGAGGGATGATCGGAGTTGCAGTCCAACAACATCTGGAGGTCCACACATTCCCCGCCCCAGCTCTAGGCAGATGTCAACAGACACACTGAAAGAGATTCAGACTTCCATTTTGCCTATTAAAACAGAGCCTTCTGGCAGTTTGGAGAATTTCGGCTCAAGTTCTTCCATTCAGTCTCGGCCAAGTGTAGCACACAGCCGTGGTTCATCAAAGCATGTGCAGTCTGAGCATCGCCCAGCACCAACTTCCTCCACTGAAACCATTCCCTATATGTCATATATTAGACCAGGGGTGGGCAACATGCAGCCCTCGGGCCACACGCACATCCCTGTCGCCAAATTCCAACGCCGCCACCATTTTGTTTGTTTGGGTTCCCTTTTAAATGACATTAAAGCCTTATTTGGGCTTTGAAAACACACACACACACACACACACAATTAGAATCTCATAATGGAGCATGAGGACAACAATGCTAGCTCTTTCCGCACTTCCTCATCACCAGCCTTGTCACCTTCCACATGAGGGATGTCAAAACTCACAGCTGGGGGCCACATTTGGCATGCCAAACCTGGCCCTCAGGGGTTTCCCGGATGACCACGCCCCCTTCCCTGGCCCCACCAGCCCCTTTCTTCCGATCGCTGATCATCTGGTGGTTTCCCAGCTTTTCCAGTTTCCTCCCCCCATTGTACAAGGCTGAAATGCCTCTCCTAGGCTGTGACTGGCAGTAAGAGCTTTAAGCTAAAATATGCTGGTATTTTGGGCTCCAATCCTTTTGCCTTCGACCCCCACCCACCACTGGAACGTGGTCCACAAGAGCTTCTCCAGAGCTGAATTTAGCCCTGGGGCTGAAAGACGTTCATCACCCCAGCTCTACATGTTCCAAGGCAAATGTCTGCTCTGTTCACATTGGCTCCCTACCTGATTTAAGACTTTGAGGCCTAAATTGCTTGGGGAGCCTACCAAAGAAGAACAGACTCCCCACTGCAGATGGCCACCCTCTGACTTGTGGGTGCGACAGGGCTGGTGATGGAGTAGACGGAGATAGCGTGCTCATTCCCGCTATCCCGCATGCACGCAATTCTTACTGCATGGTGGGATTTCAGTGCCCAGATGGGGCTTACGAAAGGCAGGGAAGGAAGGCCAGAGAAATGTGAACTTTTTCCTGTCTAAACATGCATAGGACTGCACCTTAAGCTAATGACAACCAGGCAGGCCATGACGACACCTGTCTACAAAGCAATGCCATGACATCAGAGCAGATCAACGAGTGGCATCAAGAGTGGTGAGGTGTACAGAAATTAACAGAACGTATCAAGAATGACCTGGTCCGAGGAGATTGTAAAGGAGAACCACAACAAAAAATACAGCTCAGAGTTCTGATGAGCCCATAGCTATCAGGTTTAGTTAAAAGAAATCACCATCATGCTGGCAAGTGAGCCAAGTCGCAAGCTAAAGAAAAGGTAAGTCATGATGCTGCTACCACCATAATTCAATTTTTATCTATGACTAGGGGCATGCTAGGCCAGGATTGGTCTTTTAACACATGGGCAGCCAGAGGCAAAGTCCAGAAGCTCCTTTTATTCCCTCCCAAGGTACACACTTACTGCTTTCCAGAGGATCTGTGATGGCCTTATCCAGACCCAGGTTTACCACCTCTCTCCGTATGTGATTGAGAAGCACTCCTGGCAGATATCTAGTAGCCACACTTCAGCGTCCTCCCTCCCACGATTACAAAAAAAATAAATGGCTGGGAAGGTTGCAGCCAAACGTCACCTTCAATATATGAAATTGCACCTGATAGCCATCATCTCTCTCTCTGTCTCTGTCTCTCTCTCTCTCACACACACACAGTTTTACAGTACATACAATATTATGTAATCTTTGCCAATCAAGGTTTCCACTGCATGTACGTTCAGAGAAACCGACACATAACTACAAATGTTGTCATCATCCACCTGCTTGCAGGACACCTGCAGTTTTCCTACAAGGAGGGGTTGGTGCATAGGAAATGTGTGTGTTGCATCCTTGAAACTATCTAACTCATTTGCCCAAGAGCGGGACATGGATTAGTCTTGCTCATAGTACTTTGGAACCTCTATTTTGTGTAGAAGGAGGAAGGGAAGGGCTGTAGCTCAGCGGTAGAGGACGTGCTTTGCATGCAGAAGGTCCCAGGTTCAATTCTTGGCATCTCCAGGTAGAACTTGGAAAGACCCCTGCCTGAAACCATGGAGAGCTGCTGCCAGCTAGTGAACTGGTTCATACAAATAAAATACATATACATACATACAAGCCAGAATATGGGTTGAGTGTTGTCATGGAACCGTGGATTGTTGTTGATTCATGGGTTGCTATGTTGCGCGAACCCAGCCGCTCTATCAAGCCATAGTTTGTTAACCATGAACAACCCACAGTTCGCAACCCAACAAGAAACCATTGGTTCTCTTCATGGGTTGTTTGTGGTTAACAAATCATGGTTTGTTAGCAAGGCTGGGTTCAGACAACACAACAACCCACAATTCAACGACAACCCAGATTCAATGAGGGTCCACACTCAATCCATACTCAACCCATACTCTGTCTTGTCATGTTGTGTGAATCCAGCCAGTGTCAACTACCATTCCCCTACCTGGTGCCCTCCAGCTGTGCTGGTCAGGGATAATGGCAGTTGTAGGCCAACACACTGGGGCGGGGCACTTGGGTGCTGAAGGCTGCTGTAAATGGACCAATGGTCTGCCTCCATACACAGCAGTTTCCTACATTTCCTGTTGATTCCTCTAACCCAGTCCGGGATGGACCCCTTGAGAGATGCCACCACTCAGTTCCCATACTACCAACATGTCAATTGGGGCTTTCTAGGGAAAGTGCCTTGCAAACCTGAAAAAAAATATATATAGTTCCTTGTTTTGGAGGAGTGCAACCAGACAGAATATATGACTCCGGCTCCCAAAAAAATTAGTCATTCCGAGAGGCCCCAAGCCCAATTACAAAAGGCTTAGGAATTCAGGAACTGGGGTTGTTTTCGTTTTTTAAGGTTACATAGGGACAACCAGTATTTCAGCACACTGTATCACATCTCCCTCATGTGTGCCGTTCATTCATACATTCAAGAAGCTGTTCTCGGCAGGGCTTCTGACTGGGGCCAGGAATTAAACCTGTCGTGAAAGGCCTAAAGAGAACAAGCCCATTAGACCCACCACGTCATCAACACATCCCAGCAATTCATAGATCCTAGAGTTGGAAGGGGCCTCCAAGGCCATCGAGTCCAACCCCCTGCTCAATGCAGGAAACTAGAAGAAGGGTCTCCCATCCAAGTAATAACCAGGCCTGACCCTGCTTAGCTTTCCACGCCCAGACAAGCTGAGCCAGCGTGAGCCACCACAGGCCTTCTGATTCTGCTCAGGCATGGCAAGCTGGATGAAAGCAACATACCGGGTTTTGCTACATCTTGTGAAGACGCTTAGCTCTGGAATACAGATGTAGTAGTAAAGAGAAAGCCTACAGCATCTTTTTTTTCTGAATTCCTGTGATCTAGGTTTTGCTTTCCCTGTGTCCATCAAAAGGGCCCTGCAAGGGTTCCTCTCTCTCCCCCAACATTTCAAGGTTTTCAAGAGAAAGAGGTGTGAGCATTGAGCATCATATGCATCAAGGTTTCGGTCTAAAGGCAAGGCTAGTATTGGCTAGTATTTAGCTCACTCGTGTACATGGCAATGCAGTGCTTTCCTGCAGAGCCACCCTGAAGTATCCTGCCCTAACAACCACAGTATTAGACATACACCACACACACACACACACACACACATATATATATATATATGTGCGTACACACTGTATTTATACATGCCGAACCAAAGCTTGCAAACATTTATTTGCTGGACTCATGCAAATATTTAGAGATATTTAAAGCTTATATTCAGTACATTGAACCACACCAATCTGAGGCATCTGAAACATACATCTGATCTGTTGATCCAGACCTTGTAACACACGTGCCCTGTCTATGCCCAGTGTCATGCCAACCCCCTGACAACACACTAGAATTAGCATGGTGTGTCATTTTGGCATTAAGGAGGGATGGATTTCCTTGCTCTCATTTGCAAAAGGTGTTCAATGAGGACACACTGCTATAAAGGCAATAATCATAATTATAAAGCTGCATACTTTTAATGTACAAAATGTTGTACAGTCTTTGCATTGCCCATCTTTTCAAAGACCCAATAAAAGGTTATGAATATTCCCATTTTACATATGGGAATACAACATCTAAGAGATTGTGCCTTAGCCTACACAAGTCCTTGGCCGAAGTGCAGTTGCAACCCTAATAAATCCAGCATTTAATTTATCTCCAGTAAAGAAACCTAACTGCAAGAGGATACTGGCAGCTGAAATAACTAACGCCCCTTGTTTTAAAGGGTTGGGGCTTTTTACAGGCTGTTAAATAACCATCTAGACCCAAACCTTTAGGTTACAATCCTACGGACATTCACTTGGTGACGTACTTCTGAATGAAGCATGCTTGGGGTCATGCTGTTCTTTTAAGATCTCACCTAAACAGACAAGATAGCAGATATATATATATATATATATATGACCCATTTCCATTTGGCAACCCAAATAATTGTCTCACTGGCCCACATCTCTAGATCTCCACACTGTAGATGATGCAGCCCTCCCCTGGTTCCACTCTAACAGCTTGAGCATTGGCCTAGGACCTGGGAGAGGGCTCAGGTTCAAATCCCCAACTCAGCCATGACACTCATTGGGCAACACTGAACCACTCACGGCTGTCTGAGCCTAGCCAACCTCGCAGGGCTGTTGTGAGGATTAAAATGGTGTGTGTGTGTGTGTGCGCGCGCGCGTGCGTGTGTGTGTGTGTGAGAGAGAGAGAGAGAGAGAGAATCCTGTAACTACCCTGAGTCCCTTGGTGGAAGGGCAGGATTTTTTAAAAAAATGCAACAACAAAAAAAAGAAGGGGGGAAAAAGATCAATAATAGGCTACCAACACACCCACTATAGGACACCGCACACCCATACACACACAGCTCTCACGCCAGGAAAACCAAGAAAGCCCCACCGCCGCTCAGTCACGGCCAGCTGCCGGATGCGCAGGCCAACTTTCTTTCTGCTAAAATCATTATGTGAGTTCGACAGAGAGGAGAGGAGAGGAGCCGCCGCCGCCGCCGCCGCCTCCCACAGAGACCAGAAGCAAAGACACGCCGCGCTGCCCGGACAGCCCCGCTCTTACCTTCTCTGGCTTTCAGCAGGACTGTGTTGGCCACAATATTCTCCAGCTCCATAATGTTCCAGCTTGGAAGATGCTGCGGCAGGATCGGGGGGGGGGGGGGAGGAAAAGCGGGGGGAAGTAAAAGGTGGTGCGTCGGGGAGAAGCACCAGTTTTCTTCGTGATCGCCTTTAAGGTGATATTTCCCACCACCTTTTTAAAAAGAGTTCATCAGCATCCGAGACCTCAAGGTATCAGACCGCTCCAAATGAAATATATACACACACATATATATATTCCCTTTTTCTCCGCGAAACCAAGAGGATAAAAATCAAGATCGGAGAGAGGGAGTGCGGCGTGGGGGAGGAACGAGACCTCCCCACCCCCTGATCCTGGGAGTAAAAGCCGCAATGCAATCCAGGCAGAGGGATCCCCTCACCCGATCGATCGATCGCCCCCGCGCACACAAGACACACACACCCTGGAAGGAGGCTTTGCGGCGCCGGTGAATATCCTCTCGGGTTAAGTCGTGGGGAGGGGGGGCGTAGGGGGGTCAGCAGCGCTGAGAAAAAGCCCCCTCCCCCCCTCCCCAGCATACCATTCCCAGATGGGGGAGGGGAAAAACACGACAGTCCAGCCGCTGGAATGTCCAGTTTAGGGGCGCGATCGTTCTTCCACGGCCAGTTTAAAAAAATAAAAAGGAAAGAAAAGTTGCGGGGGTGGGGGGAGATCCAGCCCACCCTCCAGGCGAGCAAGGGAAACGAAAGAGCGCTGGAATCTTTTCTGCCCCAGCGGCAGGAGGAAATAGCATGGACTGAAGCGAGCCTGTAGCAATCAAACTGGCTACAAAACGTTCCAGGAGGGCGGGCCTCTGGCCCAGTGACGTCGGCACACCGGGGGCGGGGCCCAGATGTGTCAACGTTCTAGGAGTTATGTAACCTCCTTTTACCCACCTTCTTCCCAAAAAGTTTTTTTTTTTTTAAAGAGAGGCCTCAGCTGCATCCTGGGAAATGTAGTTAGCTTGGAAAACGGTCGCTAGCTTGTGCGCGGAAGCATCCGCGCTGCGGCTGAAGAAAGGCAGGCACTAGCCAAGGAAAGCGGGTGGCGGGGTGGGATTCCCTCCCTCCCGGCCGGCCAGCCACCCAGGGTCTCATTGCAAGCACGAGTGGCCCCATTCTGCAGAAGGGCAGTGGTAGAAGGGGACTGAGTGTCCCCGCCCATGCTTTCAAGTGCTGCTACATGGTCTTTCCCTCGCTTCCTCACAACAGCCCTGCGAGGCAGGCTTAGGGGCTGAGAACAAGCAGCCCTGTAAGGCAGAGCTGGGAAACTGGCTATGGTGACTGGGGCTGATCGGGGTTGCAACCCAGGAACATCTGGGGGCCCACAAGTTCCTCAGCGCCTGCTAGCAAAACTTGGGGGCTGAGCATGTCTCCCCTAGTGCCTCTCCTGCAAAACAGCAAGAGCCCCACCTCCACTGAAATATAGCCCCTGCATCAGACTTCCCCCAGCCTGGTGCTGTCCAGATGTTTTGGATTGCAGCTCTCTGCATTCCTGCATTAGCTGTGCTGCCTGGCTGTGGCTAATGGGGTTGAGGTAAAAAATATATGGAAAGCACCAGGTTGAGGAAGGTTGCCCCGTATTGGAGTGGGGAGTTGTTGAACTGCAACTCCCATCAGCCATTGCGAGAATAGGCAGTGGTGAGGGATGAGAGTTGCAGTCCAACAACATCTGGAAGGCCACACATTCCTCATCCCTGCCCTATATAAGTACACACACCAACCAGAACACCTTTGGACCCTCCAAATCATGTCCCCGGGGAACTCTGCATTAAGAAACCCAGATCACATGTGACCCCCATCTCTCGCTTTCCTCTCCCTCACCCACACACCAAACAATCTATACAAACAATGCTGCTAGCACATTAAGAACAAAACAAAACCCCACTCTCCATCCTTATGCAACCCATTGAAAAGGCCAGGGGAGCGGGAGAGAAAGAATCTTTTTACTAACCTGCAAAAGAAAGCAGTGGGTAAAGGTTATAAAAGGGTGAGTAATCCATGTTCACTAAATGTGGGTATGTGACCCAAGAAAGAAACCACAATCCAGACTTTTTTTGGGGGGGAGGGGAAGAGACACTGCTCCCAGCTCAATAGAAATGCACACCCATGATTGTCCAAGGTCATATAATATTATACTCGAGCTTAAGCTGGAGTTAGCCTAGGCAATGCTGAGAAGAGTACCTTACAGGCAACTCTGTCTTCCCCAATCTGGTGCCTTCCAGAAGGTTTGGACTACAAAGCCCTGCATTCCTGCCCATTGGCTATGCTGGCTGGGGCCAGTGGGAGTGGATGGTCCAAGGCATCCAGAGAGCACCAGGTTGGGGAAGGCTGCACTAAAACATCTAGAGGGCCATATGCTGCTCACCCATCCTAAATGGGAAACAAAATACAGAAGCTATAGGGAATCACCCCAACATGCAAAACAAAACAAGGCAGGCCCAAAGGATCCAGACTGCAGGCCCTGCCTCTACATGACACACTCCAGATCCCTCCTTCAGCTTAATCACAAACCTGGCTGGTTTCCTCCTGTGTTTTCACCTCCTCATACTTATTTATAAATATCACAGATGGAAGTCAGCAGAATTTAGCTCTGGCAGTTTGCATGTGCAAAAGCTGAACAATTAGCCATGGCATGAAAGCACACAGCATTATGAAGTTCTTACTTTGACTTGGGGCAGACAGGGACACACACCCACAAGCAGAGGAAATTGCTTTTCCCGTGTTCTTTATTATCAGCACACATCTTTTGGATGTTGGAAGGCCCCAAGTTGAATTCCAAGCTTTTTAACTCCCTGAAAACTATTTTTCTTATGGTTGAAATAGAATTTGGGAAGCTGAGCGCGCACACAAATTCCTCTTGCTGGTCCAAACGGCTTAACACAGCCTTCCTCAACCTGGTGGCACCTAGATGTGTTGGACTACAACTCCCATCATCCACAACCAGCAGGACCAATACCAACACATGTGGAGGGCCCCTGGTTGGGGCAAGTTCACAAAGCTTACTTACCAGGGGCACAATCCAGCCAAAATTCATAGGGCTTTAAAATGTTAGATTGCAATACTGGAATCCTTCCACCAGTTTCAAGGGTAGAATTTTAAGCAGTGAGACAAAAGGGACTTACAAGTGTTTAACTTCATGCTGGACGATCTTATCTAGGCTCAGGTATTCAGAGGAAGAGATAGAACTCATAGCATGGGGGTGAATACAGAAGTTCTTCCATTAAGATAGTCTTTATATTAGCAAAGACAACAAAGCCTGTGGCTTACGCTGGCTCAGCTTGTCTGAGTGTGGAAAGCTAAGCAGGGTCAGGCCTGGTTATTACTTGGATGGGAGACCCCTCCTCTAGTTTCCTGCATTGAGCAGGGGGTTGGACTCGATAGCCTTGTAGGCTCCTTCCAACTCTATGATCTATGAAATCTATGAGATAATTTTTCAGTGGTGCACTGACTAGGTAAAGTCAGCTGAAGCCAAAGTGCAGAGTCTTGCCTAGTGGCTTTTCTAATATAAATACTATCATGTTTCTCTTTATTTCTGCTCTCTGCCCCCTCAGGGTCCTGATGACTTGGCCAGGGCAAAAGGCAAATCTATGTTGCAGCCAGCCTGTTTCCAGAAATGGGGGTCAGCCATTGCTTCTTTATCTCAGAATACTAGGTATTACTCGATACCTGCAAAACCTACCAGTGACTCAGTCTGCAATCACCCTTTTGGATACTGCAGACCTCACGGCCACAAAATCTGGCCTAATGTTTGAACTTTTCTGGTATTGCCTCATCCTCTGCCTCTAATAACATCTAGCCTAATGAATTCTGGAGAACTCGAAAGCTTGCACAAACTTCTGTGGCATTTTGGTTGATCTTATTAATTGCCTAACTGTGGATTTTGGATTTTTCTCCCCACCCCCAGGACTTGATTTTATAGTAGTCAAGTCAGCTGATATCTCTAGTCCAGGAGTGGGGAACAGTTTAGCCCACAGGGGCTGGATTCTTGTCTAGCTCACTGGGGGGAGGGGGAGCAGATGACATCAGGGGCAGACCCTCCTTCCCAAAGCCCTGCTTCCCTCCCTCAGAAGCCCCCGCCCCACAAAAAATCATAGGGGATTTCTCATGCAAAGGGAGACAGGAGTAATTGTTCCGTGCCTCTCTACATGGAAAATTTGAACTCCATGCAGAGTCAAGAGATCGCTGCTGCCTCTCCCTGCAGGAACCTGCTTTGGTCACCACTTGCATTTCCTGCCTGGGGAATATGGGGGAGAAATAAAACCAAGTCAGCCCAGTCACTCTCCATTCCCTCTTTCTCAAGGGTGGGGCTTTGGGGAGGCCTCACTGGAGGCCCCACGGGCCAGATGGTCTGGCCAAACTAGCCTGTGGGCTGCAGGTTCTCCATCCCTGCTCTAGTCCACCTCTTCAAGATTCCCAAGGTCTAGATCACCCACAAAATATCCTCACCCAGCCTTCTTTTGGAAGCATTTAAGGGAGGAGACTGCCATGTTCTCAGGCCTTATCACATCTATTCAACTCTTTAGATTTAGGTTGAAGAGGATACATTTCCACTTCATTGCAATTTGAACAGGCTCCTGCTGTAACTGGCCCTTAAGGTGCCACAAGCATCTTAAAGACTTTTTTTTCAACATGGCAGCCTTGGCCATGATCCAATGCATTTTGATACCTGATGCAGAAAGCCCAAACAGCTCTCTCAAGGGTGGTTAATATAAGCCAAGTGGCCAAATTCACTGCTCTTCCACAGCACCCCAAATCTGCCTTCTTGGGAGTGGGAAGCTGCCTCACTGTACCCAGTGTTTCAGGGTTGGCTCTGAAAACAGATGACCGGCCTTTTCCTTAAAGCTGTGTACACTGTCAGCAGGCCAAAGTGCCTGAAGGAAGGAAAAGCTCTCCATCACAACCAACACTCTGCTAAGACTTGCACCAATACCAATGGCTGGGAAGAAATATCCGGATATTTGCTAAGATGCATGTTACTAAAACTGTTCAACCCCCATACAGAGACATCTGAAAGCAAGGGCCCAAATCTAGACCTCTGGGCTTCCCCAGGTGGTCACGCCCTCTTCCCATGCCCTCACCCTCCAGGAGTGGTGCTAGGTACCGAAAAAATCTGGGGCTCAGGCCCACAGGACAAAAAAATAATAATGCACAAATTTGCATATGCTAATTTACATACACTCTAAGGTCTGTAAAAGACCCTGTTTCCAAAGGATACCCCTATTTGTAAAAAGGGCAGGGGAAGAGGCGGGCATTTGATTTCAGGAAAAAACCTCAGGCAGAAAAATTTAAGTGGGGGGAGGCAGCAGGAGGTGAAGCACGTGTGGGCAAAAAGCCTACTAATCCAGGGGGATCAGATGCAACAGAGATCATCAGTACCCTTCTTTCAGCAAGTGCCCATGGACAGCAGGGTGGTGAGGCAGATGGCCTCCCAGAGATTCGGGGCTCCAGCCCTAGTGGGCCGTCCCCTAACACCGCCTCTGGTAAACTCTTTTCCTCCGACCACAGATCACTTGGTGGTTTCCTGGCATATGTGCAGTTTTTTCTGCATTCTAAAAGGTTGAAATGCCTCCCTAAAGCTTCGTCGCCAGCAGTAAGAACTTTAAGCTAGAAGATTATCATTATTATCATTTTTATTTATATACCGCCCAACAGCCGAAGCTCTCTGGTATTTTGTCTCCGCCCTTTTTGCCTTCAGCCCCGCCCACCGGAACTTGGCCCCAAGAACTTCCCTGAAATGGAATTTGGCCCTCAGGCTGAAAGAGGTTCAGCGCCCCGCCTTAAAGACGAGCTTGAGCTCTTCTAGCTACTCCTGCCAGCCCTTCCGCACTCTTAGAACTGGGCTTGGGGAGAAGGTAGAAGTGCCACAGAATAGAGGCAAAGATCCCTCACTCCATTTTCTTTGCCCCTTCAGAGAAAAGCACTCTGTGATTGATGAGGCAGGCGCAAATTCTCAAAGGAGTTCCAGCTTCAGCAACACCCGTGTTCAGAGTCAGCTTTTATTTACATATTGGGGCAGGAGGGTTATTTCCACTGCCTCCTACTCCAAAGTCACATAACAGAAAAGAAAGCTCAACTAAAGAAATTTTGTCCCAAGCCAGCACTCTTAATGGCTGCTCCATCGCAAAGGATTACATGAGAGAACTGGCATTTTTTTGGTTTCGTTTTTAGGTTTTCAGGAACAATGATTTTGTGAAAAGAAAGCAATACATCATGATCAAATTGTGTTCTGCACTGGGGTGGGTGGGGGAATCACCCCGAAGTAAAGAAGCTGTCCGTCACAAGAGGACCTAAGTACAAGATCTCTTCAATTTGACCGCTACTTGGAGGCAGCTGCAATTGTCCAGCCTGAATGCCTAATATTCATCTAGAGTGTCAGCCCGTGGGATGGAGAGGCCTCGTTCCTTCAGCGCTTGCACTTTTAGCTTCTCCGACTCCTGCTTGGCTTGCTGCTCGACCCGTTGCACTTCCAGGATCTCCTCGATAGACACTTGCTGCAAAGGGGTGTCGCTTTCCTTTTCCAGGTCCTACAACGAAAGGAGGGGTCAATCAGAATGGCCGTTTTCAGGTGAAGAAGAGGCAGTATGCCTATGTACCCCAGTCGCTGAGGAACATGGATGGGAGGGTGCTGTTTCACTCGTGTCCTGTCTGTGGGTTTCCTGTGGGCAGCTGGTTGGCTGCTGTGTGAACAGAATGGTGGACTAGATGGACCCGTGGTCTGATCCAGCAGGGCTCTTCTTATGTTCTTAAGAACATTGTTCCCCTGATGAGCATACAGAACCAGGGATGCTTGAAGAATCTGATCTCTCTGAAATCTGATCAGAACTGTCCGGTTCCACAACTCTTGCACTAAGGTGCAACCGGAACACACTTATTCTTTGGATTGTGTACTACTATGAACTTTGCGGTGCAGTTCTCAGCTCAAGAAAATGTCAGAACACGTTAAAAATGTGTATTTTATGATTAAAATGTGGTTTAAAATGCATATACTGAGAAAATTTATACAAATGCATATATTGAGATAATAAATTTAGAATGTATATTTTGGGAGAAAATATGCTTAAATGTACATATTTATATATGCATTTTGGGTGTATTAAAATACACACACATTAATGCAGAAATAGGACAGAATGGATATATGAACACATGACAAATTGACATAGATCGGAAATAAGACTGGTGGTCCATCCATCTCTAAATACAACCATCCTGGTAGCACACCACTGCAAAGGCCTCATCTTGAGTATTGCGTCCAGTTCTGGGCACCACACTTTCAGAAGGACGTAGACAAACTGGAGAGGGTTCAGAGGAGGGCAACAAGGATGATAAAGGGACTGGAAACAAGGCCCTATGAGGAGAGACTGAAAGAACTGGGCATGTTTAGCCTTCAGAAGAGGAGACTGAGGGGAGATATGATAGCACTCTTCCAGTACTTGAAGGGTTGTCACACAGAGGAGGGCCGGAATCTCTTCTCGATCATCCCAGTTTGCAGGACACGGAATAATGGGCTCAAATTACAGGAACCCAGATTCCACCTAAATATCAGGAAAAATTTCCTGGCGGTCAGAGCAATAAGACAATGGAACCTACTACCTAGGGAGGTGGTGAGCTCTCCCACTCTGGAGGCATTCAAGGTGCGGCTGGACAGTCATCTGTCAGGGATGCTTTGACCTGGATTCCTGCATTGAGCAGGGGGTTGGACTCGATGGCCTTGTAGGCCCCTTCCAACTCTACTTTTCTATGATTCTATGAGTATAGGACATATTAAAAATGTGTGGAGAGCGGGGGGAGGGGGGACTTTCATCACTTGCCCAAGAAAAGGACAAAGTCAAATAGAGTTAGGTCTGGCTCACACGTGACGGCAACCCTGAGTATGGGTTGTCATTGAATCATGGACTGTCGTTACGTGTGAACCCTGCACTGCGGTTTAACCATGTTGCCTAATCAATGGAACATTGTTTTTGTGTCTGTGTCAGAAGGGTCTATGGATCTTAGGTTGCATCTTATTCAGCAAAAACTTTTGTTTTGTGCTTATTGGACACCACAACGTCTTTTTAATAAGGGTTTGTCTAAATCAGCTAACTGTTGGAGGTGTAACTGTGCGGGGTATAAATATAATAAATAAATAAATAAATGTTTTGGTAATGCCTAGTGGTTGCCTCTTTTTGGATAGAGGTCATAGTACGGATAAATCTAGTATTAGAATACTCTTTAATATTTACCGATGCACACGTATTAGAAGGAATGGTTTTAGAGAGACCCCATCTGAGACTTACCTTTGGCTAGGACAAGCATTTCTTCCCTATCAAAACTAAATGCAGTAATAGATATTACTGCCCAATAAGCCCAAAAGAAGTCTAGACAAATGAGCACATTCACAAACAAGGAAGTTGCTTACTTACAATTTCCCCCAGGAGTACAACGTTCTCGCCTCTCACCACAAAGATGCCACGAGGGATGTCCCCATACTTTTTGCCTACATGAATGCGCTCCACTGTCTGGTGCAACACCAAATTTGCTGCAGAGTTCAGGAAGAGAAGAGGGAACAGAGATGGAAATAGGACTGAAACGTGTGGCAATTGAAAACTAATCATGTAGCCAGCAACCTTCAATATGCTTAGTGTTTCAGCACAACTGTGTTCTAAAAAGTTAACTGAGCACCACCTATCATCAAAATGCACTTGTCCCTGGTGTGAAATAGCAAGAGGAGCAAGAGAAACTATATTCCCCTCATTGCCTGGCATCAGTATTATTTTTAATTATTATTATTAGCTCAGGACAGGGTGGGTTAGAGTGGTCAGGCCTGGTTATTACTTGGATGGGAGACCCCTCCTCTAGTTTCCTGCATTGAGCAGGGGGTTGGACTCGATAGCCTTGTAGGCTCCTTCCAACTCTATGATCTATGAAATCTATGAAATCTATGAATCTGGTGTAAAAGAAATACACTTGGAATTAACGAATTCTGAGCCCAGGAATTTGCTTTGAGTATCAGAACTGGGTGGAACTCAGTCCTTCAACACACACAAAAATGCACTCCTGGTTACCCTGAGCTTTCTTCATTTTGGTGTGTGTGTGTGTGTGTCATTTTATTGATGCTATTGCCAAACAACTTGCTGGTCTCAGAGATCTACCAGTAGATCCAGATCTACCATTTGCCCACTATCTGATTTAGAAAATATATTTTGGGAGAGAATCGAACATTCTGTTCTGTCAACATGAACTACAAAGCACAGCCTTTCTCAACCTGGTGCCACCCAGTATGGGATGATGGGAGTTGTAGTCCAACTAGAGATGTGAAGGCCTGGAAAAAACCTTGGGAAAAAATATTTCCCCCCGTCCCCCCCAAAAAATCAGAAAAAAACTTTGTTTGGGCAAAAAATGGTGCCCCCCCCCATTTTTCCAGGCATTTTCCCAGGCCTTCACATCTCTAAGTCCAACATATCTGGAGGGCACCAGTTTGGAGAAGGCTAACACAGCATTAAGAATATGCCACAGGAACTGTGCCAATTCCACTGCTTACTGTTGCTCAGCCTTCCTCAGCCTGGTGACGTCCATATGTGTTGGCCCACAACTCCCATCAGAATTCCCAGTGGGAAAACTGCTCTAGTTCATAGAAATTCAAAGTTTCATAGATCCTAGAGTTGGAAGGGGCCTCCAAGGCCATCAAGTCCAACCCCCTGCTCAATGCAGGAAACTAGAGGAGGGGTCTCCCATCCAAGTAATAACCAGGTCTGACCCTGCTTAGCTTTCCACAAACAAGCTGAGCCAGCGGCAATGGCTTTTTGTGTCTGGGAGGCTATTTCAGTCCTATTGCTCTGGACAACAACTAAGAATCACAACTGGCTACATATTTTTTAAAAAGGAACCTATTGGACAGCTTTCAAGAGCTTTAGCCAGCCAGAGAGTCCCTCTTGACACTATCTTCAGCCTTTTACTGGGCTTTTAAAAATTACTGAGTAAAGTTTTTATGTGCTGTATATGTATAAAAACCCCAATTACTTGGCAAGCAAGACCTCAACTATAAACTAGCTTAATCTGAAGAAAGCCAGAAGCTCCCAGTGTGTAAGCTAAGTGGAAGATTATTCAGATAAGAATGTTGACTCCTGGTTCCCAGCCATGGGCAGAAACACCACACTCCTTTGAGATTTAATGCACCATTTAGATGCCCAGAGTTCACATTTCATTCCTGCTCATGCTCCCCAAAATCCCTGTCCTAAGATTACTCAGAGAAACCCGCTATGTGCGGCTTCAGTCAGAATTAGTTGTCCGATGCCTAGGTATACATTTTTATTTATATCACAATGACTTAGTGGCAAACAAAAAGAAAGCAGAGAGTAGGAATAAATGGTAAATTCTCCCAATGGAGGGATGTTAATAGTGGGGTCCCACAGGGATCTGTAATTTGGGAGCAATGCTTTTCAACTTGTTCATAAACGCTCTAGAATTAGGAGTGAGCAGTGAGGTGGCCAAGTGTGCTGATGACACCAAATTATTTAGGGTGGTTAAAACAAAAAGGAATTGTGAATAAAAAGCTCTTATCTCTGAACAGCAGCGGACCAGAGATAAGAGCTTCTCCCTGCAGGGGGGAGGTGGTGGGGCATGTCGAGGAAGCTGCTTAGTGATTCAGTCCTGCTTACTTATGAGTCTCTGTGCATGGGCTTATTCTGCTTACTTTTGAGTAGACACGCAGAGGTGTAGTATTCCGGATGCTATTTGAGAGTGCTGCTGAGCAATTCAGTCCTGCTTACTTCTGACTGAGTAGGCTTACAATTGGTCATCACCTTTCAGTCATGCTCACAGATGGAATGCACTCCCCCCCACCCACCCCCGACACCTTTCCCAGATTAGAATTTGGCCCTCGGACTTAGATTTAGAGCGTCATCCAAACCCAGGAAATTTAGCTGTTTGTGGAAGTGGCTGTACCTAAGCAGAAACATATGGGTTGCATGAACCAGCATACAGCTCATTTCTGGTAAACCAGGATTCTCCAGAATCCTGACTTACCATTCCATGTGAACATAGCCCATATTTTTCTTATTATTAGTTCATCATATCTGTCCATGGTAATTTGATTTTATAGGATGATGAGCAAGAGCATATAAAGTCAGTACCACAACCGCCAGATCCTTCCAAATTAATGTTATAGGATTCTATTGAACCACATCACTGTTAAATACGTACCATAGATAAAACACCGCATTTCAGATTTGAAGCAATAAAAAATAGTTGTTCCATGTCCTATGATATATTGCCACTTACTTTCTCTGCACTTATGCCAATGCCCTGTTATCATCTCCTTTTAAGCATCAATAGCAGTGATTCTGAAAAGCTGTTTAGTAGAAGCATATCATAAATTTCCCACAGAAATCACTCAGCCATTGGGTTGCTAATAATTGAAACGTTGCTAGAGGCCTTAATGTTAGCCTGTTTTTGTAGCTAGTCTAAGAAATGTCTATGTGCGCAATCCTATTGATTGCACCCTCAATGATCAGGAGCTTCCGAACTCAGGAGGCTTCCGATATCCAATGCAGCGCGGGAACAGTGGCAGAGGTGATCTTCACCTCCCCGTCCCCCCGCCCTGCATATTTAGCTAGACGGGCTTTTTCACCCGTCTAGTGACAGTGCTTCAGAAGGGGAGGGAAAGAGGCTGGCAGAGGCTCAGGATAACTCATATCCTGGCCTCTCCGGTCTCCTCCCTTCCCCACCCACCGACACGCCCCCTTTCTCCCACTCCACACTGGCTGCAAGGGGAAGTGGGAGGGGTGTTGGATGACCAACTCCCCCTTCCAGTGTTGGAGTGCTGTCTCTGACCTAGGAGAGGAGAATCCCCAGTATCCTATGGCCCCTCAGACAATGCCGTAGGATTGCTCCCTAAGTTTGTTAAGTAACAGAGCCTCAGAGGACTCATTCTATTATGGATTTCCATGTGCGATTGCTTCCATCAACTATGTTACTACGAGGAAGTCAAATTCGGCTAAACTCTGTTCATCCCCAAATTTGAACTTTCCTAAAGTACATGGCTGGTTTAAAGTTTGCATTATGGATTTACACAAATAATAATAATGGAGCAAAGGATCTAAGAATCAACAAACACAGAATATCTTAAAATGCTGCTGTGTTAAACAGTTGCCAATGGCCATGCTGCCTGGGGATGATGGGAATTGCAGTCCAGTATTTGTGCAGGACGCCAGGTTGGGGAAGACTGCACCATACCCCAATGGCTCTCAATTTAATTTTCATTGTTAACAGAGAAGGAAAGGCTACAGCTCGGTTCCCCATAGCAGCTAGCCAAGAGTTGCATTTTAATTGCATGGTGTTCATCTTTTATAATGGCAGTTAAGAGGTCTGGCAAAACCTCTTTTATAAGCCTTCCAAGGTGGCCTACTCAGACCAGGAGTGGGTAGAACGTATATCTTCATCTACTGGTGACTTGCACAAGATAAGCAAGGGTTTTCGACTCCCAGCTGTTTGACAGCAGCAGCAACAAAATGACCTCACCTCCGAAATTGAGAAAGCTTGGGGGTAACCAGGACTGGATTGGTGTATATGTGCAAGGTCTGTGAGCTCCATCAAATTCTGGCATGAAGAACAAATTCCTGGACTCGGAATTCTTTAATGCTAAGTCAATGTCTTCTTGTTTGGTTATGGCTGATGGATCTCGGGTTCAAATAATAAAAAAAAGTAGATCCCAGAAGGCTGAAGTCTGCCCACCTGTGCACTGGACCTGGCCATATACACTCCTATTTTTTATGTTTTTGGGTAGGGGTGGGCAATCCGCCAGGACCCGCCCTGCCTCTGGCTTGGCAGATGCCGCTGCTGTGCCTGCCGAGCCCGGCTGAAAGCTGGTGTGCGCCACGCCACTTGCTGGCTGAACTTTCAGGTTCCCGGCAGGCCGCTGTTTATGTAGAAAATGCCTTAAGAAACGTCAGAAGCAGCCGCAATTTGTGCAAATTATGTAGACTGAGGCCACTTTAGGTATTAAGGTAAAATCTTAAGGTATTTTCTACGTAAACAGCGGCCTGCCAGAAACCCGGAAGTCAATTGGGAGAACGTGAGTTGAGCCGGGGAAGACGTAAGCGGGATGGAGTTTGAGGGGTCGAGCCCAGCTAGTCTGTCAGATTTCGACACCCCCTCCCCCCCAATGAAATCCTAACACATCCCTATCTTGGGTACAAGCAACTTCTTGTTAAGCATCCGGCGCCCTCTAGTGGTACAGTAGACCTCCAAGGCTATGGCATTCTAGGGCAGGGCTCCCCAACCTTGGGTCCCCAGATGTTGCTGGACTACAGCTCCCAGAATCCCTTGCTATTAGCCATGCTGCCTGGGTATGCTGGGAGAGCTGTAGGCCAGCAACATCTGGGGACCCAAGGTTGGGGAGCCCTGTTCTAGAGGGAACATAAGGCAGCAGCTGCCCTGTATCAGCTCAGACCAGCTGGGTATAGACAAGCCGATAACCCACATGCAAGGGTTGAGTACGGGCAGAGTGTGGGTTGTTGTTGAACCATTGGTTATCGTGTTGTCTGAACCTAGCTGCAATAACAAACTATGGTTTGTTAACCATGAACAACCCACAGTTCACAACCCAACAAGCAGCCATGGGTTCTCTTTGTGGGTTGTTTGTGGCTAACAAACTATGGTTTGTTAGTGTGACTGGGTTCAGACAACATAACCCAAATTTCAAAAACAACCCATGGTTCAACAATGACCTATACTCAACCCTTGAGTGTGGGTTATCGGATTGTCTGAACCCAGTCACTACTAGTCAGTGTAGCCCAGTCTTGTTGGCAGTTCTCCAGGATTTCAGACAAGGATCTTTCCCATCCCCTGCTACCTGATCCTTTTACCTGAAGCTGACCGAGACTGAACCTGGAGATTGCACCTGGGACCTCCTGCACGCAGAGCATAGGGGCGCTTCCCAAACACTATAGGAACATAGGAGGCTGCCTTACACTGAGTCAGACCCTTGGTCCATCTAGTCCAGTATTGTCAACCCTGACTGGCAGCGGCTCTCCAGGGCTTCAGGCAGGAGTTTTTCCTGCCCCACCTGGAGATGCCGGGGATCAAACCTGCGACCTTCTGCATGCAAAGCACGTGCTCTGCCACTGAGCTACAGCCCCATCCCTTTTGGCCCAGGTGGAACAGGAACCTACAACTCCCAGCTTCCATGTATAGAAAAAATAGTGGGGGCGCCAGGGTAGCTATCAGTGGTTAGACCTGCTTTGGTGCAGCATTCCCAGCACATGTGCTGATGTTGGCCCTGCTGGAAGGACAGCACTGGCCTTCTTCAGTGGTACAGGCCTCTCCACTTCCATGTTGACTCCTCCCCACCACGATCCAGTGCAGAGCGGATGAGACAGGGAGCAGAAGGAAGCAGATCAAAGGGGGCCTGGGTGGTTCCCAATGTCAGCACCAAGGGCCAGTACAAGGGCAGGTGGTATCACAGACCTCGCACCCACTTCAGAAGGGACGGGAAAGCAGTGCCCTCTTATTGCTTTCTGACTTCCCCCCACCCCAACATCTGCAAGATCTCCCACCTCCTTCCGAGCTTATCTGAGTGCATTTGTGGACCTCCTGCCCTTTATACCAATGCCCAATTAAAAAGTCACTTCTCATAGTGAAGAACCATCTCCTGTATTTCCCAAATGAACCCCTCACCCCACCACACACACACTTACCACAGCCCCACACTGTTCCTCTCAAGATCACCAGCGTAGACCATTCTCCACTTTCTCAAGATCCTTAAGATCACCAACACCCCATGCTCACACTCTCTCACAAATACACAACCATCCTCTCCCCCACCAACAATTCACAACACCCTATCCGCTCTGCTCTCTCAACGCCCACACCCAGGGAAGGCTTTGCAAAGTTTAGATCTGACTGGATCCTCTCCTTTCCTTGCTCAGGCAGAGAGAAGGCTGTTTCCTTCCCGCCAGGGCATGGAAGGTTTTGGAAAGCATGGGCCTGGCCAGATCCACACTTCCCAAATTGGTATTCTCTCCCTGTTTGGGGGGACCCCTCTCCCCACCTAGTCAAGGAAGGCTCAGGCAGAGCTTATTCTAGTCGCTTTAGGTCACATAAAATGCGGCAGGGGACTGCTCGCCGGTTGCCCACAACTCTTCTAAACGTTTAGGGACAGGCGATGATGAATACAACTGCCCACATTACTGGAGCTTTACTTCTAGAATTGTGTTGCTGTATTTCTTAGAGACAGACGGCTAATATGCTGTGCAGTTAAAAAATAGCTAACAATAATAATTTAGCATCTGTGTATCACTTACGTAAGCGTTCAAAGCATTTCAGATAAGTTACCTTGTCATCCTTACAACAACCTTGTAAGGGAAGCAAATAATACACCCCTATTGAAGATGGGAAGGGGGGGGCGCTGAGGCTGAACGAAAGAAGCTAGCTTAAGCCCACCTGGCATGTTCATAGTAGAGACAAGATTCCACCCAGGGACCCCTTGTTCTGCGGCTCAAGTCTTAGCAGCTATGCTATACCTGCTCTTTGCGAATAGCAACTGCTACAGCTAAGAAAATCAGAATGGAAAGCTTCTCCGCTCCCCACCCCACCCCAAAACATATTCCTTCTTTGGATTCCTGACTATAATAAAATATAGCCCACACAAAGGGCATGAAAGAGGTTGGAAACAAAAAGCAAGATAAGCAAAAAGCGGCATACCAAACTGATCAATGCTGCGTAAATATCCAATCAGTGTCCTGCCATCTCGGAGGAGGACCAAGTGTTTCTCTGAAGGGGAAAAGGATAAAAGCTTTATTAGTGGTAGAACAACTCCACAAGTTCAGCTCCATATATTCTTCACCAAGCAGAAGCAAGACTGAGGGCTCTAAAAGTTAGTGGGGAATTCGGCCACCACCCAAACTAAAGGCTTCTCACTGGAGTACCAGATGTTTCCCCCATGGGGCAAACTGCTTTGGTGGGAGGGGGAGCAATTTAGATCAGGAAAACACCTTTGGGGGAAAGGCTAAAAAAACCTTCATAGCCCCAATCCAACCCTCCCCCTGCAGCTGCTTTTAACACAGATTTTCCTCAACTTCTAGAGACCCTAGGGAACATGGTTGAACCTTATGCTCAAATTACGGCCAGGAGGGAGGCAAGACCCTTAGGCTGAAATCCTATACCCACTGACCTGGGAGTAAGCCTTATTGAACTCAAAGGGGTTTGTATTCAACTGGACATGTCAGGGAAAAGTCCTACAGCTCCTAGCATTCCCCAGCCAGCTGTACTCCATCATATTTGAAAATCAGTAATAGCACAACCCTACAAAACATGCATAGGATTCTGCCCTTAATTGCCCTTTCAAGACCCAGCCACCCCAAAATACTTTGCATCACAGCAGGGAACAATATATTGTTTCTGGGAAAATTCATCCCCCACCCCCAGCTATTGTCAGGATTGCAGCTAAGGGAATTCTGAGGTGGGGGTGGCAGATGACGTCAGTGTCCCTGCTGATGATGATGATGATGATAATGATGATAATAATAATAATTAAAACCCGCAGATGCTGCGTCCTTACCAGTCCCGGCTCCACTAAACCCTGTGATTCCAGCTAGCCATGCCCTTTTCCAGGACACTCCATTCCATCCTTTCCCACATTTTCCATTACCCACTAAGTAAGCTCCGCCCTCACTGGACTATTTTGGAACCTTCCACCCACCCCTTAGGGGTTCCCCATCCCTAAAGTTTTCTGGACTTCTACACACCCTGGGACACCCCCCAACGCTACCGACAACTCCCCTCTTGCGTGTGAATAGCGCAGTTTGGGCTACCTTAAGGAGGTACGCTCGGCGTTTGCCATTAGAAGAGAGAAATAGAGCGCTAGCCTGCGAGGCTGGGGGGGCGGGGCGGGAAGGAAGCTGGGGCGAGACGCCTGCCTGCAAGGACAAGGAGCCACCCGCAAGGCAGGCAAGGCAATTAGGAAAGCATCCAAGAGCCGCCGCCAGAGCCAAGGGGCGCGGCGCGGCGCGCTACTCACTGTCGATATCCTGGATGAGGCTGGCCGTGCCCGGCATATAATTCATCTTTCCCCCGGACGCAGCAGCAGAAGCGCCGCCGCCGCCCGCAGCATCTGCCCTGGAAGAAGCGGAACCAACCCTCGTCCTCTCCCCACCCGGTCCGGAAGCACATGCTCCGGCGGGGCGGGGAGAGGGGAGGATCCCGTCGCCTGGCGGGCTCGTGCGCATGGAAGAAGCGAGCGCGCGGGGGCTCGGTCGGCGCCGGGCCGAGGCTTAAATAGGGCGCTGTGGCTGGGTGCGGCGGCGGGGAAGAGGCGTCGGCGCGCAATCAAAGCGCTCGGGCGCCGGCTGCGGGGACCGCCGCGCACCGATCCGCCGAGCGAGGGGCTGCCGGGGAGAAAGAGGAAGCGGCACTTAGGTCCAAAACAGACATTCTTCTTCTAAATTTGTGCCTAGTAGCTACGTCTTTAAAAAAAAAACACACTTTAGAGTAGGCGTAGGGCCCCCGATCCAGATGAGAAGCTAGCGGGGGGGGGGGGCTTTTAAGATTTTTGATAATCTATGATTCGGATCGGGAGCCCTGCGCCTACTGTAGAGTAAAAATGAACGAAAGATGTAGCTGCTGGACATAGGTTTGAAAGTAATGTCTGCTTTGCCACTTGGCGGGCCGGCGGAGGGTTGTGTAAAAAGGCCATGCTTGTCTACCTGTTGCAGCCTGCTTTTAAAAGTATCTTTACTGGGAAGTAGGCCCTATTTAGTAGTAGTAGATTAGTAGTAGAGCCAGTGTGGCGGAGTGGTTAGAGTGTTGGACTGGGACTCGGGATATCCGGGTTCTAGTCCCCCCTCAGTCTTGAAACTCACTGGGTGACTTTGGGCCAGTCACTGGCTCTCAGCCTAACCTACCTCACAGGGTTGTTGTGAGGATAAAATGGAGAGGAGGATTAGGATTATGTAAACCGCCTTGGGTTCCTTGAAGGAAAAAAGGTGGGGTATAAATATAATAAATAAATAAATAAATAAATATTGAAATCAAAAGAGACAACCCCGAGTCTGGGCATGTTTACTCGAAAGTAAGCCCCAATGAGTTCCATTGGACTTCCGTCCAAATGTGCATAGATTTGCAGCATAACAGCCCCATCCATATTATTACTGTCATTTTGTTGTTGTAGTTGTAATAATAATTCCTGCACTCTCTCTCTTTGCTGTTATGTTTTAATTTGATGCTGGGTGATGTGTGTGTTTATCAGTTGGGAAAAAGAAACAACGAAGCGTCTTGTGACATCTTAAAGCCTTTAGCACATTTATTTATGGCATGAGCTTTCAATTAATCCCTGAAACTTTATTAAACTGTAAGAAATTTGGATTTTTGGGAGTGGGGATTAGGATGGGGCATGGGTAGTTCTGCTAACAGTGGGGACACATCTGCCCCAGCAGCAACCGGTATGCCTGCAGAAAGCTTGGGGAGGGGGGTGTAGCTCTGCTGCCAGAAGTAGGAGCTAAAACACAATGTCCTTTGGGTAGGGTCCCTGCAGCTTTAGATCTACTGGATCCAAAGCTTGCTTGTGTCCCTGAGAGACCCCAGGATCAGGCCGCTCAGCTATGGGATTGATGGTGGTTTTAGCTTCCATACTTGCTGTTTGTTTTTAGCTCCTGCCATTTGTATAGCATTTTAATGTACTAGTATCTTTTATTTCCTGAGGTGTGTTTGTTTAAATGCACGTTAAATAAATTTGAGTATGTGCCATTAAACCTCACTCAGCTGGATCCCAGTCAAATGAATCTGAATAACCTGGAAGCAGAAGTGTGGTGCAGTGTGTGTGTGTGTGTGGTGGGGTGTGTTTTGACATATTAGACCTCTCTTCACAAATGCTCTAGGTGGCGGTGGCGGTGGGGGTGGCGGTGGGATTACATCAGCCAGCCACACCCCTGGCTTCCATGCATTGACGCAAACTTGAGGATGGGTTTTTTACATTTATTTATTTAAAGTATTTTTATTCATCTTTTTTCAGCCAAAAGTCTCCTGGAGCAGCTTACATGCAATCCATAAAATGGAACAGTCCCTGCTCACAGCCTTATATTATAATACAGGAACACCGGAAGCTGCCTTATACCACCGAGTCAGACCCTTGGTGCATCTAGCCCAGCATTGTCGAGTCAGTGACTCCAGGAGTTTTCCCAGCCCCAGCCCTGCCTGGAGAAGCCAGGGATGGAACCCGGGACCATGCAAAGCAGGTGCTCTACCACTGAGCCAGGGTAGTGTGGTGTGGTGTGTGTGTGGGGCTGAGGACACACCCACCACCACTCCCTTGCCTCTACATTCTGCAGGCAAAGATTGGCTGTGATGGGTGAGCCAGATTGAACCTGGGAGCTTCTGCATGCAAAGCTTGTGCTGTACCGCTGAGCCACAGCCCCTCCCATATATAAAATCTAATAATAATAATAATAACAACAATAATAATATATAATGTACTAATACAATATACAAAATATAGTATTATAATAATTATTAGTAATAGTATTATACTAACAATATACTGTACTAATTAGTACATCAGTCAGTCAGTCAGGCGATCACTCGTGACCGAGTAAGATGGTCTTCCAGGATAATTTTTTTTAAATTTTTTTTTACAAAAAGATTTTAAAAGGAGGAAAATTCTAAAGAAAATTGTGTAGATTCTAGCGATGGGTCCGTAAGTGACTGTGGAGGCCAATTCTAGATCCACACAGCTTCCCACAGTGAGGACACAGGTTACCAGATGGAAGATGGTCCTGTAAAGGATTCATTTGACGTGCTTTTCGCTTAGCATGTTTCTCCCTTTCACCTTGCACTCGGGCTTCTTCAAAGTCCATAGAACCTTTGTGAAAGGCCAACCTCCAGTACATATACTAATATACTATTATAGTATATAAGATATACTATAATTATATTATGAATGTGCTATTTACATGTATACAGCTTAACAAAATAATAAAATAACAGTTATATAATAACATAAAAGAAAAATAATCATCCTATATGATCAGAAACTCTCCACACTCACCTTTCTATATATTTGTATGGAACCAAATTCCCTCAGTGTTTAAACTGCTGGATTAAAAAGATAATAGAATAGCATGAAGTAGGAACTCCATCAAAGAAAAGGAAAGATGTATTCAGTCTCATTCTCTGATTTCCTATACAGTAAATGCTAAACTGTCACAACAGTAGAACTTGAAAGTCATGCTATAACCCTATTCACTTGCAAAAGCAAGGAGGATCCATCATTATCCAGGTACTCTGGCAGATGATTTGGGCTGGTGTCAAGGGTCTTCATGGTCGATTGGCCCCCTGGAGTTGCTCTTCCTCTGTCAGGCAAGCAAATGGTAGCAATGATGAGAGGATGAAGAGCAATAACAGCTGGTGACAATGACAGGGAGAAGGTAAACTCACTGAGGGAGGGGCCCCAACGGTTTATGGGAACCTGGAGTTGGCACTGCAGATGATGTCACCTGCTCTGGAAAAAGTCCAGGAGCTGTGCCCCCAATGTTCCCCTTCCACTACACCGCTGGATGAGAACAGGCAGGCACAATTCCAGGACAGGCTCTAGGTTTGTCACCTCTGGCAAGCCCATTCCTACAACCCCCTTCCCGGCGACGGCTCACCTGGGATGTGTACCAAATGGCTGAGAGCTACCCACCATTTTAATTACCCACAGTGTTGACTGACATAAGAGGGGGCTTGCAAAGGGGTTAGGGTCCAGGATGCTCCCACCCCAACACCCTTCACGTTAAGTGAATGCTTTTTGATGGTGTGAATAGGCATGTGGCTGCTTCCCATAGCCTGTTACTTATGTGCATATTTACTGGGGAAAGTCTCATTTAGTTCCATGATGAGACTCACTTCCAATAGCATGCTTAAGATTGCAGACCCTAGCTGAGTAGATATATGAAATAAATGCAAGCTAACCTCAAAACCACAGAACCAACTAGAAATATCAAATCCTGGGGGAGGGGGGAATTGCGGATATGTCAGATTCTTTTGTTTAAAAAATTGTTTCTCTTCTCCAGGGGTATTTTTTTTAAAAAAATTGTTGGGAGGGTTTTCCCTGTGTATTCCCCCCCCTCCCACTTCACATTTCTAGGACCAGCCAAAATGTCACAAAGTTCTCCAGAACTCTTCATCAGGCTGCGTGTTAAACAAAACAGGAGGCAGTGGTGCTAGAGAAGGTTCTGATAAAAGACTTAAGATGGAGTGTATGAGGAGTTATGCAGACATGATTATACTGGATGCATGACAGATTGCAGGATGCATGAAGCCAAGGCCATTATTGTTCCCCCACACTTTTCTTTGTTTCATATCCCATCTGAAGAAGAGTTCTGGAACACTGAAAAGCTTGCTCATGACATTGTGATGTTACTGCTGGCCCTAAACAAGGTACTACTACTACTACATATTATGGCTTTGGGATACCTAAAGGACCAACATGGCTACCTGCAATAGTTGCCTAACTTCGGAGTTTGGATTCCCAAACTCCACAGCCTGGATTTTCTATTTTTTACTCTTAGACTAGCACGGTTTTGCTTTCTTTTATGTACAATATTTGTATTAACCTGTGTGTGTTTATTAATATGCACGGGGAAATCTCCACTTTCTTCTCCTTGCATAGCGCCCTCTTAATTGCAGGCATCTCATGCCATACATTTATAAACACGAATTCAGCTTCTCTACAGCGCTTCAAGGGTTACTGCTAACGGGGTCGACAGAGGTCAGGCTCCGCTGATTGGACACTTTCGTGTTGACGTTCTTGGAGGGAGGCCCCGCTCATCGACGTCAGCTGGTGACGTTGAGAAGCAAAGCCCCGCAGATCTCCCCACATCCGGGAATGCCGTAGATGGCCATTCATTGGTTTACGAAGCCGACTAAGGCAGAGGGAGGAGGGTAGGGGGCGTGTCCACCACAGGGATTGGTTAGTGGAGGTCGCGCAGGCGCAGTGCTTTTACAAAGGGAGGGTGGAAAGAAATAGGGTGCGAGAATTGGGAGTCAGTCATGGAGGCAGCGCTGAAGAGACTATTACACGGGGCGGAGGTAGAACGGGCTCGACCTGAGCCCGAGCCCCCGCCACTACCACCACCGCCGCCGCCGCCGCAGTGGAGCGTGGAAGCCCGTAGGTGCCCGCAGCATCGCGGCGGCGGGGAGAGGACCGCTCGGGGCGGCTCCCAGGTAACGGGCACATCCTCCCCTCCCTCTTTCTGTCCCCACCCCGTTATCAGCGGCTTGTGACGTAAGTGGCCGCCTCAGGCCTCCCCCATCCGCGAGGCTCAAGTGCTGCCACGTGCGCGAGCGCCTGGTCTGTTACGTCGCGTGCAGGGAAGGGAGGTGGGGAAGGGAAGGGAGGAGAGGGGACTGCACCACCCTGGCCCACTGGCCGCCTGTTTAACTCCCTTAAAAAAACTAAAAATCATGATTGCTAGGTAGTTCAGAGCACATGCATTTTTTCCTCCCCATTTCAAGTGAACACTTGCTTAAACTGAACTAGGAAAAGAGCCTTTCCTGGGTTTACCTAAGGGAAAGAGGAATTGGGTTGAAATTAGAGAAATGGTAAGTCGGTCCTGTATATAATATGTTCGGCTGGGGTCCTGATACAACTCTTTTTGGGGGGCCCCCGCCCTCCAGGAAACCTTTGATCCTTAATAAATGCAGCCCAATGATTTGGGCAGGGCCTTTTGAGGTGGTGGCTCCCCCCCCCCCCCCGGTTGCTTCTTTCCCAATACGGAAGAAAAGTAGGGAAGACAACAATTTGGTAATGAGAAGGGGGAGCTGTTAGGTGCACAAAATATTGTGCAATTAAGTTCAATGCCTTTAAAAAAAATTTTTTTTCAGGAGCGCAATAAAACATGTATACCTAGAGAGGTTACCTTTCCTTATTTCTTCTACCCTAGGGGCAAAATCTGCTAGTTTCCAGAGAGCTTTTGAGGGGAGGGGGACCGGGACAGACAGACTGTGCACTGCTGTCTTTTTTTAGTTTAATTCTGTGTCTTATAGTTTATTGGTTCTGTTTTAAGGCTGCTTTATATTTGTAACTTATTCAGGCCAGTCAAGTGCAAATGGCAGCTCTGAACTATATTTGTAAAAACTTGTCTAAGATCTTTAAGAATGCTGTAACACTTATCAAATCATTCAAGAGGTGACATGTGCATTTCTAAAAGCCAATTGCCTGTGATGTGATTCTCAGCACAACTGCAGCACCTCAGAAGGCATGTAAAGGAATGCTTGTCTGAAAGCTCTCTTACAGCAAAATCTCCTTGCATGTTGGAAAGATTGCATTTCAGAGGGGAAAGCTTTTAGCCATGTTTTGTTTATAAATGTATGTCCTGTCTGCACACAGGCAGATTTTAACTTAGTGCTGCTTATGTCCTACTTGTGTCCTCACAGGTAGAACAGTTTTGTAAAAAAGCGTATGAAAACTCAACCTCTTCTTGAACTCGCTTAGGTGCAAAATGTACCTATGGATCTTTAGCTTAGCACGTCACATTGGGTGATGTGTCAGGTGTATTAATGTGAATTTGTGTCTCTGGAAGACGTATTGTGTCTGCAAAATGTAGTCAATCACGAGGTCAGACAATGTCCTTTAGGCACCAATTCTATTTGGCTTAAGAAATGGCTCATCCTGAAGCTATTCATTATCTTCAGTTGAGGAATATACTATTGTCGTCCTTGAGTCCTTATTGTATTTATTTATTATATTTATACCCCGCCTTTTCCCCTGCAAGTAACCCAAGGCGGCTTACATAATTCTCCTACTCCTCTCCATTTTATCCTCACAACAACCCTGTGAGGTAGGTTAGGCTGAGAGTCAGTGACTGGCCCAAAGTGACCCAGTGGCTTTCATGGCTGAGCAGGGACTAGAACCCGGATATCCCGAGTCCCAGTCCAACACTCTCACCACTATGCCACACTGGCTCTCAATACTTGTAATACTGGTAAGGAAAAAATAACTAATTTGTTTAAAACACTACTAATTATAAACTTTTTAAACACAACTTTTTGTTTTACTAACCTGTAATTCTTTCATCTTATTTATTTGCTAACTTTATTCTGTGAATACTTCTTTCAAATCTGTAACATTAAGAAACTGTGTTCTGAAGTGGCTGATAACATTCCAACTGAGTGGCCTTGCAAATGTGCTAGACAGGCTTTGCACTGATCCAGTTGGAGAGAGACCCTGTCTCCAGCACTGGCAGTCTACCCACAACTGCACTCGGCAAGGTCTTGGACAGGTTTGAAGAGATGTTAGAGATGTGGTATGATGTGTTAGAATTGGGAGCTTTTGGCAATGCTGACCATTTTTAATCACTGAGGAGATGGGTACCAATATAAGGCATGTGCTGCAGGCCCACCCTGACTTCCGGTTGATTTGTTCTTTTTGGCAGCAGCTTAATAAGCGAAGAGTGGCACCATCAATCCAAGTTAGAAAAAGATGTTCCAGCAGAAAGTAGTTAAACATAATACCCAATGTGTTTGACAGTAGAGCCTTAAGGGAACTATAAATATCTGCAAATATAATCAGTTTGAGAAATCTATCCAACAAGCAATACTCTGAAAATGTAATGAGACACAAAACACATAAAGCTGTGGTTAATATAAAACAGAAGTGGACATTACCAAATTCCTCACGGCCATCCGTGAGGCCTGTGGCTTACGCTGGCTCAGCTTGTCTGAGTGTGGAAAGCTAAGCAGGGTCAAGCCTGGTTATTACTTGGATGGGAGACCCCCTCCTCTAGTTTCCTGCATTGAGCAGGGGGTTGGACTCGATAGCCTTGTAGGCTCCTTCCAACTCTATGATCTATGAAATCTATCTATGAAATCCTGCAGGAGGAGGGGAGAGCACATGAGTCTGAGGCTTGTGGCGGCTCATTCTCATAATAAACTGCAGTTTAGCATTGCATCCAAAGTGGCCCAGTGTGTTAATAAAACATTAGTTTGTCCTTATTAAAAGTTGAATTTGAAAGGCTGGCATATATTGGCAGTGTCACAATAGTAGCATGGTGCTGTATGCTGTACAATATATATCTGTAGGTGGAGAAACCATTGCTTGTGGGAGCAATTGTTGCAAAGCTTCTTGGCAAGGATAATAGATGTGGCTATCTTCCAGTCCAAGCCTCTGATCTTGACTCCTTCTGTTACAGTGTGAATCTTGTAGTGTTGCTATATTAGGAAGGCTGTTTTGCATCAATTAGCGCTTAAGGCTGCTTTGCCATATCAACACTTGCTGCATGAAGTCCTCAGCTGCTTTACTTTCTACAATGACTGGAACTACAATTACTGGGAAAATGTGTGTTTTCCTTGCTGGCTTGGGTATCTTCCCTCCCTCCCCTGCTTTATATAGAAACTATTTTGATTTATTGAAATATTTACACACCCAAAGAGCTGTTGTGTATGGTATGCTGTGGCTGTCCACGTTTAACTTTGGACACTCCAGTTTCACTGTCTACTTGTAGAATCACTTTCACTACTTAGTTCAATTTCAGATTGAGGCAAATTAGGTTCAGAACTATTTGAACCACATACTTTTTTTCACTAAATGATAGCTTTGCCAATGAGTATTGAGGTACGTTGATGTGCTCCTGGACATTTTTTTAAAAATTAATAAGTCGGCAGGAACCTTTGCAGGCACCGAGGGGGCTGTCTGTGGGTGGAGTGCGGCTTGTGGGTGCCAAGTTGGAACCCCCCCCCCCGTTAGTCTATTCCCCCTTTTTTGTCCTGTTCAGGTTCAAAGCCTTCCCGTTCCATTCATAAGAAGCTACAGTTGGTGGAATGCTTAGAATTCTTATGGCAATCCTGCGCACCAGCCATGTGTTTACACAGTATCCCTTCCATGTGAGAGGATATATTCTCTGCTGCCTGCTAAATGCTTTTATTTCTGCTGCTTTATTCTGTGTGATGAGCTACTGTATACCACTCCGGAAATTTCTATACCGCTCCGGAAATTTCTAATTAAAAGATACAGATATTTTTTTAAAATATGGGAGGAGAAAAAGGATGTGATATGGAATATTTTCAGGTGGGGGCTGTTAACAAGGTTTTCATAACATAACATATCATAACATAGGGATATTTCAGGCTTCTTGAGTTTTCAGCTTTCATTTTCTTAAAGCCTCTAGCATTTTTACTTCTAAGTTGTAAAATGTATAAGGAGAAATGTATAAGCAAGTATTCTGACCAATTCCTCACTAAGAAGTAAATACGCTCCCATCTTCCAGTGTTCTAGCCAGTTAATGTAGAGTTACTGGGATGACCAACAAGCTCTAGGCCCTTTGGCTTAAATCCAGTGTTAGTCCTACTTGAGTAGACCCATTGAAATGAATGGACTAACTTGAGTCCCATTCATTTCTATGAGTCTTTAAGTAAGACTAACATTGATTTAACCTTTTATTAAATTTTATAAAACAAGTGGGGCCCTGCATCAACACTGCATCTTGCAGTGTAGAGTTCTTCTGTTCAGGATCCCAACTATTCCATTCCCCCTCTTTGCCCCCATTTTTCTGGTGCTCTCCCCCCCAACAGTTAGCCATCATTCTGTGCCCACTGTGAACATTGGTCCTCACTGGGCTGTTTGGACACCAGTTTTGTCCACCCCACCCTGCAAAAACCAATCTCAGCTACATTATAATCTTTCTCCATTTGATTTCTATGGGCAGCTCTCGCTTATGTCCCTGGGGACATTTAAAACAGTCGCAATGTGAACCAGGAAATGACCTATCTAGGCAATGATATGATTCTTTCTACTCATTTCATATCCATATGCATGCAAATAGAAAATTCAGAGGAATGGTTTTTGTCAGGACCAGAGTAGGAGAGGAATATGTTTAAAAACTCCCATCCCTGTTACAATCCTTTTAATTATCTCTCCCCCACCTCCCCCAGCACCTGTTACTTGCATTTAACATCACATCATTGTTTGGTCCAGAGTCTGATGCAGGAGTGATGTGTGTATTAGTCGTTGTTAGCATTTTTGTCCCACTCTTCTGTCAAAAAGGCTCCCAGAACAGCTTACAGTACATATAATACAACAAGACTTCCTCCGCTGCTTGCCAGTCAGTACCTGAAATAGGTTTATTGCTCTTAAAATGTCCCACACCCTGAAAAATGTTGTTGGACTCAACCTGCTTCTCCACTGAGGAGTTTGGCCGATAAGACTACTCCTTCCACTCAAGAGGCTGGCCCAGCTGTTTATCAGAAGAGCAGAGCTGTGTTTGCTAAAAGAGGAAGGCGAAAACAAAGCTTCCTGCTATCATCAGTCTGCCGAATATAGCTCTGTTGCCATGGATTGGTAGGCACTAGTTTCTGATTCAGTATTGGTCCATTGAAAACCTTGTTAACAGTTTGATATTCAGTGCCCTCCTTTTGGGCTACATAAACAAGTCCAGGTAGAGACAAACTATTGTAGAAGCAATTCTAGAAATGTTCAAGGCTTGTGTTAATGATTTCCAGAAAGTGAATGTCTTACTGCTTTCCTTAGGAGCAGCCCCCTTATCCTGGATATGGCTCTCACTACTGGAATTCGTCTACTAGACCTGCCTATCCAAATCCATATGCTGTTGGACCAGATCTCCAAGGCCAGGTAAAATAATAATATGATACATTGCATTTTGTCTGGGGAATGGCCTTTCATGGAATCACTTGGATTCTGACTAGGGAGTCCAATGTTGAAAGTAATTTGTATATCAAGGAGTGATAGTCATAACATGCATGATGGTTTCTTCAAAGATCTTGCACACTTACATCCAGGATGTTACACCCAAACACTTACACAGGATGGCAAACACTATGACTCATTTTGTTGTTGTAGTGATACAAAAACCTTTGCACTTGATCTCTTGCCTTAAACAGCAGACTGCAGAGCTTGTATTAGATTATCTGCCTCAGATTTCCTATAAAAGAGCTGTCGTACAGTGTAGTCTCGGCAGAGTAGTTTTGACACAAAGCTTCTTGTGCTGTACAGAGCAAGCTGTTCCTCAAAGTACCCATAGTATATGATTCTGATATCCTCTCCTATTGTTTGGGCACACTTTCTTTCATCTGCTACTAGAAACATCCTTGTTCTATTGGGTGGTATAGAAATGAAATGAGATGATGATGATGTCTTATAATAGCCTGGGAGAATTACTATTTCTGCTTCAGTTTTGCTTCTTTAAAATAGGAATATCCATGACCGCCCTCAAAGCCTTGTCAGGACAAACAAGGATTGTATAATGCTATGTAGGCCAAAAGAACAGGCATGATTAACAGCAATATTAAGCCTTGTGTTTGAGATTTAGGCTTTCCTTCATGTCACCATCTTTTTCATGCATCCTCAAGGGCTGAATAAACTTGGGAGGCCCCAGCTATAAGCTCCTTGTATCAGTGGCCATATGCTGCTCTTACTTAGTCAACCCTTCAGACAAAGGCCCCACCCTGATGATCAATATTGCACTTGTTGCCTTTCCTGGATGAAGATTCTTGGCTACCAAAGAAATTGCCGGAGTGTAGTTGCTTTTTGGCAACCTGATAAACTCATTACCATTGAAATGTAGTAATAGACATAGTAAAAGGCACACAGCACCTAAGAGCCAGTGCAGTATAGTGGCTAGAATGTTGGGCTTTGATCTGGAAGATGCAAGTTTAAACCATACTCAACCCTGAAGTACAACAGGGGAGTTGGGCAAGTAGCTCTCAATGTTGTTTTTTCTAAGTATCTATTTCTGGAACACTTTCAAATGTTCAGAGTGCTTTGCATAAATTATCTTCTAATCCTTTCAACCTATCTGTAAGGTAGGCACATGTTGCCTCATATTAAAGATGGGAGGGACTGAGAATAACTTGTCTAAGGTCAACAAATGAGTTTGTGGCAGACGCAGGTTTTTAAACCAAGGCCTTCCTGATTTGTAGCTTGCTCTTAGCCACTGTGCTGCACCATCTATCAACCTACCACACAGGATTGTTATAAGGATAAAATGGCATGATCCTGTATCTGAGGTAGAGCAGGGTAAAAATGTGGAAAATCAAACTAGAAGAACATATTTCACAGCAGAGAAGTGCAGGTTGAAAGCTACAAATGTGAATAGGTGGAAATCTGTTTTTAAAATGTGTATCCTGCCTTTTTTTGCAAACAACTCGGAAGAAGAATGCATTTTTAAAAGCAGCTCAAAGCAAGAAATTGTTCATATTTTCTCTGCAATTACCCAATGTGCATAGTGCCTCTTACATGTAGCAACCTCTTGTAAATTAATGCTATCCTTCCAGAAATCACTGTAGCTTTTATTTGAGTGAATATGGCATGTATCTACTCAAATGTGGGGTGTTTATGGCGGGTTCACATGTCATGCTAAGCCACCCTGAGAATAAGCCACCATGGGTTAGTTGTTTGCTTGTTAACCCAACAGGCGATCATGCACTCTGTGGCTTGTTCCCCACCCCCCACCCCTAGTCCTCCCGGCGGCTCCTGGCATGTATCCCAGGCACTTTTGTGGCAGAGCTCCTAGTTTCCCCAGTCCCTATGTCAGCACCCTTTCTGTGATTGGTCTGCTGGGGTTGCCGGCTCCCGAGGGAAACTCCCCCTCTGGCCCCCTGCATCAGTTTGCCAGTTGGATGACATGAAAAGCCATCATGGGTATGAACAACCCTACAACAAGCCATGGGTTGTCGGAGTGGCTTGTTTGTAAAAAATAAGCCACCTTCCGGAAACAGCACCGGGTTTGCACAACATGACAACCCACCATAGCTCATCCCCCAAGTGCTACAAGTCACTGTCTCAGAAGGGGACACTTATAATATATCCCCACTAGAGGGCACTCACTGATCAGTTTACAATCTCTTCTGCAGGGTGGCCATTAATTTCACACTTATTGAGTACTTAGGGGTGTGTGAGGAACCTGATGGGGTGTGTGTGAAAATCTGATGGATTTTCATGATTCAACCCCCCCGGATTCCGGATCGCCAGCCCTGTGCTTACTTACTATGAAGCAAGTCGAGCCAGCTCACAGACAGGCCGCAGTTTGCACACCTGTTTTTTAAACGTTAAGTAACTCTGTGCAATTTGCGTAACTGCTCGATTTGTGTAAATCGGGGTATTTTGTATGTTTTACACAAATAAGCACCAGAAAAGCACGTGGATCTAGCGTGATTTGCATAAAATCAGCTGATTTTACGCAAATTGCACTAGATCCACATGCTTTCCCCATGTTTATTTGTATAAAACATACAAAATACCCTGATTTACACAAATTGTGTAAAGTTATGCAAATCGTGCAACTTTACACAATTTGCATATCCTTACGCAACTTGTGCAAATTTCCTTAGTGTTTAAAAAAAGGTGTGCAAACTGCGGCCCGTCTTAGAGATGGAAGTCCGCGGAGAACCCTTGACTCGGCTTGCTTCTGTTCACCAGGTCGGAAGCAGGCAGGAAGTCCGTTGAGCTCAAACAAGTTGGACTTCCCAATGTCAGCACATCCCTATGAGACTCTATGCTAGGCATGGTACCAAGCAGCACCCAGCCTCTGGCCTTAGTGTAAATAAGATGGAGGTATGGACTCCATGAGTAACAACTGCTTTAGTGTGTAATCCAAATATCCAAGAGTCCAGACTTCTCAATCACTTGCAGTCAGCAGAAATCTGTTGAACCAGTAACTGTCAGCATAACATTGCTGCCTTGCTTGGTTCCAAAGAGAATTCTTTATGCTGAGAGTTGCAACTAATTCTACACTGAAGCAAGATTATACTTTCTGTGCTACCTTTAACTGAAGGGCTGCATGGTTCAGAAAAGCTTAGTGGATATGACCTCTCCAATCTGCAGAAACTACATGTACTGAGTTCAACCCTGCCACTAAGCTGAGAAAGATACAAGAACCATCTTTGAGCAGGCATTATCAGCCTATCTAGCTCTTGTTCATGAGTTCTTGAGATGTAATGCTTTTCTTGCTATACTGATCATTCTCAATCTTCCCTCTTGTCTTCCAGGGAATTGATTCTTCCTACACAAATGGTGTTTATGGCACTCCATATTCTGCTTCTGGGACAGGGCCACCGTATCCCAATCTCTCACAATCAAACACCTACTATTCCTCAGGGCATCCTCATGCCCCTTATTCCACGGAGTCTCCTAGAGTATATAGATTTCCATCACCAGCTTCCAACTGGAATTACCCCCCACCAGACTGTCCAGCCGAAGGTTCCATGGTGAGGAGGCAAGTGCCAGGATACCCCCCTCCACAGGTAAGTGTCTAGTGTGGGCAGGTGACATAATCTCTTAACAGCTGAGCTGATTGGCCACATCATTCTACCATCAACATGGTATTGATGTTTAAGTGATACTTAGCTTAAAGCTTCTGCTTACAGGATTCATAGACTTTTAACTTTTGTGACAGATGCCTATGCCACTATTTCTTAAATCTCCAAAGAATTGGAACTTAATGTTAACCTGCTCCAGTGCCTCATGTTTACATTGCATTTTTAAAATTTCCATCCCACTCATGTTCACTCAAAAGAGTCTTCATGAGTTCATGGGGCTTGTTTACTAGTAAACAGAGGCACTCTAATAACATGGTAAAATACACTCAAAAGCATTAAACTGTGTTTGTAGTAGATCTACTTTTTAAACTGGCAGTTGCACATTGCAATTTCCCCGAACAGGATAGTGTTACAGTGGTATGGTTCACAGGCATTTGCTGCATTATTGTGATAAGCAGACTGCATAGCAGTCCAGAAATCTTGGCTGGGCCAGAATGTGCAGTTGCCAGTGCCCTTCCCTTCCCTGAAATATCTCGGACGCAACACAAGGTCAGGGACAATCCATTTCCCCTCCTCTAGCCTCAGGTTTGGAGCTAGAGAAGAGGGGCTTAGAAGCCCAGTGCAACTGCAGGGACAATCCTCGCAACCCCTCTCCAGCTCCAAGGTTGGAACTGAAGAAGGGGAGCAGGGATGCTTTTGGTTTTGAACCAGTGAGACATTTTGAGTGCTGTATCCACCCAGTGCCAAAACAGGAATCCTCAGGTTTAATGTCCAGCTTGGAGCTGGAGAAGAGGGGTGAGATATTCCCCATAGCTGCATTGCACCTTCTGAAGCTTAGCCCGACTGTAGGGATGACCCCTGCCCACTCCCCAGCTCCATGCTGGAGACAAAGGCTTGGGTTCTTCACATCCTTGACCAGAAGGTTCTAAAGCACTTGCTATGGTGAGTGGAATGGTGGGGGCCCTGCCATTGCAGTTAACTACCTGCTTAGTCTGTCTTGGTGGATACTTGATTGCTTCCAGATGAGTTCCATCATGCAGTCACCATGCCTCATTCACAGAATTTTACAGAGGCTCCTGATGACATGATCCGTGTATAATCAGACTGAATTTCCACTGCTGTATTTTTTTTTCTAACCGCAAAAAAAAATATCCGGTAAGGATGGAAAGGGGGGAACAGCAGCACAATGTTTCTGCAGGCATGGATAGGAACGTGTGCAGTTAAAACTGGCTGGGAGGCATCCTTGGGGAAAGGTGTTTGGGATGCCCCTTCTTTCTCTATCTCTTGCCATGCATTTTTGGTTGCAGAACCATCATGTGTCCTGCAAAACAAGTTTTCTCTTCTCACAAGGCTTCTCTGAGCTTACAAAGCAGGGAGAGATCCCATTGAACACAGTAGTGCTTATTTATCTATTTACAGTATTTGCATATTGCTCCATATCTAAATAGATTCCGGAGTGGTGAACAATAAAAATATAAAAACAGATAAGAGAAACAAACAATGCAATGAAAATAAGGTATCATCAAAATGGTGGTTGGACAGCAGAGAAGGCTTCCTGGAACAAGGTCTTCAGCAGGTGCTGAAAACAACACAGTGTCGGAGCCTGCCTGATCTCCAGAGGCAGGGAGTTCCACAGAAATGGAGCTGCCACACTGAAGGCTCTTCTCCGGGTGGACTCTAATCAGGCCATAGGTCCATGAGGAACTTCCAGGATCATGCCATCTGATGACCTCAGTGAGCGGGCAGGTTTGTGAGGGAGGAGGCGCTTTCTCAGGTAACCTGATCCCAAGTTGTTTCAGGCTTTGTACACAAGTACCAGAACCTTAAATCTGGCCCGGTAGAGAATAGGTAGCCAGCAGTTCCTTCAGCCAAAGAGTTGCATGTTGAAAAGGGGCAGCTCCCAGCAAGAGCCAAGCTGCTGCATTCTGCACTAGCTCCAGCTTCCAGAGTGGCCTTAAGGGCAGCCCCACATAGAGCACATTGTAGTAATCCAATATTGAGGTTACTAGCGCTTGTATCACTGTGGCCAAGCTATCCCTGTCCAGGAGGGACCGTAGCTGGCGAACCAACATTGGGGACAAGATGGTACCCTGTGGAACCCTACCATGCAGTTGCCAAGGGTCTGAGGAATATTTATTTATTTGCTTATTTCTGAACAAATGTGTAGGCTGTAAGGTTGCAATCCTCTTCCAGGTGCTTGACTGGTATTTTTATAATCAAAATTTCACTATGCTGGAATAGGGACACTGAAATTGTGCAAGAGCTTAGCTTTTTCCTTAAGGCATGGATGTGAAACTGACAAACATCTTATAGATTTCATAGATCATAGAGTTGGAAGGAGCCTACAAGGCTATCGAGTCCAACCCCCTGCTCAATGCAGGAAACTAGAGGAGGGGTTTCCCATCCAAGTAATAACCAGGCTTGACCCTGCTTAGCTTTCCACACTCAGACAAGCTGAGCCAGCTTAAGCCACAGGCCTGTATCTTGACAATTTTAATGCTGTCTTCTCTGTCTTCTCTTCATTTTAAAACAATGAATCAAAGGAGCTCCTTCAATGTCAGGAGAAAGTGGGGTGGGCAGCTGATGTTTTAACAAAGCATTTTAGCCTGGTTGTAAAACTGACCAGAAAAATCAAGGCAAAAGCTTGAAATTGACTAGAAAAAGCAAGCAGGGTACTTTCCTAGCCTGGTTGTGCAACTAATCAGAAAATGTCAGGAGTTACAGCCCCATAGTAACCATATTTACTCAGAACTAAGGCTGCAATCATTGGGAGAAGAGAGGTGCAGAAACAATGAGGGGTCAAGAAAGGGGTAACATTGCCCACTCACCTGTGTCGCACTCACTTTGTGAATGGAGCTTATTGTGCTTATTATGCACAAAAAAAGCACTAGACATTCTGAAGTGAGGAGGAGGAGTATATTTATTTATATCTCACCTTTCCCCCAGTACTGGGACTCAAGGTGGCTTTACAACATTAAAACTGGTACAATTAAAACATAAATAGAAATATACAAAAGTTAAAAATATAATAAAATCATCTGTAATATTTTAAAATTATATAAAACATCAGAATTAAAATAGCAATAGCAATCTAAACAATAGTGCTAATCCATCGCATTCTCACAGGTCCAGACTATCCCCAGAATATCTGCCAGAATAAAGTTTTTGCCTGCCTCTAGAAACATAAGGAGGGCACCACACTCTAGCCTCCCTGTGGAGGGAATTCCAGAGCCTTGGGGCAGCCACCGAGAAGGCCCTCTGCCACATTCTCATCAGGAGTGCCTGTGATGGTGCCCGAACCAAGATCTCAGGGTGCGGGCAGGCTCATAAGGGAGAATACAGTCTTTCAGATAACCTGGACCTGAGCTGTATAGAGCTTTATAGGTTATAACTAGCACTTTGAATTGTGCCCGGAAACAGACTGGGAGCCAGTGAAGCTGTTGTAACAGAGGAGTTGTGTGCTACCTGTAGCCAGCCCCAGTCAGCAGTCTGGCAGAAGCTCTTTGAACCAGCTGAAGTTTCCAAATACTTCAGAGGCAGCCCCATGTAGAGTGCATTACAGTAATCCAAATGGGATGTAACCAAGGCATGTGTCACTGTGGCCAAATCAGACATCTCAAGGAACGGGCGCAGCTGGCGCACTAGCTTTACCTACGCAAATGTGCTCCTGACCACTGCCAAAACCTGGGCATCCAGGCTCAGGGCTGAATCTAGAAGTACACTCAAGCTGAGAACCTGTGTTTTCAGGAAGAGTGTAACCCCATCCAACAGCTGAATCCTATTCCCTGATCTGCCTTCTGACTGACCAGGAGCACCTCTGTCTTGTCTGGATTAAGCTTCCATTTGTTTGCCCTCATCCAGCCCATTACTGCCAACTGACACCAGTTTAGCACAGCAACAGCTTCCTTGGAATTGGATAGAAAGGAGAAACAGAGTTGGGTGTCATCAGCATACTGGTGATACCAAGCCCCAAAACTCTGGACAACCTCTCCCAACACTTTCAAGTATGTTAAATAGCATGGGGGAACAAAACTGAACCCTGAGGAACACCACAGGCCAATGGCCAGAGAGTTGAGCAGAAGTCCTACAGCACCACCTTCTGGGTCTGCCCATCCAAGAAGGGATGGAGCCACTGTAAAACAGTGCCTCCAAGTCCCATCCCTGTGAGGCAGCCCAGAAGGATACCATGGTCAATGGTCTCAAAAGCCACTAAGAGATCCAGCAGAACCAACAGGGACACACTCCTGTCTAGTTCCTGTTGTAGGTCATCTACCAAGGCAACCAAAGCTGTTTCAGTCCCATGATGAGGTCTGAAGCCAGATTGAAATGGATCTACATAATCCATCTCATCCAGGAATCCCTGGAGTTGGGAGGCTACCACATGCTCCAATACCTTGCCCAGAAATGGAATATTGGAGACTAGCCAGTACTTATCCAGTATAGTGGGGTTCAGGGAGGCTTTTTCAAAGGGGTCTCACCACCGCCTCCTTCAGGCAGGCAGGAACCCTGCCTTGACAAAGAGAGGCATTAACCACTCCACTTACCCACTCGGCCAGTCCGCCTCTGGCTGCTTTTATGAGCTAGGAAGGATCTAGAACACACATGGTGGCTCTCACCTCTCCAAGGATCCTGTCTACATCCTTGGGCTGTACAAATTGAAAGGTATCCAATAACACTGGACAAGCAGGAGCCAAAGTTACATCCACTGGGTCAGTATTAACTATAGCAGTGATGGCCACAGCTGGCACGCAGGGACCTCTCTGTGGGCACTCGAGCCATTGGTCACCAGATCGCGAAAAGACCGTCCCCTTCTGCAAAACACTAATGATCTTGTTCTTTCTCAGTGTGGAACAGAATGATTTTATTCTAGAATTCCTGTTACAGAATTCTTTTCTACATTGTTATCACATTTAAAAGATTTGGAAGAATGATGCACAGAGCATGGCTTGGATGTAAAGCCCTAACAGTTGACCTGAGTGCTGCATGTGTTGCTCTCAAACTAACGGAGTATGAGCCAAGGTTTGACAAATCAGCATGCATGCATTCAATAGCAAAAACCACATTAATTGTGCAAAAGCATGCCCAATGCAAACTTTTACCTAATGCAGTGTTTGCAGTCCAAGACATAAAGTGTTTAAAATGTGTTAAGCACGTTTAGTTTTCTTGTTTATCTTGCTCATCCTAGTACAGGTTGACTTTTACTTTTACTAATCCGACACCTGTATAAGCAGGGAAAGGACCCGGGGTAAAGCCTGCCCCATACAATTTCAGTCTGGCATATAATCATATTACAAGTTGAGAATCCCTTATCCAAAAATACATGTGCCTAATTATTTAAAAAGTTTGTATACATTCCCTTCAGGCTATGTGTACAATGTAGTACTATAATAATTTTTTGAGTTAATTTTTTTTCAACAAAAAACTGTTTGTATCATTGAAAGCTCTGTTATTGTGCTTTTCTTTAAAAACAAAAGATGTTAATTAGTTCGGACAACTGTATGCGTTGTTTTTCTAAAACTAAAACCTTGGTATTCAGGTTTAATTGCAGTGTTGGCACTTTGAAATAAATAAGTTGGTTTTGTGTTGCAGTTTGGGCACTCGGGCTCAAAAAGGTTCGCCATCACTGAACTATAGCATCCAAGTCAGAGCAGATCTGAGTGACTTTGTCTACAAAGTGCTGAGCAAATTGTTCACAGCGAGCCGTTGAAAGGTTGCTGTGAACAATTTGCTCAGCACTTTGCAGACAACTAGAATTCCACTTTTAGCTTACAGCAGAAGAGCAATGATTGGCAGTGCTAGGAGCCTTCTGTCTGGAAGTACCCTATGTTTTATTAATATGTACTCATTGGGTGAATGAAGAAACCATTCCTCCTTTTTCTTTCCGCAGAACCCAGGCTTTCCAGTCCCACCCTATCCATATGGCGACTGCAATCACAGCATTCCACAGCAGAGGCCACCACCACCCCAGCCAAGGCTTCAGGATACAACTTGGCCAGCTGGAGTTTATGGAATGCAACCTCCCTATGGCTGGTCTCCTGCACCTGCTGGGCACGGGGATAGATACGTTGCAGAATCTTCTCCACCTTGGCCTCCCAGTGGATCATCTGTTCCCCAGCCTCCAAATAACAATGCAAAGGTACATTTTTGAGCAGTACCAGGAGGTAGTCCCTCCCCAGTCCTACAGTAGTTCAAGTTGCTTAGCCCCGCTCCCCTTTCCATCTGATCTACTGAATAGTATTTGTGCTGTGTTCACTGTTGAGAATCGTTCCGTTCTGTATCAACCGGTTCTTGTAAACAAACCTACAGCCTAATTTCAAAAGCAAATCAATCATGAGTCTTAGTTGATGTAATGGATTAATCTACTGTTAAATAGAACAGTATTTCTGTAGAAAGTATGTTTGTTGTTAGATGATGCACATGTGTTGTTGCAGGCATGATATTAGAAGAGGTATTCTGTCTGTGTGAGAGGATAATGTGTCTCAAAATGTTGCTTGCCATCTGCAGTTTTTATAAGTATTTGTTTTGGGGCAGCTTTTAAAAAAAGAACCTGTAAAATGTGTCTTGGTATAAAATTAACTCCTGAAATCAGTAATGTAGCTAAGGTCAGTTATGATCCTTTGATGCAAAGGGTTAAATAAAATATTGAAAACTGGTGGTGCAGGGGAACCCTCAGATTATCATATTTGTTAGCAAGCAATTCTGCTGTAAAAATGTTGTTTTTGTCTAAATTTCTGTTCCTGTTTGTCTTTGCTGTTGCTGATTTATAGAGAGCTGAAAGGGTGGCAAAAGACAGTTGATATTTTTATCTGGAATGGTAAACATCCCCAGGCTGAGACTCATACAGTGCAGTTGTCGTCACAAATGGGAGGGTCGGCCCATGTGTAAACTAATACTGTATTATGAAGCAGCACAGCTGGTCTGGTGGACATGGCTATTGCATAATGGTCAGCATATGGTATATGAATCGGAACAGCTACATATAAATATACCCTTCAGTGTACTACTTTGAATTCTGAAGAAAGATGGGGGAAATGAGGTAGAACTAAAACTGATTCCACAACGTTTTATAACTTGGGATAAAATAAAAGGTTGCTTAGGGTGCAATCCTATGCATGTTTACACAGAAAATGTCATAGAATTCTCTGCATGGCTGACTGGAGGGATGCTGGGAGTTGTAGGACTTGCTTCTGTCTAAACATGCATAGGATTGCCCCCTTAAGCCCTGATATGTCCACATTAGCACCTGTGATCAGTGGTAAAACATTTAATATTAATGAGTGTACCAAGGTCCTTGAAGCTTGAGGGACAGGGGAGAAGAAACAAGTTGGAAAAATTTTAATGGGTTAGTTGTGTACAGGCAAATATTGTGTTGGCAGGATATTAGGATAACAGGTGGCTGAAATCCTCCCTGGTCTCAATAGTTGCAAATGAGGAACTTGCAGTATTTGCAAATGGGACACTAAAGAACTTAACAGCATGGGATGTTGTATTTCAAAATGTGGGGGTCTAAGCTACCTTAGGCAAAGAATTAAAATGTTATGTAATCTCCACATGAAAAGGCACTGATTTAAAGTGTGTGGGGGAAGAAACCTAGGTATAGTTATATCTGAACCAAGTTGGTTAAAAAGATATGCATCTCTTGGGGTGCAATCCTGTGCATGTTTAGGCAGAAAGTCCTACAACTCCCAGCATGCCCCAGCCTGCATGGCAGGTTGGGGCATGCTGGGATTTCTAGGATTTTTTTTCTGTCTAAACATGCATAGGATTGCACTCTTATTATCAAAGTCTCTCAGGCTGAGAAATGTAGTATAAATTGCTATGTTGGTGGTACTTGCTAACAGGATGTTTCCCATCACAAGCTTTAAATGATGGAAATGTGGAATTACGGTAAGAAAGCTGACTTGCTCCCCATGTGGTTGAGCTATCAATCTACTCAGATTTCTTGGAGGCAAATCATACATTTTGCAAAGGGTAGAATTTACCTTAGTATTTAGGTACATTTCAATCAAATTCAGAATAATTCTGGATGACTGGCCAGATGGTCGATTAATAAATATAATAAATAAATAATAATAAATAAATAAATATTTAAAAAAACTGCTGATAATGAATTTACTTATTTCTGCTAAAAGTGTTTGGACAAGACACTGTAAATATCCTCAGATTCCATCTGTTGAAAAATGTTGAAATACTTAGATATATTATGGAAATGGATAAGTAAACAGACCTTATTCCTAGGAGAAATGGCATATAGCAAACGTTTAATGTGGTAGACAAATGGGATGACTTTATTACATATTGGAATTCACATTGTAGTTATATATTACTTGATAGATATTTATTTATGTAAAAAATTTAATTAAAAGAAGAAAATAATGGGATCACTTAATAAAAATTTGCTGAATTAATCGGGAGTGCTGTTTTTTAATATAGTAAATTGACTGTTTGTTGCTGCCCTACTTGTAAGTGGGATGTTTCATATCCATGGCTTGAAGAAAAGTGAATCCCAAAGTTCTGTCATCCTTTGCTTAAAAAGGAAGTGCTGGAGGTATAATTCAGTGCCACCCTCTTTAAGCTTCAATACTCTTGATCTGCAGGCCACCTTTCACCTACAGTGAAGGCTAAAGCGGAGGTGGTGGGTGCTACATCTTCTAGTGTAATTTCCTTCCCAGATGCCTTCTAAATTTGGAAGCCCAAAGCAAGCTTTCTATCCTAAATTACACCTCTGAGAGTGTAGGTTTATATGCCTATTAAGATGTGAGCCTTGGGTTATTACCTGTACCTTCTAGGAAGGGCTGTAGTTCCCATTTTTGTTTTTTTGTGGAGTGTGCAAGTATACTCCCCATGGTCATTCACTAGCCAATTTGTACCACAGCTCCTTTTATCAGTTGAGGAACTTTCTCATGTACTAAACTGTCCGTGTGCCTCTGTTGTTCAGGGCTGTTATGCTTCTTTAGTGTAACTGGCACAGGCAGTTTCACTTTTCCTAGGCTCCGGGTCCTCTGTAACTGCAGGCTCAAAGAGCTAGGTAGGGGTGTGTGTGTGAGTGAGGGAGGGAGAGGCAGGTTGTGGGGAGAGAGCTAGCTTAGTCTACCAAGCTTCTAATATTCTTTTTTTTGGAACTGCTTATGGGATGCAGAACCCATGCAGAAGGTCACCTGGGATTCAAGTTATTGGGTCATGGCACATTGTGATGTCATTCTGACAAGTTCAAAGTGCAGGTCTTGTCCCCAGTGGCTTTCAATACTTGGACCTTTTTGTGCTGACATCTTGAGTATGCAGACCTTACTGATGAGCAGAGAGGCAAACTGGCAGTATTGGCTGCCTAGGGAACTGCTTACACAGCACCTTCTCAGGATGGGTGGTAATGGAATTGGCAGAGTTGAACACCATGTTGAAACCTCTTGTTTTCTGCTTTAGGACTCTTATAACCAATTGGAACAAGGAACTAACCAGCACGGCTACTATCCTGAAGCCAATCACTTGCCTTCTGGGACCATGAATGACTACAAGCCGGCACAGCTTGATGCTGTGCCATCTGTTTCCAACTCCAAAGTGCAGTACAGTGCACAGCCCCAACTGTATGATAATGTAGTTAGAAAACAATCTGTGATCGACCATGGACCAGGTCCTAAAAGTAGTGTGCAGCTTCCATCAGAAACAGATGTGCAGCCAGGAATACAAAAGGTTATGCAAGTTATGGAGGGGGTTGAACAATTGGAGGAAGAGGTAGACGAATTTGTAGGAAAAAAGACGGACAAGGACTACTGGTTGCTGGAGGAAATGCTGACCAAGAAGTTGTTGGAGCTGGACTCTATAGAGACAGGTGGTCAGGACAATGTACGCCAGGTAAGAAAAGAGGCTGTTCACAGAATCCAGGCCATACTGGAAGAACTGGAAAGAAAGGGGCTTTAATGTGAGTAATAGTCCTAAGGCCCAGTCCTGGAATGCCCAAAGATCTCTGGCTTTTCCTTGACCATCCAAAGCAATAAGTGGGGCCTTTTGTTTTGATTTTAAAATAACACACATGGTAAGTTGGATGTGACTAAATGAAGATGTTGGATCCAAAGTCTTAGTTTGGTCATTCTGCCAATGAATGTAGAGGAAGATGAAATGTGGACTCTGATTATTTGAAGGCTTTAGCTGTAGTAACTTCCACGGATATCTGCATGTTTCTCCATGGAGGAAAATCACTGGGTAAAAGGACATTTTGATACCAAGATTTGCATCTCTAAAGCGACCTTTTGGAGCACCAAGAACTTCAACAGCTGAGCTACCTGTCAAACTTTGTAAGGTACAAAGACATTTCAGTTGCAACACAGCGCCAGTAAAGCCAAGACTTCAGTCTCATTAGCTGCTCCTTTTGTGTATTATTTACAGATACCTCCCTCCTTGTCATAGAAATTGTGTAGTGTTTTGCATTTCTTAGGGTATATTCTGTTAAAGTGCAACCATGCTGATAAGCCAATTAGTAGGCCAACCAAAGCCAATATATCTTTCATGTTATTTCTCCCCCCACCTCGTATCATGCAGGTATAATCCACAATTTTATTTTTGAGGTAGGCAGAAAATGTTTTGACTACTGCTGCTTGCAAGTAACAGACTGATTGTAGGAATTGGGGGACAGATGCACTTAATTGTGATGTCACTTCATATGTTGCAATTTTTTGTACTCTAGTTTAATCTGTGTAACTGGTGATCCTGTATGATCAGCTCTGCAATCTCTTAAGGGGCAAGCAAGGCTACTACTGTGAATTTTCAGCATATCACAAAGTGGTCCTTGTTTCAAAAGGCAAGTAATAAATGTTTTGAGTTTTAAAACATGCACTTATGACAAGAATAAGAACAGTATTGGTGAGACAGATAATTTAAAATGATAACTTGGGCATTAAAGTGTCTTGAGTGACCAACTTCATATGATATATAGGAGATGAGTGTATATAATGACACAATGGATTGCAGCTTAGGTACACTATGGTTGCTTCTAATTTCCTGTGCCTGATGCTTGGGATATCTTTGGCAAGAAGGTATATGTTCTGGCTGTAATACTTAGGCATTATCTTTCTGGTCATCCATGAATTTGTATAGTTCTCCTTAGAGCATAGTCACACTGTTGATTATCACCATATTATATGCCGCCAGTGAGCTCACAGTGTCAAACATTCTACGTTAGCTTTGTTGGTGATTTATATTTTAAAATTTGTATGGGAAAATTATATGAAAAAAAAATAAATGGCATTCACAGTAGCTTGTCAACAATTCATAAAAGCATAGTAAAAGCCAAAACAAAACACATTACAAAGGTATTAAAATATTAATAAAATGTAGCAGTTAATAAAACTCCAGCAGCAGAAAAGCCAAACTAAGTAGATGAGCATAAGGAAACATTGTTTTTTAACAAGATAACAAAACAACCCTTAATGTCATTAATAATGCAGGTAAATGTGGCTGTTCAGAGCACTTCTTTAAGGAGTCCCTTAAGGCAAACCAAAATATTTTAGTCTCTATGTAGATAGGTTTTATCCCTGACAATGTCTTGTTGTCATTTTCAGCTCTAGCTCCATTTTTGAAGTGAGATGTCCAGATTTGGTATGTATACACTGCCCTTCATTAAAAACAAACAAAAAACCCTTGGGTAGTTCAGGACAGACCAGTTATCATTCCTTCCGTGCATTCTGTTTCTGATAGAAAACACTAACCTTAGAGGAAACGGGAATAAACTCTGCACAGCATGTGGCACAACTTGTTCTACCTTGCTTCAATTTTCTTGATACTGAATGTTTGTAAGTAGTCTGAAGCTTTTACTTGGATGGAATTGTTATAGTCAGTCAGATACATAGATGTTGATGTATATTGACTGTGCTGAAATCAGATCTGCTCACTTACTGCTTATAACAATGCAGGAACAACCCAGATTTGAAACCCAAAAAGAAAGCACGGGTAGGTTCTTCTCCCAACAACCTCCAATTTCGGGTTTGAACATCAAAATAATCCAGGGAACGGAGTGTCTCTGGGTTGTTTAACTCAGTGAGGGAGGATGGGGGCCCATTTGCTCATGCTTGCTCATGGCTAGCTAGGGTTCATTTGAACCCTAGCTAGCCATGGTGTGTGAACCGGGCCTATCAACCACATTTTTCTGACTTAAAATCCCATTTATTTAATTAGAATGCTGCTCAATGGCTGGCTGAGATTCTGATTTGCAATACTGAAAGACCATCGCTTTATCTTGGCCAAAACAAAAATGGCACCTTGAAAAAGATGGAGAGTTCTGGGTTTTTTTTAAATTCTACATTTTGCAATCTAATAACAGTGATGCAGCCAACTGAAGCAGATGGCAGGGGGAAGTTGCAAATTAGCTACTTCCCTTGCATTATACCAAGGGTGGACTGTATTCAACCAGTGGACCCTTAAGGCCTGTTTGTGCAAAACTTAGGTTTCTTGACTGCTTTAAAAAAAAAAAGAAAGCTCAAGGTTGCTTAGCTTGAAAATGCTAAGTGCAAAGAGTTCAGAAACAAACAAGGTCATATCTGGGGTGGCTGGCTGGCTGGCTGGGTTCCCCCAATCCTTATCTGCTCAAAAGCGGTCTGTCTCTCTGTTCTCAAAGTCTTTACTGTGTAGTCTTTCTTCCTCCCCCACCTTTCTTTGATGGCACAGTGATCCTGACCATCTAGATTTGTCACGGTCCCCTTGGTCCACAGCTTACCTATTCTGATTTTCTAGAGCAGCTTGCCAATTTTGGCTTGAGGGCTAATAGAGACCTTCTGAGAACTTAACATTGCCAATCCTTATGCCTGTCTACTATGAAATAAGTACTATAGGCAGTCCCCGGGTTACGAGCGTCCTGACTTACAGATAACTCATACTTAAGAACGGACCGCCATATATTTAAAAATCTGAGTTAAATACAATGGTTCGTACTTACGAACGCACGTACTATACTTTGCAACACTTTGAAAACATTGTAAGGCTTCTGTTCCGACTTACATACCGGTACACATTCGACTTAAAGACAGACTTACGAATGGATCTCGTTTGTAACCCGGGGACTGCCTGTATTGAGTAAAATGGAGCTTACACTCAGGTAAATGTGTATAGGATTGCAGCCTAACAACATGAATTGCAACATTTGTGAGAAAGAAACTGTTGTGAAATCAAGACCTCTCATCTACATCATTACTGCATGAGATTTGGAACCGCTTGATCGTAGAGCCTTTTGAAGAGAATGGCCAACACCTTTGGGGGAGGTTTTGTGTGAAATTTATTTGTATCTGACCTCAGCCCTTCCAGATAAGATGGGTTATAATGCTTGGCAATAACAAACATAGTTCTAGAATTTTACATTATTTAGGCCACAAGATTAGTCTGTCCAAAAAGCTTAGTAGAGAAGGCATTATTGTCAGATTAGGGTTTGTTTGTTTGTTAGTTTTGCCAAAGGGCTGCCATTCCTCTTTCCAATCCCCCCACTCAAAGCAGATGGTCTTTCATTTACTTTACTGCATTCTGAGATAGATTAAGGCATTTCTCCCTGTTTTTGCCCTGTTGGAAATGCTTGATGTGATTATATCCTGTCTTTCTATGAGCTAAGCAAGGTCATACTTGAGTTATGAATCTTAAAAAGGCTACAGCGAAGGGTTGAGAGACCCAGTAAGAGATCACATGCATAGTGTCGCAAGGAAGTAGGAGCATTTGCAATAATTTAAGTAACCTACTCTTTTCCCCCCCTTTCAATATACTAACAAACCACTGTGTTCCCATGGGTGTCTTAATAATATGGTGGTTGATGTTGTTCTAGCTTTGGCAGCCTAACCATAGACTAGTCGTTGGGTAGGGTGTACTAATCCATTGCAAAATATATATGGAAGAGTCAACTGTGTGCTGGAAGTCAGTATAATGTCTTGACCAGGGGTTCTCAACCAGGGGGGAATTCCTCCAGGGGGGGAATTTTAGGGTTTCAGGTGGGGAATTGGGACCACAGACTCAAACTGTTGGAATATTGATCTTTCTACAAATTACAATTCTACTTAATCTATAGGACATCACACCTTATTGTATGGCACAGATTAAGTCAGACAATCTTGGGGGGGGGGGGATGACATTCTGACATATGGTGAAAGGGGTGCATGGGGCAAAAATGGTTGAGAACCACGGGTCTTGACAATTAGTGTTACAAAGTACATACTCGGCCACAGCTGCTTCTGAATGTGGCCCTTTTTGTGTGTCTTGCAGTGTTTGGCAGATTTTGAGAGGGTTGAGACAACTTGAGTGTAAAAAAAGACAGGCAAGTAGAGAAAAAAGGGCTAGAGGAACAAGCAGTATGTAGAACATACAGAAGATGTTGCATCAAATAGCCTTTCCCAATATCAGGCCAAAGACCATTCTGTTCCCAAAGTAGTCAACCAGATGCCTCTGGAAAGCCCCCCCAAAAGGAAACGAACACAATAACATCCTCCAGACCCCTCTTCTAGTTTCCTGTATTGAGCAGGGGGTTGGACTCGATCACTTTGTTCAATGTGTAAGTTCAATGATCTTATGAACTCCCACTCGGGTTCCCCAACAACTGGTATTCAGAAGCATACTGTCTCTGATACTAGAGGTTAATATACAGTTATCATGACTACTACCCATTGATAACGTTACCCTCCATGAATTTGCCTAATTCCTTTTTAAACCCGTTCACGTTGGCAGTCATTGCTACACATCCTATGTACATCGCCCAGGGTGGCCGGTTGCCGGCCAGATGGGCGATTAATAAATGTAAATAAATAAATAAATTATAATAGTGAATTCCATAATTTTAAGTATGTGCTATGTGAAAAAGGACTTCCTTTTATCTGTCCTGAATAGCCCACCATTCAGCTTCATTGGATGACTCTGGGTTCTAGTATTATGATTTGCAATGGGCTAGCAGGGAAAATGCAACAACTGTCTTTCTTCTGGGTTCATCTCCCTCCCCAGAGTCTCTAAAAGTTAGACTTTGCAATACCTGTAGAAAGCACGCATGTCGTCATTAAGGTACCATGCCATATGCAGCCCACCATCTTATAACCTGAAGATGCTGATGTATATGTATCACCTTTTGTATCTTCGTATCACCTGAAATGTTGATGGGTATAGATTGCATCCATACAGAATGTTGCCTAGCTAGCAGACAATTCACAGAATACAGGCCTGTGGCTCACGCTGGCTCAGCTTGTCTGAGCGTGGAAAGCTAAGCAGGGTCAGGCCTGGTTATTACTTGGATGGGAGACCCCTCCTCTAGTTTCCTGCATTGAGCAGGGGGTTGGACTCGATGGCCTTGTAGGCCCCTTCCAACTCTATGATCTATGAAATCTATGAAACACTGGACAATCTGAATTGTGCCCAGGGTTCAGCCACAGGAAATTGGCATAGTTACTGTTGGCTGAAGCCTGCTCTGCCATTGGTTTTTCCAGATGTTGCTGTGTTTCAATCCAAGAAAATTTACCTTGCAGGTTGTTTCCAACAGGAGAGAGCCAGCAAAAGCACAGGCCTGGAAATAGGAATTCAAAACAGTATCTGGGCACACACCACCCAAGCTTTAGTTTCCAGGGCAGGTTTAGGGCTAGATATTGACCTGGTTCACGCAATCAAAATAAGCCACCATGGCTTATTTAAATTGTGCGTGAGAGGTGCAATGTGCAGTTTCCATAATCACTGCCCAGGTGCAGCTTGTTGTGTTGTCCGAATCTGAATGGCATGGCTTGTTGGAGGGGAAACAACCCCTCCAACAGCCCATAGATTACTGGAGGGTTATTTCCCCTTCCAACAAGCCATGCCACCCGGGTGTGGATGACACAACAAGCTGCATCTATGCAGTGATTATGGAAATTGTGCCCCACATGTGCTGCGATTTAAATAAGCCACCATGGTTTATTTTGATCATGTGAACCAGCTCACTGTAAGGCTATTGCTCTGAATGCAAATAAGGCTAAAACAAAGAGTAATGTGTTATATGAGTAACAATCCTAAACAGTGTAAGAACTGTAGTCTATACAGCCAGGCATAATCTGTCTGTGTCTCTTCAATTTAGGGGGAGGCATGCCCTGCCCTACACTATTACCATTGCTATGTTTTTTTGTTTTTAATAGTCTTGTATAATCCCTGTGTAACTGTTTGGGTTACCTCTGAGCTAAGCCAAGAAAAATAGTTCAGAAAATGAAATCAAAGGTGTTATATAAACAAAGATGAAATGCTACTCAACCTTCTGACATAATTGTTTGCATTTGAATAATATACATATTTACAGTTCCTTAGAATGCCATTTTTTAATAACTCGTTCACTGACCTGGGTATGTGTGTGTTATGTAAAATGTCTTCAATAATTTATAATATCTGACTGGTCAAATGACCAGTTCTACCGCTACCATATTACAGTAGTCAGTTTACAACTCTTGAAGCTGTCAAGTGGATAGATTGGGCAAACATGCAATTCATGGACTTATTCTAATGAACTAAAAGAGCAACAGGAATGCCAAAAACCTATTTGCCATTGATTTTGTTTTGGAAGCTGTGAGTGAGCCTTTTTTTCCTTCTTCAATGAATGGATGTCACTGATTACTACTTAGCACTAACTGGTACCATTTATGCAATAGCATCCTGATGGTAACACTCTGTGGCAGTGCAGTGAAATGGCATGAAATTCATGCATTGTTTGCTGATCTTCTTAAACCCTGTAAATGAGGTTTTTTAGGACAGGAGTCATTGCATCAAATCCAGGCCAGTGCTTTCTACATAAATGTGTTATGTCATTCATTGAATTTCTAGTGAGCAAAGGCCAATGTTGCCTTGGTATGCGTGCTGAAAGAAAACGGATGCCCTTTATTCCCAGACTCCATGTTACAAAATAATGAAACTACTGTTTGTATACTTTGCCCTTGGCCAGTCTAGAGGATGTGAGGTGCAAAGATGCAAGATGTAATCACCATCCCTGCCATTCACATTGGAATGCGAAGTGGATATACACACCCAGTTCCCAGCTACTGTGGGAACACTAGAAATCAAGTGGCAAAGGACAAAATGTGGCATCCCGTGTTGACTTTGAGCCCAGGGCACAGCAGATCCTTTCCCAAGGCTAAGTTCCACACACGTAGGGAAAGGTCAGTTTTTGTGTATTTGAGCAATTACCGGTAGTCATTTCGAGTAGTTTTCACAAGATTACACATCCTTAGAATTCCAACCTACCAAAAGTAGGGTTTTACTTTCTTAAAAAGGAATTATACAGCTAGAAAACTTGTGAGAAGTTTATTCTGAGAGGCAGAATACCGCAGCCTCCCATCATAAGGTAGTGCTACTGAATTTGGATGAATCTTGACACTATCAAACATACTCCACAGATCTATGCAATGCTTTCTAATACAGTAATACCTTGGATTGCAAGCATAATTCGTTCCGGAAGCGTGCTTGTAATCCAAAGCACTTGTATATCAAAGCAAAATTCTTGTACACATTTTTAATTTAAGCTGCAATGAAGAATGATAGTGTAAAGTCTTCATTTTTCTTGACCATACTACAGCACTTGTATTGCAAGACGTCACTTGTTTATCAAGTTAAAATTTATTTTAAAAATTTGCTTGTCTTGCAAAACACTTGCAGAGCAAGTTACTTGCAATCCAAGGTTTTACTGTACAATATAATTATTACTTTGGTTTACCTTATATTCTTTCTTACAAGAGTTCAGAGCCTGAAATGGAGAAATGCCTTTTTAAGGACCTGTGTAATGCTGGGCCCCCAGCTATTACACAAGTGTTATAACCATTGTAGCCTACTCGTTTGTCCTAAAGAGCAACTGATTCAGTCACATAGCCATCAGCTTAAGACTGTAACAGCAGAAACAATTCTGTAGTAAGGTGGATTGCATTTTCAGTATTCTGCCATTAAGGTAAATGGCATTTTCAGCATTCTATCATTCTAGAGTATTAGAATTAAATTCTTTGGTAAAGTGATACAATTTGCCCTGTCACTATGAATCTTTGCATGGGGGATATACAAACTATCTAAATTTCAGAGAAATGTGATGAAAAGTGCAATCCTATCCGGATGCCTGTAAGCCCCCAAACCTGAAGGCTTATGAGCATCCAGTGCAGAGCTGGAGGAGCGGCGGAGGTGATCTTCACCTCCCAGTCCTCCTGCTTTGCATTTTCGCTAGGCAGGCTTTTTTGCCTGTCTAGCTGGGGCACTTCGGAGGGAGAGGGAAGGTGGCTGGAGCAGCTTCAGGATACTTCATATTCTGGCTGCTCTAGTTCCCTTCCTGCCCCCTGAAATGCCCCTTTAATGCCTCTCCTAGGTCACTTTCTCAACCTCAGAGAGCAGCTGGCGTGGTTCTTTCCAAGCCGGCTATGGGGGGCGGAGCTTGATTCCCAGCTCCGAGGTTGGAGCGCTGTCTCCAGCTTCGGTGCTGGGAATTTGACCTATGGCCCCTCAGTCAAGGGGCCATAGGATTGTTCCCTACACTGCTGAAAAGTCAGTGTGTCTTCATTTCTGACCCTTTCGTTGCTGGTAAATTACATCTTGAAGCTACCACTTTGGAGGCTGAAATAATTTCCATAGTTCAAGTATTCTGTGTCAATGTGCCTTTTTAGGTGAAATCAATTGTTTTACGTTTCAGTCATTCTCATTTAACTCACTGTACAGAATAGAATAAAATAGTATGTTTATTGCTCAATCTATAGATCAATGCACTACAATATTAAAATACACATAAGGTTAAAACAGAAAAACTATAAAATACATATTAAACCTTTAAAATAGGATAAAAGGGCAACAATAAAATGGCATATAGGAACCTTTAGTATCAAGTCAATCACCTTACATTAATGTCTCTGAATCTTTATAGCACTCCACAGCAAGGGTATCCAAATAATTTGCTCTACATTTTGTAGCTTTAGCGGCAAATACTGCGACCCTCTGTATCACATATGGGTAGGATGAATGTAATAAAAAACTCAGTTTCTCCTTTCTACCCCTGTATTTCACTTTCTTTAAGAGAGGCTCTAAATATCTTTCTCTTATATCTCTATATAATTGACACTCGAGTACATAATGAGCCAGATCCTCAAGGGCTGGTTCTTCGCAAACACACAACCTATCTTCAACTGGAATACCATAAAATCTCCCCCATTTCATCATAGTATCCATTTGTTCAAATCTTAGGCGTGTAAAAGCTTTCCGATGTCCATTTTCATGGGAATTGACAGATACTTCTCTCATACTGATGCAGTTGTTTTGTGCTAGCTAGCCATTTTGCTATCACAGATGACGTGAGAGCAGTTATATCCGTTTGTGCTCCTACATCATATACCCTTTGTTTAAAGATATTTTTTCAATACCCAATTCTGCTCTAATTAAATATGCTGGGGTAGATTTAGAAACCCCCAAAATCAAATGTAAAAAGCGACTTTGAATGCGTTCCATTTTCTTTAAATCTGCAAAGCCCCATATTTCTGCACCATAAATTGGCATGGGTATTACTTTTGCTTTGAAGATTTTCAGAACTGGATTTAATGTACCTGGATAACTGCTACTTAACAGTCTACATAGAGATTGTATACTAGCAACTGTTTTCAGTTCATTTTTCTTCATTTGTAATGCCCATCCTGTTGCTGAGAAATTAATACTAAGATAACAGTAGTCTTTTACCTGCTGTAACCCTTTAGAATTAATGAACCATCTATGGGTTTTTCTCTTTTTACCAAATAGTACTAATCTGGATTATTATTAATGTATAAATCATTTTCATTACAATATGTACTAAACGTGTCTCAAGAGTCTTCTCAGGCCCACTTGTGATGTTGATAGTAGGATCATATCATCAGCATACAGTAATATATTTAGCTCTCTATTTAAAATTTTGGGCATATGGTAACTGGTTATGTAAAAATGCTACCACGTCATTAATGTAAAAATTGAAAAGAAATGGTGCTAATATACAACCTTGTCGGACACCTTTATATGTTGGAATAGGGTCAGTAACAGCAAAAGTAGAGCCTGTTCTCACCTTCAAGTGGGTTTCTGAATAAAGTGCTTTTAATAACAATAAAAGCCTCAAATCCATATTGGTATTTGCCAACTTTTCCCAAAGTCGGCATCTATTTATGGAATCAAAAGCCGCACTTAAATCTATAAAAGCTGCAAAAAGCTGTCCACCTTTAGCAGAGTACTTAGTTATAAGATGCTGTAAGATGAAACAATTATCCAGGATAGACCGTCCTTTCCTAAAACCACACTGCTCTTCTGAAAAAATGGCATTTTCTTCCGCCCAATCCTCTAGTTTATGTAAGAGATGCTTAGCATAAATTTTTGCTGGGATATTAATTAAGCTAATTGGCCTATAATTACTAGGGTCTTGCTGGTTACCTTTCTTATATATAGGAATAATTATACTAGATTATACTAGCCCGTTGGAATACAACCCATGTTGTTTATATGGGTGAATAGTCCAGCCAGAAGAGAAGCCCACCAATCAACATTACTCTTAAATAATTCAGAGGGAAGAAAGTCCTCACCTGGTGCTTTATTATTCTTCAATGTCTGAATAAGCAGTTTAATCTCAAGGGTGGTTACAGGTGGCCATAGGGGTAATACATTTATATTCTGTGTCTGAGACCCTTTGATTACTGTCCTTACAACTTTTTCCTCTTTAAATAACTCCTGAAAATGATTTTCCCACTTTGCAGCTGAAATAGGTATATCGAAAGTATATTTTACTTCTTTTAACCTGCCAGCAACTAAATGCCAAAAATACGTTGAATTTGACCCTGTTGCTGCTAATTCAAGCTCAGCCCATATAAATTTCTGAAACTGTAATTTCTTAGCTAAGATTAATTTTTTATAATCACGTCTGAGTTTTAACATGGAATTGTGTGCTTCCTGATCAACCTCAGCATGGGCTCTTCGCATCTGTCTCCTCAGCTTCTTTCTCAATACTCTGCATTCTTTGTCAAACCATAAGGACTTCATGGGCTTTAGCTGGTTCAAACTTACATCAGTTTTTTAAAAAGGTCTCATGTTGTCACATATATGCTGATATGCTTCCAGTACTAGATTTAGATTAGAGTCAGAGGATAAAATTATATTTCCTAATTGTGTACCTATAACTGAATTCTGAAAATCTTCAAGTTTGTTTACTTTCACTTTTTGCCATTTCAGTCGTCTCTCTCCCTGTATTTCCAGGTTCTGAGCTAGCCACTGATCTGAATAAGACACTTTCCTCATGTTAGATTTAGCAGCAATTTTCAGTGCAATGGGCTGATGATTGCTATCTTCCCTCAGCTGTACTGTTATACCAGAAAATAAGTGAGCTCTTGCTCCAGAAACAGACATAATCAAGCACACTGCCAGAACATTGAGAGAAGTAAGTAAAAGGATAAGGAATATTATAGTCCTTATTGCCCACTATATGCAAACCAAACATATAAGTTAGCCTAAATAAGTTTACACCTGCATTATTTATCTTCATATCCCGGGAATTCCAATAATTTAAGTCCAATGTATCATCATCGAGGATTCCACACTGCTCTGCAATTTTTGTCAAGGATGTTCCTATTCTGGCATTAAAGTCGTCCAACAATATAAACAGAGCACTTGGGAATCTTATGCTCAATTCTTCCAATAGGAGTTCTAAATTCAGCCAAGTATCAGGGGTATAGTATTGGGAAGATATTGGAGGGATATAGACATCATAATTAACATCAAATCCTGTGCCATAATCTTTACTGTCAAAAAATTCTTATCCGAGGCAGTTTTTTTTGGTTGTTTGCTTTTTAAAAAATATTTTATTAAATTTTTTCACAACTTACAGCTACTAATGGATACAACAACAAGAAATACAACATAAACATTGTGCACCCCCCCACCTCTTGGGACCAAGTTATATTCCCCCCCCCCCAAATTTATATATATATACAAGATATCATTCTATATTCCAAAAATATAACAAATCTTGACAAGGTTTGTTCCCCTTCCCCTTCACCAACACATAATCCAAAAATTTACCCCAAATGTTCACAAAGGTGTCTTTCTCCAATTGTCCTTTCTGACACTTAATATTGCAAGTTAATTTATAATTTAGCGCGATATCCCATACCTCTTTATACTATTCAGTAATTGAAAAGACATGTTGAACCTTCCAATTCCTAGCTATCATTAATTTTGCTGCTGTTAACAAATTCACAATCAATTCTTTTGTATTATTTAAACAAACTAACTTTTCTGTAATTGTTAACAATGCTAATTTTGGGCAGACTTCTAATTCCATTCCAATTATTTCTGATATTTCTGCAAATACTTTCTGCCAAAATTCCAGAACATTTTTACAGCTCCACCACATGTGGGCATATGTACCTTTTACCTTACATCCTCTCCAACACAATGCGGAGCAATTTTTATCTATCGGATTTAATCTTACTGGAGTTAAATACCATTTCCATACCACTTTATAAAAGTTCTCTTTTATCCTAGTTGACATAACTCTTACAATACGTCTATCCCAAATATTTTTCCAACTTTGTTTCGATATTTCCTCATCAAATTCATTGTCCCATAACACTTTAACCGAGGCAGTTGTAACAACCAAACTACCCTCCCATCCCAGATCTTGCTTGACCAGGACGGCTAAACCACGGCTCTACCTTTCTCTTTTAGTTTCTGAGCAGGGTTAACCCATGATTTAAATCCTGGCACAACTAACTTATCCTTTTCTAGTAGCCACGTTTCTTGTAATGCCAGGACTGAGTATTTAGATAGAAATGAAATAATATTCTTATCATGATCTCTAGCCTTCCACCCTGCTATATTCCATGAGATAATACCTACTAGCTTGTCATCGGGTTCCTGGGATTCAAGTGACCTCTTTAAAGAATTTGCAGTTGATGTAATTAATGAATGCTCAGTCGCGTCTACCTCCTGCTGTTTATACTGTCAATGTGGAAAAATTAGGGATATCCCCTGAGTTTCAGGCTCCTCCTCCAAAACTTCAATCTCATCGATTTTTGGACATATTCTACTAACATTTGATATCGCAAGGTACAATGTGTTTCCTAAATAGGGACTGTTACTTCTAGGTTTCTCCAAGGAACCCAATTCTGATTCCTCTAAATATCTCATATCGGACCATGATTTAACTTTTACAAGCATGGAATTTAAATTTGGTGCTGTAAATTCCATGCCATTTTCATTACTTCTTGGCCCAGAGGGTATCTCAGCAGTGACCAAACAATTCTGTGTGTCTCCAATCACTCCAAGGGGTACTTGGGCATCCCCCACCCTTACCATCAGCCCATTTTCCTGTTGTTCTTGGCCATGATCTGTTACCACCAACTGTACACCCACTTTTTCTGCTTGACTCCTTGGCTCTACTTGCCTACTTAATAAATGTACTTTTAAGGACTCTAATCGCACAATGATTTCATTTTGTGCATCTAGTGGCAGCGCGCCGAAAGAGTCTACAGAGAAACATGGGAAAGTTTCGCTGTACAGAGAAACATGGGAAAGTCATACAGTACATGTTGGTTCTATCGGCTGAAGATAATGAGACAGGCTAGTAGAGCCGTCCCTTTTTGCCTCCATCTGCAAAAATTAGAAAAGAGGTCCCAGCACTTCCAGCTAGAATCTCCCAAATGGGCTGAAGAGCAGCTTGGCTGTGTGGCCATGGTGGCAGCTGCTTAGGGCAATGCAATAGTCAAATTTTTACTCTCAATCCTTACTCCTGCTTAACAATGTGTGCCTCAAAAATCTTGCCTGCAATATTTTAAGCAATGAATAGATTAAGTAAAAAGAGATCACTATACTTCAATTTCATGTGGAGTAAGTTAACTCCAAATTCTTTTATGATTGTTCTAGAAGCCTCGTTTCCGAAGGGAGCCCTTTTAAGGATGCATTTTGAGTGCGCTCTATAACAAACAACTAGTGGTGAACGGAATAAACTTTTATTTATTCTGAATGTTCACGTCCTGTCTACCAACAAAAGTTCTCATGGTAGCTTACCAAAGTATTTAAAATACAATACAACAGACACAAAGTTACTAGGGAGCAGGGGCATTGCTAGCCCTGGGCCCCATCTGTTCCCCCGAGCCCTGAGTGTCCATTGGTGCCAATGGGAGTTTTTTTCTTCTTAGCGTAGTTGCAATGCAGGGGGGTGATTTTCAAGGGGGGATTGCAGCTGGCAAGTGAAGGATTAACTCCCCTCCCCTCATACTGCAGCCCCCCCCCCCCAAATCTCTCCTTACATGGCAAGTAAGGTAGGGGGGAAAAACAATTGAAGAATTTTATTTGAGATTGTTTGGATGAGAAATTTATTCACCTCCTGTGAAATTTAAATAAATCCTTGTAATTATTTCTATATTTGCATATATAAATATAAATCAACATATACAAATTTTATGCAGTTTTGTGGCCTATGGGCCTGGGTATCTTTTAAGTACCTAGCTGTTACCCCTAGCCCCAGCTGGACTGGCCAGTGGTGAGATGTGATGGGAATAGCAGTTCACCAACATCTGGATGGAAGAGTGGACTCTACTTCAAGTTGCAAACAGGTGTTGAATTTTTAATGTGTTAAAAAGAAAAACTTAGTGGAAGTTGTAAGATACATCAACAGCAGCAGCCCCAGCCAAGATGTCTTGCCTTTTGAAAGACTGTCTGGCTACTCCAACCACCATTTCCAGGCCAGGGTTACCTCATCCCACAGGTGCGGTGGCCCAGAGATTCCGAAGGAGGAGGGCAGTTGGAACATCTGAGCACTGGGGAGAAACGTGTATATACCTTTGACCCCCTCCCTAGCAGATGTGTTGCTAGGTGCTGCCCAGTTTGATTTTAGCTCTCCAATTCTAATGTTTTAGTTGTAGTAGTAACTTTATTACAGTGAAAGGCCAGCAAACTAATGTTTTAGTTGAAGATGTTTATTTTTTATTTTAATTGTTAATTGAGGCATTTTGTATTGTCTGTTTTTAAGTGTTAACTGTGGTTGTTGTATATTTTAAAGTTTTATGTTATAAATTCTTCAAGATGTCTTTTTAGATATAGTCAAGTGGTCTATAAATTGATCAAATAAATAAAAATAAAGGTGTAGTACTTGACTTACCTCATTGTGGTAAGCCAGCCTTGCTGTGTGTTGAGGCCCTCCTGCTCATTCTGCTGAGAAGGACCTTGGACTTCTGCCCTAAGGTCCTGTCATGATGTCACCGCTGATAGTCAGAAGTGTGACAGATGGGAGTGATAAGCTGCTGGAAGACTGTCAGAGCTGTTGGAGATCTCAGCAGCCCTTTGATCCTGTGTGACAGACAAAGGAACCTACTGACACTGGGGAAGATCAGCAGAGTAACTGGATACTCACAGCAAGTACCTTGGAGTACTCTTAAGTTGAGGAACACCCCCAAATGGTTTACTCTTTGCGCTATGTCACCCACTACTTCAAACATGAGAGTTTCTTTTTAAGTGCCCTGGACACAGATTAGCTGAAGCCATCCTCTGTCCATGTACAGGCCTGTGGCTCATGCTGGCTCAGCTTGTCTGAGCATGGAAAGCTAAGCAGGGTCAAACCTGGTTATTACTTGGATGGGAGACCCCTCTAGTTTCCTGCATTGAACAGGGGTTTGGACTCGATAGCCTTGTAGGCTCCTTCCAACTCTTATGATCTATGAAACAGTGTCAGAAACTCACAAAAATTTATCTAGGCAGTACGCAATATTTAGATTAGCCATTAACTCTTCTGTGTGTGAGTGTGCGCTCAAACAAGGTCCAACACAGCTGTTTGCAGGACTTTGAGTTGACAGAATGATCTATTTTTAGAAATATTGCTCCTGCAGTGAGTTGTGTACAATTGTCTCATGGTTAGAAAAAAAGATGATTAGGACCAATCATAAAGCATCTATTTCTAAATGGGCTCCAGGAATCAGAAAAACAACCCATTGTGCAAACCTCCTAGTCAACAGATATGTGAAGGGTCAGCAATGAGGTAAACAGGCCTGACTGAACTCAAAAGGTTTTTTTTTTTTAATTTGCAGAGAATTTCCTAGGACCCTGGCTCCCCAAACCAAATAAAACCATAAGGAGTCCTGGCTGACATCTGAAAGCAGCACTACTCTTTTATGGACAAGAGGAATGTTACCGTATATGTTAGCATTGCATTGTACCTTAGGACAAAAATGAATATGTGGCTTTTAAATTTTCTGGAAACTTCCAATCTCTGGAAGACCAATCTCTGATCCCTCCCTAAGATTGGATTTCATAGATTTCATAGATCATAGAGTTGGAAGGAGCCTACAAGGCTATCGAGTCCAACCCCCTGCTCAATGCAGGAAATGTATTCTATATGGGGCTACTTCTGAAGTCTTCGGAAGCTGCAGTTAGTCCAGAATGCAGCAGCAAAGATGTTAGTGGAGACACACCCATGAGACCATGTTACACCTATCCTGCAACATCTGCACTGGTTTCCAATTTGCTTCCAGGGAAATTCAAATTGTTGGTGAGTACTTTTAAAGGCCTAAATGGCTTGGGTCTAGGATTCCGAAGGATTGCTGCCTCCTATATACCATCCTGCCCGCTCTCTCAGATCAAAAGGAGAGGTCCTCCTTTGTGTCACACCTAGGTTGGAGGCACAGTTGACTGTAACAAGGAATACAGCCTTCTCAGAGGCTGCAACAATATTGTGGAATACCTTGCCCTGTGAAGTGCAGATGGTCCACTCTGGCTGTCTTTCACCGCTTGATAAAGGCATTTTTATTCGGCAGACTTTTTTGCCTGCTAAGTAACTTCAGTTTCATATTAAAGTTATGTTTTATCTGAGTCCTCTGCCTTTGCTGTATTTTATTGTTGTATTTCATGACATTGTGACATTATAAAGCCTCCCTGAATAGTGCACATAGGCACTAGAAGGGCAGGATAGAAATGTTTAAGGGAGTAATCCTATGCATGTTTAGATAGAAGTAAGTTCTACAACTCCCAGCAATCCCCAGCCAGGATGGGTTTCTGGCTCTGCCACGTTAACCCTCAAACTTACAACAGTATTAATATTTTGTTATTTTACACACTTCTATCCCACTCTTCCTCCAAGGAGTCGAGGTCTGCATACTTCTCTCCCTCGTCCTGCCCAGGGCCAACCCAGGATATTTTGCTGCCTAAGGTGAAAAACAAGATGGTGCCCCTTCCCATTCCATGTACAACCCCCCCCAGCTGCATTGGTAGATGAATCTACAACACTGATGAAGGGACAGTATCGTCCACACCTGAAAGCAGCAGGCTAGCTTAGGAGGGTCCAGGGCACACCACTTGGCATGCAGTTGTCTTCTCCAACACCATGCTGCCGCCAGCTGTATTTGCCGCCTGAGGCAACCACCTCACTTTGCCTAATGATAGGGCTGGCAGTGGTCCTGCCATCCTCACAACAACCCTGTGAGGTAGGATAGGCTTCTGGATCCACCATGTGAACTTTCAACCTTACAATTATTATTGTTATAATAATGTGAGTCAGTGTGGCGTAGTGATTAGAGTGCTGGGCTGGGACTCGGGAAATCCGGGTTCTAGTCCCCACACTGCAGGGTAGGCTGGGGACTCCTGTGTCAGTGGGGTTCCTTATCCATTGCAGCCTTTATTCTGAGCTTTATAGGAGCTATCCGTGGTGCTGTACTCCACCCCCAAAATAGGTTCACCACCATAGATAGCTCCTATAAAACTCAGAATAAAAATTGCAATGGATAAGGAGCCCCACTGACACAGTCACCAGCCTCCCCTGCCACGACCATGAAGCTCACTGGGTGACTTTGGGCCAGTCACTGACTCTCAGCCTCACCTACCTCACAGGGTTGTTGTGCAGATAAAACGGAGGAGGAATGGGCTGCAAGGTAGCCGGCTTGGGTTCCTTGCAGGAAAAAAGGCTGGCTATAAATATATCATTATTATTAATATATCATTTTACACGTTTCTATCACGCCCTTCCTCCAAGGAGCTGAGGGGCCGCAGGCAGAGTTTTCTCCCTCGTCCCACCGCCCTCTCCACATAACCCTGTGGGGTGCGGTAGGTTGAGAGAGAGGGGCCGGCCGGCCCAAGGTCACCCCACGTCTGTTTCATGGCTGAGCGAGGATGTGAAGCCGGGTCTCCCGCGGCCCGAACCCGAACCCTCCTGCGGCAGTGCCGCTGTACCTCGGAGCCAGGCTCGCCAGCAGGCTGCTCGCGCTCGCTCCCGAGGTGCTTCTCCGTTTGGCGCCCTCTGGCCGCCGCCCGCCTCTCCTTCTGAGCGAAAGGAGGAGGCCTCTCTCTCGGCTCGGCCTCTCGCTCGTGGCTGGCTGAGCGCGAGCCGAGCCAGGCCAGGCCCCGCCCGCTGCGAGGCGGGTTAAGAGTCGAGCCGGCGCGGCTTGCGTGTCCCGGACAGCCCCGCCTCGCCGAACTCAACCGCCGACGGCGTCGCCGCTGTTGTCAGCAGCCGCGCTGGCCCGGGGAAGGAGGCGAGCGAGGCAGGCGCCGCCGGCGACGAGGAGACATCGCGGCCTGGCCGCCCGGGGTTAGCGTGAGAGGGGAGAGGAACCGGGGGCCCGGGCCGGGGTGCTGGGGGTGTTTTGTGGAGGGAGGGAGGCCGGCCGGCCAAGCGGGTTGTCGTCGCTGAGATGCTCGCACGAAGGGCAGCGGGAAGCGAAGCAGCTGGGCGGGCGGGCGGGCAGTAGCCGTGCTTGGAGGCTGATACTGCGGTGAGAAAATCCACGAGAAAAAATGTGGGGGTGTCTAATTGGGGCGGGGGCGAGGAAGGCTTGTTGTGGCACGACAGGATACACCGTACAAAGGAGGTACTTTGTACAAAGGAGGTACCCGGTGGCTTGTGGAGCGATAAGCCCCTTTCATACGTTCAGTGAACGCGTGTCGGGAAGGGGATCCCGCTCCTGACCTTCAGGCGTTCATTAGGTGTGGGCGGGAGGTATATGTGTGTTTGTGTGCGTGTGTGGGTGAGGGAGGGGTGTCAGTAATTCCTGTGTGGGCTGAAATGATGGGGATTGACTGCAGAAAGGGGTTCTGGGGTTGGGAGGGATGTTCTTGTGGGGTGACTAGGGGCAAGGAGGTCAGAGGTGGCTAGCTGAGGTGTGAGGGAAATATACAGGTACCTGTAAGTAGCACTCCTGCCCGTGCACGCAGGTTTACACACACAGCCCTGGACGACAGGGTCAGTAGTGGAATAAGTGCGGGGTGTTGCAGGGGAACACTGGATTTTATTGATTGTGCTTGCTTTGGTAGCAAGAGACTGGAAGGTGGCACGGATGCTCTAAGATGTTCTTAAAGGTTGAGCACCCGGTAGATGGTACCCCAGGGATTAGTCAGCTAGAGCTCAGAAGGTGATGGATAAGGTGCTGAAGGAAACTGTGGCTTTAAACTAACCACGACGCGATGCTAGGGGGTTTTGCTGGATAAGGGGTCAGTAGTGACTTGAACGTGGCATCGGTAGTGTCAGCAATGGCTGGTAGCGTTGTGCCAACCGGAGGATGATTGTTGTTTCTCCAGCGATTTCCCAGTGGGGGATCCATCATTACGTTTGCTTTTGCTGCTGCGGGGCACAATGAGTATGATGGAAGTGTGAGCAGTAACTGAAACATGTGCTCAAATGATCGGTTATGCTCAGGGGTAGGAGGCGTTTGTATTTGTCAGCAGGGTGTTGCTATACTCCAAAGAGAACTGGGATATGGCCACTCCTACACAGGGACCGATTTTTCATTGCATTGCTGACTGTGAAGTAAGTCCAGTTGGATTATCACTGTGGGACAATGGCAGCATGTCACCTTCCCCCAGGCAATTTGCTAGGATTTTTCCCCATGTTCTTGCTTAGGGTGCTGCTCATCTTTGAGGCTGAAATCAACAATCCAGTTGTCACTCTGCATATCTTCAATTACTGTAACAGTCTAACGGGTTGAATGTACATGTGGACAAGGAAGAAATCTTCACTGATGGAATATTAGAACAAACAGATGTGTTGTGACAGTGTAGCGTGCTTCACCGTGCAGAAATAAAATCGGGATAAAACTGAATATGTGTAGTCTGCAGCAGTAAGAAGTCAAAACATTCAAGACTCGCTGGAATAAAGGCTGTGGTTGTAGACAGCAAGTACCATGAAATCAACATTGAAATGTTATGTGTTAATAAGGCAATGGGGGCCTCTTCACAGAATAAAAACAGAATAAATGACACTGTAATGGAATACAAATTTAGTAGTTAGGATTCTATAGTTGTACGCATCTCATTTAGATTACTGTTTGGGGTGAATTTTCATGTCAATAAGGTGGGGATTCCTAACTGAATGATGCTGTTATAATTTTTGCCATTTCCAGGTAAAGGGGTGTAAGATTATAAACTCACTTATTTCTAGTTTTGGGAGCAGCATGTTGGCTGTGGAATGCTGGGAGTTGTTGGACTTTTTTGTGTCTAAACATGCATAGGATTGCACCCTTAGACACCCAAGTTCATTCAAAAGGATGATGAGACATGTCAGTTCATGAAGTTTAGAACAATGCATTTAGGAATGTTAGTAAAATAAAGCTGTGAAAAGGGGATAATATGGTACTTTCAGGGCTGTGATACTGATGCATTTGTGGGCCCTTAGATGTTGAATCCCAAAATGTTTTCTAGAGGAGATACATTAAGTTCCACCGCACAGTCTTTATGTACATGGAATATATATTGAGAGCCAGTGTGGTGTTGATGTTAGGATGTTGAACTGGGACACAGGAGCTCTGGGTTCTAGTTCCCACTCAGCCATGAAGCTCACTGGGTGACTTTGGGCCAGTCACTGACTCTTGGCCTGACCTACCTCACAGTGTTGTTGTGAGGATGAAATGGAGAGGAGGAGGATCATGTATGCTGCTTTGGGCTCCTTGGAGGAAAGACAGGGTATAAATGTAACTAACTAAATAAATGAAACTCAAAGAAGTATTGGGGGAAATAGTTACTATGCGTGCTGTGTTCTTTCGGGCTCTTATAAAATCTGATTTAGGTTGCTAACCTATATAAGTGCATATATACACTTAACTGGGGGTAACGTAAGCATCTGGCTTACGCTGGCTCAGCTTGTCTGAGTGTGGAAAGCTAAGCAGGGTCAGGCCTGGTTATTACTTGGATGGGAGACCCCTCCTCTAGTTTCCTGCATTGAGCAGGGGGTTGGACTCGATGGCCTTGTAGGCCCCTTCCAACTCTATGATCTATGAAATCTATGAAAATGAGGCTTACTTCTGAGTAGACATGCATATCATTGTGCTATTAGTTACCGTACTTTTCTGCCAAGGCATTTGTGAGATCCTTCTCAGATTTAGGGAGCTACTACCAGCTGAGTGAACGCAACTGCTGTTTTGCTCATTCCACTCTTACTGTCTAATGCTAAGTAAGTTTAATCAAGTCCCATTGACTTACTCCTTAGTAAGCATGCTGAGGTTGCAGTCTGTATCTATGTTTATATATTTCATTTGATTTGAGAGGCTTGACTTAAAAAGTAAGTAACTTGTGCAGTTGGCTCACTGATAGCGAAACGGTAAGTCGCTTATCTGTCTAGTTCGTTTCTTCAGAAATTGTGTTTTTTCAGAAAGGGCTGGTTTGTATTCCTGTGTAACTTTTAAAATTCAGTGCTAGTGAATAAGCTGTGGATATTTAAAACTGTATTCTATTTTCTGTTCTGTCTCGTGTTGTTCCAAACAGTGCAATGTCAACAGCAGAACAGCAACCAACGGAGGCTTCTCCATCATCTAACTCTAATTCATCCACCTACTATGAAGCAGTGGAAACAGATGCAGCAAATAAATATGAGCCAGTTTTCCCCCACTGGTTTTATTGCAAGGAAGTAGATTCCAGAGAGAGGTGGATTCCCTTCAGTGGGCAAGACTCAGAGAAGTTGGAAATTGCCCATCAATCCAGTAAGTTGACATTTGATGTCAGGGGGTGAGGGAGGAGAAGAGTCATCCTTCTACACTGGACCATAGATTCTAGGTTAGTGATCCATCTTCCTTTGAAAAGAATTTATCTAAACCAGGGAAGGGGAACCTGTGGTCTGCCAGGTGACGTTGGACTCCAACTCCCATCAGTCCCAGCCAGCATGACCAATGGTCAGGGTGATGGGAGTTGGAGTCTAGCAACATCTGAATGGCCACAGTTTCCCCATCCCTGCTCTAAACTTCTTGTGGCCTGGCTGCATGGTTCGTTTGCACTAAATAGTAAGAGTTCTTAAAACAAATGAAAGTTGGTATGAGATACAAATGTTCTCAGGCCAGAAGCCCTTTGTCACTGCCACCTTTAGAAGTGGAAATCTATAACGAGTTTAAGAGCATAAGAACCATGTTGGTTCAGACCAAATTCCATCTTCTCCAGTATCCTGCTTCCTACAGTAGCCAACCAGATGCTTCTAAGCACACACGCAGGGCATAAGGGCAATAGCTCACCCCCAACCCCACAATCTGGTATTCAGAGGCACATGGCTTCTGAATATGGAGGTTCCATATAGCCAACATGACAGCCATTTACAAACCTATCCTCCATGAGTTTGTTATTTCCCAGTTAAAGCCATCTAAGCCAGTAGCCAACACCACAGGTTGTGGCAGTGAATTCCGTACATTTAGTTTTATGATCTCTACACATCTCTGGAAAATATGACTCACAGTATGCTTGTGAGTACCAAGTGATCAGAGGCACCCTCTATCTCAAAAGAAGAGAATTGTAGGAGTCACTGACTTCCCTTATACATTGTACTTCATTGAGAGTTCTGATGGCAGGAGGTAACATGTGGTGTTATGACTGGAGAAACTTAAATGGAGGCCACAAAGGAGGGACAAGTAGATAAGCAGGACACATACAGTTTGCCCACCAATTCTCGTGTCTTTTTGTAAACAGGATCTCATATGTTTTCATAGCTATTTTTTCAAACACAAAAGATGATGTCCTTGCTTTAAAAAAATAAAGTTGCATTAGATACCATGTTTTCTGCAAGACATTAAAAAAAAAAAGTCATTTTTTCAGACCTGATTTTAAGGTTCTCTTTTCCTTTTCACAAAGCTCCATTGATAGTGTGGGTTGTGGGGTATCCCTTTTTAATGTCTTCAGTTTAATTCTTGCCTCATCAAAGCCCTTGCATTCTGCAGGCAAGCACTGTACGGAACTGGTTGTTCCAACAGAAGGGGGAAGATACGATGTACATTTGAAGAAGAGGCTACGCTATGCTGTTTACTGGGAGGAAGCTGAATCCGAAGTGAGACGCTGCACTTGGTTTTACAAGGGAGAGAAAGACAACAGATATATTCCATACCCTGAAAGCTTCAGTGAAGAGTTGGAGGTAACATTGACTAAGGACATCGGGCATACTCTTGACTTGTAACCCTTTAATTTCTGGCAAGTCTTTCTGATCTCTTTGGGAATGTCCAACTTTGTAACATCACGAAATCTATGGGAGCTCTTGGGATCAAACTAGATGAGATGTGGGTTGTCTGTGAACAGGATCTCCTGCATCTTTTAGAAATGTTAATTGCAGCCATGGGGGAAGTAACTTGGATCAGGACTGTAGTGTGTGTTGTTAATAAACCTTACTGTGGTGTTTTCCCCATTTAAATCCTCCCAGCTGCACTTTAATTGATTAAATAAAAATAAATTTTTCTCCCTGACAAATTTATGCTTCATATATACAGATACTTGTATGTTTTGTCCTGTGGAGTTAATAGCAGCCTGGAGTCATTTAAACTGAGGAAAGGGCTAATCTCCAGAACTGCAACCCTGGTCCGAATCGGAGCCCCTCCCATGGCAGTTAAAAATGAGATCCTATTAATGGGTTCCCCACATCATGTCTAGTTTAGCCTGTATCAATTCAGCCTGACCTACTGGTGGGAACACTGAAGATGGGCATTAGAGCGGCAGCTTTAAATTTGAATTTTTACTTGCTTTATATCTGAACTGCCTCCTGTGCTCCTGTGGAGTCCTTTATATCACATTGCAACAGTGAGATTGTCTTTGCAGTTACTAGTTACCCTACCTCACCTTCCTTATATACTAGCTGGGCTTTCCATTATCTACACATTTCATTTAAAAAAAAAAACTTTACTTTTTTCAAGATACCTTGCAGCTCTTTGTCTGTCTTTTTTGCTTTTTAGAAATGAACATGTGTCTGTTGGCTATGATGGTCTGGGCTAAGGAGCCACACTTCAAAACAAAGGACATCTGAATGATTTGTTAGCTATGCCTTAAAATAAGATCAATCTGGCAGGCTGCCTCAGGGTTGCCTTATGTTACATTATCCTGCTGTGTGTCTCCTTTCTCCTTGTGCACCAAATTTCTACTTTTCTTGCTGTTGCCAGGTTTAGATAATGCAAATGCATCCTTCCCTCAGAAATGGGCATTCACACACCCTCTATGGTAGTGCTGTTTACATTAGTTTTTCCACTGCACCCCAATTTCATTCCATGCTGCAGCTAGCTTTCTCACCTAGTCTGTATGTTACCTAGTATTCTGTGCTCCCTGCATCACTAAGCAGGGAGAAAGTCCAGGGCCAGTGCTACTTCAGTTTTGACTTCCTTTGGACAAGCAAGTACTGAAGACCTAAGGTTTTTTTTGTAATATTTGTTAAATCTATAATAATAAAAGGATAATGTGTCTGTCTATCAGTGCCATAGCACCAAGAACGTGAAACCTAGACACTAGAAACTTGGCATGCATACTAAGGGGACCCTACACATGTGTGCTTCCATGTTACTTAGTTTTTAAAATGTATTAATTAATTTTAATTAATTAAAATGTGCCCATGTGTTTGAAGTCTGCACTACTGTCAGCAGTCACTAGGTGGAAAACTTCCCTAATGAACTAATCTTTGCCGTTGCTAGTATCATTTGACACCAGAGGGGAGTAGTCTGAGGGACAGTTATATGACTGCCCCCTCCCCCCTGCTGTGGGGCAGCCCACCTCTTAGGGGAATGGAGTGAACAGAACCCTTCCTCTGGGTATAGGGGTACACTCAGATGGGGCGGGCACAGTGTGACCCATCTGACAACTGTGTAAGTTTGCTTGAAGGCTTCGCTGTATCAAACTAAGGGCTTTTCCAGCTTGTGGGAAGCTGAGTCCATTTGCTAGAGAACAAATATAGAAGTAGAGAATAAGTGGAGGCAAGCAGTGTGCGCTCCTACCTGGCACAAGAGCTGTAGATATCCCATAACAAAGAGATATCCACTAGCTATCCTGGCATTAAGAAACATAATACAGTAATACCTTGGATTGCAAGTAACTTGGTCTGAGAGCGTTTTGCAAGACAAGAATTTTTTTTAGAAATTTTGACTTGATAAACAAGTGACGTCTTGCAATACAACTACTTGTATTGCAAGACGTCGCTTGTTTATAAAGTCAAAATTTATTGACTTTTGCTTGTCTTGCAAAACGCTCTCAGACCAAGTTACTTGCAATCCAAGGTATTACTGTAATCCAAATAAGACTGAACTGTGAGAGACTTATTTCTGAGAAAACGTACAGAGGATTTGACTCTTAATAACTAAAAATATGAAATATGTTTGATTTTTTAAAGGATTTTTTTCCCCTTCTCAGGACACCTATATGATCTGTGTGACCTTAGATGAGTGGAAAAAGAAACTGGAATCCCCAACCAGAGAAATAATCATATTGCATAACCCAAAGGTATAGTGAAATTGGTGGCTTTCCCTTTCTGAGAAGTTTGCAGTTTACTCTTCTCACAACTATTGCAAGCACTGTTTATCGTTTAGTAACTTAGAGTTGACTCCAGGAACTCAGAAACTTTGAAAAGAGAATGGATTAGATTGGACAATTTCTCTCTCCAGTGCAGCCCATACATGTGGAGGGGAGTGAGTACACCTGCCCCCAGCACATCTATCCCATCTCCAGTATTCCTGCATGCCTATGTGCAGGTAACATTTGAATATGGCCTACATCTGTAAAATCCAATGTACATAGGGCCATTTTGTGTGGTCGGTTTACCACAAATACAATCTGGTAATAGACTGTGATCTGGCCTGTGCCCCATTGGATTTTACATTGTAGACTGTGTTCTAATGTTATACCGCTGGTGTTGATGTCTGGGACGTTGATAGAAGAGCATGTGCACCAGCACGGGGAAGCAGACTCTCATTCCCTTCTAAATGTGTGTGTTGGATTGGGGAGAAATGGTATCCAATCTAAAGGATATTGGCTTTATTTCCTAATGGTTACCAGTGCATTTTAGATTCTTGACACATTTTATATGTGCATATGTGCTTTAATGGCCAGGCTCCATTTTTACCCCATTTTTAATGTTGAGGTATGGAGGTTCCTAGAGGGTTCATGGGTAGCACAGGGAGTGCTTTTTCCCCATGTGGACTCCCAGGGCTTTAGGATCAGGTGCCGAGGCTCTGCTCTAGGTGCTCCCCCCCAAAAAAGCTGATCCTGGTTTCCACCAGGAGCAGGGCCTTTTGATTGTGACTCAAGAATTGTGAAATGCTTTTGCTCAAGAGGTTTGTTTACATTCCTCTTTGATCTCTTTTTGGAGACATGTAAAAGCTTTAAACAAACAAACAAAAACCTGCCAGGCTTTTGGGAATTAGTTGAAATATACTGGAAGTATTATTTTTTTAAATTGTTGCTTGTTCTGAACCCATTTAAATGGTTTTATTTTAAAAAAACAGAATTGTTTTTATTATCTGTGAACTGCCTCAGGAACATCGCCCCCACCCCATGATATTAAATACCAGCCGTAAATAAAATCCAGCACACAACAGAGTAAATTTTGACAGGGTGGGGGTTGCATCAGTGTGTGTGTGTGGGGGGGCAGGCATTCAGACTTTCTTTAGACTCATCTCAGGGTGATGGAGGCCTTTAGAATTGCGTCGGAGTCACCCTCTTGGTTTGTTCTAACGTGCTGTCTTTTGGTGGTTCTTTCAGTTGATGGTACATTACCATCCAGTAGCAATCACTGACGACTGGGGCACAAGCCCTACAGAACAAGGCCGGCCAAGAACTGTGAAGAGAGGAGTGGAAAATATATCTATAGAAATCCCTAATGGTAACTAAACATTTTATTCCTAGCGTGTTTATTTTGAACTCACTTGCTTTGTTTGATATGGTTTTACATGGGGATTGTTCATTAAAGCAGGTTAAAGAGATGTGGCTACAATGTTTAGGTACAGTCCCCAATGAGACAGTCCCTGCTGTCAAACTTACAGTCTAAAAGACATGACACAAAAGGGGAAGGAATTGGAAGGGAGGAGGAAAAAGCAAAACTGAGGCACCAGTTCTTATAGACATTGTTAAAGAAGTTACTAGACTAAAATGGAAGTGTACATGGAAAAGTAATGGAAATAGCTATGTCCGGATATAATTTTCATTTATTAATGCTTAAAGATAGAATAAACATTACAGTAAGTAAGGCATAATCAAATAATTGACCAAGATCTAATACAGCATCCATAACTTTTCTTTGGAAAAAAAAAGAAGTTTAGTAAAGTTTTATCCAGGCATACTATTAAGTAATATCACACCCATTTGGAAACAGTGTCTCAACTAGATGTATGGTGTAACTTTTTTTTTATTTCAGGGGAACCTTTACAAATAGATCATTTGGTTTTTGTTGTTCATGGAATTGGACCAGCCTGTGATATTCGGTTCCGAAGTATCGTCCAGTGTGGTAAGTGTACACAAGAAAATATGCTGGTTCTGCATCCCAGATCTAAGCAATGTGTACCTGTTGTACAGTCAGTAATCACTATGACATTGTTTAACTGCTTTAATCCACATTCTGGAAAATAGCATGACAGCGGAAGGTTATAACGTGAATCCTTCTATACAGTAAAATGTGTTGTATGCGGAACTGGGCAACCACTTTGTACCTGTATGTCTTTGTATTTTTTAAATTTACTTATTTTATTTTATTTGTAGTCCACCCTTCAAAGGGACATTCCCAGAGAAATTTTTCAGTAAAAATAAAAATACCATAATACAGCAAAAACAATAAAATGTATGCAATAAAACAATAGCAATGGAATCTAAAACAGCAGATGGCAGATCTCATGGGTGCAAGACTGAATGGATGTTCCGTTCTTATCACCAGGACTAACTGATCACTGTATTTGAGAAACAATTTATCCCGAGGATAAATTGGCTAAAGGGAGCATTGTGCCTTCATCTAGAGATCATAGAGACACCTGAGTGAGATGTGTCCAAATGAAGCTGGTTGCTTCAGATTACAGCAGCCTGCTGTTTGCATGTATGAATTGTTCCTTGATTAAATTTGTAAGCTTAATAAGCTCCTTGGGACCATAGAAGATGAACTGTCTAGAAGTCTGTGATTGGAACTCTTGTGGGCCCACCCCCACCCCCCAAAATAAAAGCCGCCAAATTAGACGAGAAAGGAATTAACCCTTTTCCCTGTTCTGTTTTCCCAATGTGAATCCCGCTCCTAGCTGTTATTTATCCTGGAAGACAATCTTACTCTGTCACAAGTGATCGCCTGTCTGACTGACAATACGATTATGATGCCCGTTTATCCCCCCCACCTGCCAAATAGCCACTGCTGTAGCTACTACTGCCCCCCACAGCACCACATTCCTGATCTAATCTGATTCTCCCCCCACCCACACACATGCGCACCAGCTGCTTCTGCTTTGGAAGAAAAATGGGAAATCAGATTGTGGCTCTTCCGACATTGTATCTAGTTTGACCCTCAACGTGTGGTGGTTGCTCCATGTCTTGATTCAGAATTGAAATTCTCTTGCAGTCAATGACTTCCGCAATGTTTCCTTGAACATGCTGCCAGCGCACTTCAAGAAAGCTCAGGAGCAGCAACAGATTGGCCGGGTAGAATTCCTCCCAGTGAACTGGCACAGTACTTTGCATACCGGAGTGGATGTGTAAGTGAATCCCACAGTGCTCCCAGCAAGTCTGGCAGTCATGATTCCATGCTGACTGCTTAGAGTTCACCAAGGTATTTAATAAAATGTTAAGAGTTTGTCATGACTGGTACTGATGAGAAACAATGGAAACAGAATGGTACGTGTATGTTCTAAACTCTTGGCGTACTTTAACTTGATGTAACATACTTTAATTTGATGCAACATACTTGGATTTATTTATTTTTAATGTCTGCCACTGCTACTTTGCTCTAGCATAGCCTCGCAAATAAAAAATCAGGAAATAGTCATACACACACGTGTGTGCGCACACACTCACTCACCTGACTGATGCCCAGTTTTACATATTTATTTATTTTTATTTTTTTACCCAGTTTTACATACCCTATTGTCCTGGATCCTACTTTGTCCTACTCTTCTTCCATCCTTTCCCCACCCCACAATTCCCTCCCCTGTGTTCTGATAGGCAGGAAGGCATGCATGAGAACAGCTGCTTTCCCACTGCACTGCATTTCTTACTGACTTGGTTCAGACAACACAGTAACCCACACTCAGTGGTTGAGGGTGGGTTGTTGATGAACCGTGGATTGTCGTTGCAATGTGGGTTATCGTGTTGTCTGAACCCAGCTGCGCTAACAAGCCATGGCTTGTTAACCACAAACAACCCATGAAGAGAACCCATGTTTTGTTGTTGGGTTGTTCACCATGGTTTGTTATCTTGGCTGGTTTCAGACAACATGATAACCCATGGTTCAGCGACAACCCACACTCTTGAGTGTAGGTTATCATGTTGTCTGAACCCAGTCACTGTCAGGAGGGAAAGGGAGACCAGTAGCAGCAGCCACGGTATGCCAGTGTTACCCTGTTGTGTGCTGTGGCTGCCTTCATTCTAGACACTTGTTGTCTCTGCTAGCTGAGAAATGCAGAGAATAAAGACACAGTATGCAGTTGTATTTCCAAACTGGAGAAGTACAGCTGAACACTGTGACTGCTGGATCTGTGCTTTGTATTGTCTGTATGGAGGCACTTTTGTTTGTTTCCCTCAGACAAGTGCCAAATTATGTCTCCTATAATAAATGAATATTTGTACCTGTACAAAGGAGTTGTCTGTAACCCTTTGCTTATAAGATCCAACAAACCCTCCTCTTTGGCACTTTTTTTGCCAAGTATTTCTCTTCTCCTCCTCCCCCACCCTAATCCCCCTAGAGATATAGAACTATTGGGCTTCTCTACACGAGGCATTTATTGTGTGCTTGTGATTCCTCACAGTTGTTTGCGCGTGTTTTATATGATGTCGTCTTCCTCCAGGGCCTTTCCCATGCTTTGCAACCATTTCGATGCTTTTTTTTTTTATTTTAGAACAAGGAAAGTGAGGTATTATTTCACTAAAATGCTAAATCACACTAAAACAGACCTGTGTATTTTTGCAATTCCACTACACTGTAGTGCCACCTTGTGGTTGTGTAATAGGAAGGCAGAGAAAGAAACCCCCTGGAAAAAGCATGTGTAAAGAAGCCAATCTTAATCCCGTAAAGCATCCGGAAGCAGAAGCCTTGATAAAGTAGCGGGCTAAAAGCGTCATGTGGAGAAGCCCATTGTGAAACCCTGTTTTACCTGGAAGATGGAAACGAAACACTGTACCTTTATAATATGCTCTTTTCACCCAACCAGGGAATAATCAGGTCTTGTAACTTATCTCTCTGCCTATCACATCCATATATTGCATCATCATCAAAAAGGTTTTTAACCCACCTTTCAGGGCACATTGCCCTCACAAGGTAGCGTACAATATTACAAAAACATGAACATAAAATTACAATTAAACACATACAGCAGCAGCTAATGATTTTGAAGCACCAAATGTAGACTGGAATAAAGGTCTTCCGTTTTTGGTTTTTAAAAAAGGCAGCAATGATGAGGCCATACACATATCCCTGGGGAGAAAGTTCCAAAGGTGGGAGGCCTCAGGAAGCCTTGTCCCTAGTACCCACCAGCCTAATGGTTCTTGCTGGTGGGCCAGAGAGTAGGACCTCTGACACTGACCTTAACGCTTGGGCAGGCTCATGCTGGTTTAGGCAGTCCTTCAAATAATGTGGTCCCAATCCATTTAGGGCTTTAAAGACCAAAACCAGCACCTTGAATTGGTCCTGGAAACGTAACAGGCAACCAATGTAAATGATACAGAATAGGAGTAATATGATCTGAACATCTAGCTCCCATAAGCATTCAAGCTGCTGCATTCTGTACCAGTTGCAGTTTCTGAATCGTTATCAAGGGCAGCATGCACGTAGAGCATGCTATAGTCATCTAACCTGGATGTCGTCAAATATTGTAAGATTATAGATTGTAAGCCTGTGGGCAGGGACTGTATTGTTAATTGTTGTAAACCGCCCAGAGAGCTTCGGCTATTGGGCGGTATAAAAATGAAATAAATAAATATGTGTCACTGTGGTTATATCAGATTTCTCTAGCTGGGCTGCAGCTGCTGAACCAGCCTAAGTTGGTAAAAAAATATTTCCTATAGTTCCCTCCTCTGTGGTATGTAGCTTGGCTTGCTTGCTTGAGGCATCTGGACCTGACATACTGTTGTTAGGAGTTATGTAAGTTGATATTTTGGGGATAAGATACCCTTCACTCCACCATGCTTCCTGTGCTCTTGCAGGTGTCCCATGCTGGGAAACATTGCTTTAAAATCCAGTGGTGGAAGGGATGGTCTTTCAAAGATACTAGGCATCGTGCTTTCATTAACAGGGAAATGTGTTGTGGATACATGGTAATCATTTAATTAAATGATTACCAAGTCAGTTGTAGCCCAATCCTTTATATATATTACTTGAAAGTCCACTGAGTTCAACGGGTCATACTTACGAGTAAACAGACACAGGATCTAGTCACAGGAATGCGGCAGCATTTGCAGCTGTATCTTTTCATAGGCAAATTTTATTTTTGCCTCGCTTCTGAGATTATTTCAGTGGCACAAGTTAAAAGCTTGAAATCGTAACAGAAAAGGAGAGTTGTCAAAGGAGCTGTTAAAACACTCTTCCCTCTAAACACCCTTCTCTGCTTTGTCCTCAGAGACTTGGAGAGAATCACCTTGCCAAGCATCAACCGCCTGCGCCATTTCATCAATGACACCATCCTGGATGTTTTCTTCTATAACAGCTCCACCTACTGCCAGACCATTGTGGATACAGTGGCTTCGGAAATGAACCGGATTTACCTGCTCTTCTTGGAGAGGAATCCTGACTTTAAAGGGGGAGTCTCAATAGCAGGTCACAGCTTAGGTATAAATATCTTGACGCATATAAACACATACAGAGCTTGTAGCATATTGCATATGCCACTTTATTTGGGGTTTGGACCTGTATGTATTCTGATATTTGTGGGACAATGCAAACCAGACCGCCTGTCCCTGAATAACGTAAAGGTGTATGGTCATGTTCCCCTCCCCCCTTTAACATCTTAGTTGAACAGAGATGTTTGTGTCTTGGAATACAATGTCCTTTGGCCTCTTGTGACCTGCTGTTTCAAATTTTCGGTATTATGGCTTCCTTGTACAAGGTTTCGCTCCCATTTAGCGATAAGTTGTCATTGAAGCAGCCATTCCCAAGCCAAGTGCTCATTTTGTGTCAATTGTGACTTAAGTATCAGAAGATTTAAACACAGCAGTGAGACTTACTACCTGCTGGTTTCAACTAAAAAAAGTTTCAAAGTGTATTACATACAACAGGATAACAGTTAAAATAACTGAGTTCTAAACTTCCCACTACAGTTTTATTTACACCCGTCTTTGAGTTCCATAGGTTTCATTGGGCAGATGGTAGCAGCAGCTCCTAGCTTTCAGAACTCTTGGCAGTAGAGGCAGTTGGTGGTGCTGGGAGAACTGTTGTTGCTGTTTGTTTCTTGCCTTGCCAGGCCCTTTGTCACAAGGAAATAGCCCCCTGACCCTGGAATTTATCCCTTTTATCCTTTCTCCCTTTTTTTGAAGGTTTGTACCTTTTCTTCTGTATTTTTATTATAACGAGTATGCAGCCCTCCCCACTCCAGGTTCTCTTTTTTGAATTCCTGTAAAGTGGTGAATGATGCTTCAAGATGTATCTATATCCATTTAGCAAAAAATAATTTAAAAATGCAGCTGTTGAGGCTGCAATTTGAAGAGGAAGAGGGGAGATTCAGGTACCATATATTTTCTCTTGTGGCAGGAAAAGTAGCTTGAGGGTTGGGTTTTCAGTGGTGAAAGGCTTAAGAAAACAGTTTCCCCTGCCAGTCTCACTCCTTAAATTATAGCCTTAGCAGTTGCATTTTATAACTTAAAGAAGAAGAAGAAACAAGTCTAACAAGAATCATGGATCTACACACGACATGTAGCTCCACCATAAGACAGGGTGGGGAAGATGTTTGCAGTTTCCCAGATGTCATATTCATGACCTTTTCTCCAGGACATTGGCATCCTGCTGACCATGTTTTCCCCCCCTTAGGATCACTTATATTGTTTGATCTTCTCACGAATCAAAAATGCATACCTGATGGAGAGGAACATAAAAATGAGGTACTTGTTTGCGTGTTAAGCAGCTCTTTGAGTTTGAAACAGGTCCTTTTAAGTTCCTGGTATTTTTGGTGGTGTTTTCTCTTGACTTTGTATACATGAAACTGCTGCTCTTCAAAACTCTGGGGTATGTCCCTAACCAAAGGCTAGGTAATTCAGTAAGGAAAGTGAAAGGTACCCCTAAGCTCTGGTGCCAAGGCTGGCTGTCTCCTAGTTTTGGATAGGGCACTGGTAATTACCATCTTCCCTCCCCGTGTTTTCAAGGAAAATGGGGGGGGGGGATTATGGGCACAGCTTAGGCCAGCCTTCTGTAACCAGCCTTCTGCTGTCCAGATGTTTTGGACTTCAACTCCCATCAGTTTCAGCTAGCACCAGGTTGAGGAGGAAGGCTGTGCTAGGCAAAGCTAAGGACTTAAATATCCCATTGATTCCCAAGGTAGAGATTTACAGCACAGTCCTATACGCAAGTAAGTCCTGTTGATATCACTTACTCCCAGTAAGTGGGTGTAGGATTGCAGCCATAAGCGTGTGTTTAACTCTCCCAGAGTAGGAGAGTTAAGAACATGATTAAAGCTTACCCCTTGAAATCGGTGGGTGTTTAAACTGCTTAGCTTGGCTGAGTTGTGTCCTAAATTATTACTGTGTGAGAGAATATTAAAAACTAACTCTGCAGCTCGGTAACAGGTTTCCAGTGACATTGTCACATTCCAGTGACAAGGTCGCCGTATCCGTCTGCAGTTTGTTTCAGTTTAAAGATGCTAATGGAGCCCTTTGCAGATTAATTAGGTTACACCTATGTAAAAGATCTTGGGTTACATGGAAATGTGCTGGGACAGAAGCAACTGATGCTCTTCTTTTAAAAATACAAAACCTAGCAGTTCTGTTTTTGTTTCTAGAACTAATTTGAACTTACAAGTGTAAGGTAAAGAACAGAAGTAATGAAAAATATGGTAGCCCTTCTGCTAGCAGAGCTCAAGATTAATTTTACAAAACATACTAGTATCAATAACATCCAAAATTGGTGGTAGTATTTACTGGTGCTTAAAAGGTTTAGTTGTCATGTCATGTCATTTGACTATCTTTCCCCTTCAATTCTAGATGACTCCTGGGTGCCAGATTTGGCATTCTTCATAGCAGATTTTAAAATGTGCAATTTACTACATTACAAATATTTGTATAGATTTTTGTGTCATTTTAAACTTGCTTTGTGTAAATGTAGCTGCTGTAGAAAGGAAATACTGTAAACTAATGGTTGGGGATTCAAGCGAGTGAGGCTACCAATTCAACTGCTTTTTATACATGTTTTTTATTTGCTTTATTATCCGAGTAAACATGTCTGATCTTAAAACAAGGTAGGAAAGGAATCTTCTTTTCCTCCTTGTTCACATTTAGGTTTCTCATTTTTGCATTGTCCCATATTCTGCTCCACATTTCAGCGTCTGGAGAATTAGGTAATATGATTTTAAGAAAAAGGAAGTTACTGGACACACCTAAAGAACTGGGACTCCAGTCTGAAACACATTACATAAAAATAAATGTATTTTAGTGGTGTGTGCTTTCTTATTTATTTATTTATTATATTTATACCCCGCCTTTTTTCCTTCAAGGAACCCAAGGCGGCTTACATAATCCTCCTCTCCATTTTATCCTCACAACAACCCTGTGAGGTAGGTTAGGCTGAGAGTCAGTGACTGGCCCAAAGTCACCCAGTGAGTTTCATGGCCGAGTGGGGACTAGAACCCGGGTCTCCCGAGTCCCAGTCCAATACTCTCACCACTATGCCACACTGGCGGATATGATGATGAGGATGATGATGATGATGATGATGATGATGATGATGATGATTTCTTAGACACCTTTCTAAAAAAAAAAAAAAGATCCAAGACAACTTACAACAGAGTTTAAAAAAAAAACAGAAATTAAAACAGCTAAAACAATTATCCCCTAAAATAGAACCTCCCATAAAACAACTACTATGTCAGTTTTAGTACAGGCTGTGGCATGATCAGTGTCTCTAGCTGTAGTCCAATAGCTATGTATCCTTAGCACTATCCTGCCTAAATGTTTTATAAATACACTACACAAACTCTCTCATTCCGCTAAAAACGATAAGTGTGGTGACTATTTTCACAGGAGTCACAAACACCAGCAACTGACTGTGAAGGCATCAGCTCTATGAGGGACATTTTGACAGAACTTGAACTTTTGGAATATTGCACTGTATTTGAGAAGGAGGAAGTGGACAGACAAGCACTGGTAAGTAGACTGAAATAGCTGCTGTTACCTAGAACGTCCTTTGCAATTAGTATGTCTACTACTTTGGCACCTGGGCTCCTTCATGAAAATAAACTTTGGGTCAATCATTATAGGGGGCAGGGTGACAAGGGGGAGCTATTTTTTCTCCATTGTGCTTGGATCCTCTTGGCACATGTGTGGGTGGTTCACCTTTAACGTTGAGAAGTGGATGCCTCTACTCTCCCTGGGCAAGAAATGGCATCCCATTTCTCTCTTATTTATTTATTTAGATTCTTTATATCCTGCTTTATAGCCCCAAGGCTCTTAAAGCTACTTATGAAGGAATGTTGCAATACAGTCACAATCAAGTGTAGTATCAGCAGCAGAAATAGCATAGTGTCCATATGGTGCCAGGATTATTCAGGAAGCATTTCTTTCTCCCATGCTTGATCTTCCCTTGTGTCACCTTTTGGCCGCTACCTACTAGGCAGCAGAGCCCACTGAAATTCTCTGAGGCAAGGGAGTGGGGCTGAGCAGTTAGAACATGCTCAGTCCGGAATGGAGGCACGTTTCCCTTGCTGGCAGTATTACAGAGACACTGTTAAATTGCTGCATATTCCTTATGGACTGGTGGCAGCGGGATCATTTCTGCATAGACAGTTTCCTTAGTCTGCATTTCCCAATGTGTCACTGTTTTTTTTTTTTATAAATCTAAGCCGTCCCTTGAAATCCACCCAAGTATAACCAACCCTCTCCCCTTGTCAAAGGAGAGCAGTGAAATAGAAGCTGTCCAAGGTCCCTTTCCCTCTGACTCATTGTTTATAGTAGAACTGCAGCTCATATGTGTCTGTCTCTGTGTGCGGGATTCTTATTGTACAGGCCTTGTGCACGGAAAAGGAACTTAAAGACATGGGAATTCCTTTGGGACCCAGAATGAAAATCCTGCACTATTTAAGGAACAAAACCAGCAACCAGGTATGCTTTGTGGAATCATTCAAGTAATTTTAAAATCCATATCTTTGGGGTCAGAGATCAGAATAATGGACATATGCTTTGAATCTTTGTATTATCTTGTGGGTATTGGCATTATTTCTTGACCCAAACTAAATGGGGCACCCTGTCCTCTGTCTATCCCCTGTCCTTTTGCTTTCCTTCTCCCACCTTTGGCAATAGTATCTAGTCTACCCTATCAGGAAGGAAGCTGCAGTCTGGGAAACTACCTCCAAAGGAGTAGCTGAATTAGTTCGTTGCAGCAAAGCTAATAGAATCTTGTAGTACCTTAAATTTATTATGGTATAAGCTTTAATGGACTTCATCAGATACATGTTATGAAGTGGACTCTTTTATATGAAAGCTTATGCCATAATAAATGTATTAATCTTTAAGGTGCTACACAACTCTTCTTTGTGTCTGGGGAGTTGATGCTGACTTCCCTAGAAAAGATACTTCTTACTAGATTATGGTTTTTCTCTAGTAATCCACTTCTAGTGGGAAGTGGATTTGCACCCCCATTGTATTGGCAGAAGGGGACGGCATAGAAGGGGAGCACCATTGTTAAAACATGGCTTGTATTTTATAAGCATTCCTTCTTTGTATCCCTGGAAGCAAAGTATTCACTGCAATCCTAATGAAGAACTGTGCTTAAAACTCGGGTTTTTGTTTTGTTTTGGTTTTGCCACACTTGGGTTGGACAATAAATCTGTGTGTACATGCCCACCCCCCTGTTTTTGTGTGTGTGTGTGGAGGGGAGGGGAGATTGAAAAATGCCTGGAATGCTTTGTGCACAGAAATTTAGCAGGTGGAGGAAACTAAGTAGTTATGGTTTGACTCCTGCACTGGAAGTGCTACTGGAATGCTGCATTGGGAGGCAGCGCTTCTTCATGGGCTGTGCTGCTTTCTGATGTTTCTTGGTGGCAAAGTAGCTGTCACACACACATGCATGTGACAAAGTCCCAATTCCCCTCCCCGCAAATGAAAAGGAGTCTTAAGAGACAAAGATGTGCTTAACCCTTTCCCCATCTGCTGTGTTTTCCATTTAAAGTTGGCCATCCCTCCATCTGATGTTCCAGATAAAATATTCCAATTCAAATAATAGTATCCAAATAGGTAAAAACCAAGGTAGAAGGTTGGAGCTTTGCCATTTGTAAATAGTTTTTGTTTAATTACGTTTTGATCTTAATGAGGACTTGTATTGTGTGTACATGTATATAAATGTAAACTGCCCCAAGCCAACATCAGCAAGTAGATATTGTTCACACTGTAGAAAAGCGAAACAGTAATAATTGTACTACTCCGGACGCTTTTCCAAGGTGATCCTCCTCTACTGGCAGTGGCCTGCTGGGACAGGCAGTTGTGCCAACAGTGAGTTCGAAAGAAAGGAAGGCTACAGGAGAGGGCTGATTTTGTTGTTGTTGTTGCAGAATTCTCAAGCGCAGGCACCTGCAGCTGCTGGGGAAGGTGGAGATGCCAAACAGGAGGCAGAGACGAGTTGCCGACGTTTGGATGTTGTGACAGGGCAGGTAACCCCCACCTCCCTCACACCCAGGGCCTTTTACACTCTAATATATGCTGGCTCCAATGTTAGACTCTAATATATTGCATTAACAGCGTCATAGATGGAAAGATGGCCTGCTGGGCTTTGAGCTACAGCTATCAGTTTCCCTAGTATACAGTGTCCACCAGTGGCCAGTTCTTGATTCTTTTGATAAAGTTTGATACTGTAGGGTCATAGAGAATTCTGGTCCCTGTTGTGAGTTTCCTGTAGCCTGATACTAAGGGCCTAATTCCCTGAGTCCAGGCCAAATCTATCTTGGATTTGCCTTGTCCAATCCCATAACTGGGGGGAGGGAGCAGCTACTTCTCTTCTCATAAAGTTTTTGCCCCCCCCCCCCCCCGAATAATATAAGTTGCAAGTTTTTCTCCTTCGGTATCTTGGTTTGAGTTTCTCATAGATGTGCTTTACAAACTTCTGTACTTCCGAGCTTTTAAACATTCCAAATCATTATGCAATAGTTCAGTCTAACAAATATTTGCTTATCCCAGATAATATATAAACTAGAGAATTATCTGAAGATTCCTCGGTCAGTTAATATCAGAAGCCAAAATAGTTTAAGTCTGGAGGAGAGATTGCCCATGGAGCTGCTTTGAGGTCCTTGGAAGCAGGGTGGGATACAAATATTTTCTTTACTTTTTTTTTTTTTTTAAGATGTAGTTTGGAATAGGAATTGTTTACCATTGCAATATGCCACAGCAGTGAGTTCCAAAGGTCAGCTTTATCCTATATGCAGGGGGGAGTTCTCTTGTTTCACAATAGCCACATGTTAATTTCATGTTTATACATGTTTATAGTTAATTGATATACTCTGGTTAATTTACCACATGAAATTGCTTCCCCCAAAACAGTCTGTTGTATTTGGACTCTCTCAGGTGTCTGCAAACTATCCTCAGCTACTCTACAAACCACAGATCTTCTTTGCCTTTGGGTCCCCCATTGGGATGTTCCTCACAGTACGAGGTGTGAATAGGATTGATCCAAACTACAGGCTGCCTACTTGCAAAGGTTTCTTCAATGTCTTTCATCCGGTATGTATGCCAACAACATTCCCCCCCCCCCCCAGGGTCACGAGTGTCAGATCTCTACCAAGTTAGTCACACTTGGATCCCGTTGAAATCGATGTTAAATTAAGTCACGACTAACTTAAACCCCATTGAAATCAGTGGGACCTGCATGCAACAAACTTGATCTGGATGCATCCCAAAGTATTTAGCTGCATGGGCTGTGACTCCACTGCATAATGTGGAATGTGATCTTGGTTGTGGAATCCAGCCGTTGATACAGAATCCATGAAGGCTTTCATTTTAAGGGGTGGAAAATCTGAAAATATGCTGGTACTTAAAAAACAAACAAAAACACCTCAACAAATGGAGGGAATACCCCAGGGCCCACAGTGCTTGTCTTCACTGACACAATACACACCAAAACTGTGACCAATTAAAAACAAAAAGTGTGCACCCACTGGAAATAATGTAAAGCATGAACATAAAATAGCTTGGGCAGTTTTGCCTCATTTTCAAAATTTTATTCCCAACATAGAATCTGAGTTTCCTGATCACTCCACTCTTTGGGGGGCAAAGTGCAAACCACAATGTCCACAGGACTGTTTGAAGCAGTTTTGCTGCCCCTTTTTTCCACTCTGGAGCTTTCATTGCAGACTGGTGTTCGACACAGTAGTTTAGTGGTCAGTCTCAAGAGTGACCTTTTGTCTGGTGGATTTACGTACCTGCTCTGTTGATGTACAGTTGAAACATGACATTTGTTAGGAAGCAACGTCTGACTCTGTCTATCAGACTGGCTAGCAAGGAGCACAGCTTTCGGCATTGCTACCTGCAGGTGTGTGGTTGCTTTCCTCTTGTGTGGAAACGTGCAGTATGTAACATCCAGATTAGACGACTGTAATTTGCTCTATCTGGGGCTGCCTTTGAAGAATGCTTGGAACCTTCAATTGGCCCATCATGCAGCAGTCAGATTTTTAAATGGACCTCCAGCATGGAGCATATTACTCTAATTTTATTGTACCTGCATTGGCTACTGATTTGTTTCTGGGCCCAATTAAAATGCTGGCTTGGCTCTTTATTTATTTATTAAATTTTTATTCCGCTTTTCAGACAATTATTTTCTCCCAAAACGGCTCATATCAATATATGAGAGAGATAGGCCCTGCCTGTCTCTGCAAACTAAAATGTATACACATACAGGGGAAGGTGTGTGTGTGGAGGAAATATGAAGAGGAGGGAGATCAGTTTTTCAAAGTCAGAACAAGGTGGTGTGCTAGAAGTGGGCATTTAAATGCACTTCGGGCCAGGCTGATCCTCCCTTTGCTCATGTTCTTGCAAGTTGGTGGCTCATGTTCCTTTTGCCAATGGCTGAGACCAGAGCATTCTTTCCCCTTACTTCTGCAGTCCCAGGGTGACTGTCAGCTGGAGCCAAGTGTTCTTTCTGGGAGGGCGGCCGAAGCAAGTTCCATGCAACTGCTCCTTCTCTCTCTGATAGATGGGCCAGGTTGCTCTCCTCATTGGCTAGATATTATTCCTGGGAAGCAAGGGGTGCATCCTCTCAGTGTTCCTAGGTCACCTGGCTGATGTCAGAAGCCAAAGTGTGCTTCTCTTCTGCTCTCCAGTCCCAGGGCAACTCTTTAAAGCCTTTAACAGCTGACTTATACTGAGTCAGACCATTGGTCTACACATACTGGCAGCAGCTCTCCCCAGGGACTCTCATGGGTCATTCTCAGCCCTACATGGAGAAGCCAGGGAATGAACCTGGGATCTTTTCCATGCAAAGCATGTGGTCTGTCACTGAGCTCTTCTCCAAATGATACGGGATGAGGAAATCTGCAGAACCACTTCATCCTGTATGTGCCTACCTATGTGATCAGTATCTGAGCTTTGCTCCATGTCTCCTGACCATCGCATGAGACAGGGCCTTTTCAGTTGTAACAACACAACTCTGGAAAGCCCGCCCAAGGGAAGTCTGCCAGTCTCAATTATGTCTATTTTTATATCCATATTTGTCTATTGAAAACATATCCCACCATTTGACCTAAAAGGCTTCCAAGGCAATTTTATAATAACCATTAAAATACTATTCAACATTAAACAACAGTATTATAATATAAAAGGAGCATATAAAAAGATCATCTTCAGAGGTCCTCCTCTGCCTGTTCCAAATGAAGTGAGGTGGGTGGCTACTAGAGAGGGCCTTTGTGATAGTGGCACCCCAGCTGAGGAATGCCTGTCCCAGAGAGGCTCACCTGGCACCTACATTATGGTCTTTTTACCGCCATGTGAAGATTTTTTTATTCTCCAGGTTTTTTAGTCCTTCAGTTTAAAAACAAACAAAAAGCAAACAGTGTTCATGCTTTTTAGATTTTTGGACTGTTGCTGGTTTTTATTTTGGTTTTATTTTGTTTTTAAGACTGTTAAAGGTATTTAAGTTATGTTATATTATGTTCTATGGTTTTAAGCTTTATTTTCTGAACCATCTAGTGAGCTTCAGCTATTGAGCAGCATAGAAATGTAATAATTAAATAAATAAAACAACAAAAGCAGAGCCAGATAAAACCAGAGTAGGAGGAGTAAAATTCAATTTAAATCAAAGATCTGGAGAAATAAAAACATTTCCACTGTCTGTCTAAAGGCCAGCAAAGAGAGGACAAGATGAGCTGCTCTAGGGAGGGAGTGTCATAATCTGGGTGCCACCACTGAGAAAGATCTGTCCTGCATGCATCCCAGTCAAATGCATCTCAGGAGGCAACGAGACACAGAGCAAGAAGAGCACAGTTGGCGGGCAGGTTCATGTTGGAGAATATGGTCCTGGACCATTTAGGGCTAATATTTCTCTGCAGCTAGATTATTATTTTTTAATTGGTTATTGTAGCTTGCTTTCTTCTTTTGTTTGCTGCTGGTTTTGCTTGTATATTTTAATAATTGTTTTATACTGTATATTTATATTGTTTTTAGAATAGTTTGTAAGCTATTTTAGGAGTCCTTTGGGATCCAAAGGTAGGCTAGGAAGTGTCATAAATAAATAATTAATGTGTGTGAATTTTTTTTTTTCCTTCTGCACAATTTCTTTCTTCTGCAGTTTGACCCAGTGGCATACAGGATTGAACCCATAATTGTCCCTGGTGTGGAATTTGAGCCCATGCTGCTTCCTCACCACAAAGGCAGGAAGAGAATGCATTTAGGTAACACAGAGACTCTTCTGTCTCCAAACATCATCCTTTGAATCAAAGTGTGCTCCCCCAAAATTTCTCCTTGCATTTCTGTCTGGTGTCTGAACACCCACATGCAAATTATCTTCTGCTCTTCTTGGGCAATTGTAACACTTATTCCGATATTAAGAAGGATTTGGAGAGTCCCAGCTTTCATTTAAAAATCAATGTCCTGGCCCTTCATGGTTACAATTCATGTAATGCTCTCTGCTCTTCATCTGTCTGGTGGTCAGGCAGAGTCTTGACTCCCTAAAAGGGCCTCTGGTAAGCCTCTTGTAATGCTGGAGGTGCAAGTGATGTTCTCAGCCAAGGCCTGATAGTTTCAAAGTAGTGGGTGCAAGTTCTGGTGGCATGGGCTCTACCCTGAAGTGCCTACATTTATCTAGTGGAAAGTGACTGTCCGAGAGGGATTAAGGAGGAGTGACAGGTAGCCAGTTCCCATGTCAGGTTTTGCCTCCCCAAGATGGCTCCAGTGGATGCATATACATCAAGTTCTTTCTCAGACTGTTATCTACAACCGCCTGGCATGGTCACTCAACAAGTGGTGTGAATGAGACGCTTGAAACATGTTTCCATACACGTGCATCAAGGTCAATTATTCCAACAGGCATCCCATAGATACAAAATGTTATGTCAGAACTGGTCTAGTGAAACAAGAGAATTGGAGAAGAGGTAAGGGAAAGCTTGGGGTGGTGGGGGAATCATCATGGACATGTGAGAAACAGGAATAAAATTGAAGAGACTGAGGAAGAAAAAAGAAGGGGGTGCTGGGTTTGGACTAGTGCTGGAGTCAGAAGGATGCATTGGTCCATGGGTAAGAAATGTGTAACCTGGCATGTTGATGGCATATTCTGAATTGCAGGCTTCCTAGGTTTCAGAATATTTATTTATTTATTCATTCATTCATTCATTCATTTTCTATACCGCCCAATAGCCGAAGCTCTCTGGGTGGTGTACAACAATCATTTTTTAAAAAAACCCAAAACAATAAAAAACAGTTAAAAAATAAACAATAAAAACATTATGAAATTTTTAAAACCAATTAAAAAAATATCCCTAAAAAAAGTTAATAAAACACGACTGCTAAAAACAGTTTACCAGCCCACCATATACCATTGTAGAATAGGGTACTAAAACTGCTGCATTTAGTTTGCAAGGCTTCTTTGATCCTCTCCTTTTCAGAGCTGAAGGAAGGCCTCACACGGATGAGCATGGACCTCAAAAACAACTTGCTGGGCTCCTTGAGGACAGCGTGGCAGTCGTTCACCAGGACTTCATTGCCAGCTGTGGAGGCAGGAGCCCCTGGAGAGGCTGAACATGAATTCGAGGCTGTAGCCAGTTCGGAGAAGCCAACTGGTTAGTGAGAGACTGAGAGAGAGAGAGAGAGAGAGAATGAGAGAGAGAGAGAGAGCAGCGGGTTAATTACAGCTACCAAGTCGGGGAACATGGTGTGGGATATGTCCCTGTAGAATTCGCCCGTTCTTCCTGTGGCAGACGAGGGAGAATGGTGCCTGTTGCTCAGCAGCAGTCCTTGCCGAAAGCTTCCAGTCTGGCACAGTTTCCAATAGTAGTTTCAGAGTAAGGGTGCAATCCTGTGTATGTTTAAACAAAAAATGTCCTATGACTCCCATGGCTGCCTGGGGAATGCTGGGAGCTGTAGGACGTTTTTCTGTCTAAACATGCATAGGATTGTGCCCACTAATCATGCAGATGCAAATGAGCCACATTTGGATATATCAGAGAGAACTGAGTCACGCTGCATTTAGGCTTCCTTGGCCCCAGATATGGGCCACTCTTTCTAGTCTGGGTGAAGAAAGCCAAGGTGCCCTGAGGATTTTGCATTCTGTCATCTCTGGAGCTGAGTGTGGGGCGCTTATAACTCTTTGGCTGAAGTTGCAAATTCATTTGTTCCGTCTCGGAGCCACCCCTTCTTTTCAGTGAAGCGTGGTGCTACCTGCAGAGAAGCTTTCCTGAAGGATACAACACAGCCTCCGCCTTCTCCTCGGGCAGGAAAGATGGCTTGCAATACCCATTACCATTGGATACTCATGATACTGAGTTTACCAGTTTTAGCTGTATTTATCAGTGTTTTCTTCTTTTTTTAATTCAGAGGAGAAACCTGAGGAGCCAGCCACAGCGGTGAAAGAAGAGCCAACTCCAATTAATGTGGGCATGCTCAATGGAGGCCACCGCATTGACTATGTGCTTCAAGAGAAGCCAATTGAAAGCTTTAACGAGTATCTGTTTGCACTGCAAGGCCATCTCTGCTACTGGTAAGCTCTGGAGTTTGGTGCATTTATTCATTACTTTTTTATTCCATCCCTCCTCCCTTCCTCCAAGGCGCTCAGGGTAGTATATATGTTCTCCCTTCCTCTTATTATCCTCACAACAACCCTGTGAAGAAAGATATGCTATGAGAGAGAGAGAAAGAGAGAGACTGGCTTAAGGTCCCCCAGTAAGTCTTTCATGGCTGAACAAGGAATTACCCATTCCAAGTCCAAAGCTTTATCCACACCCGATACTACCTGAAATGAATTGCATCAGAAATAGCTGGGTTGCCTTACGTCGAGTTTCTAAAAGTTTTTAAAGTTGGGATAAACATGAGGCCTTGAACAAAATTAAGCAGATCTGAAAATAAGGATGAGAAAATGTGATAACAATGAGAAACTTTGCCAGTAATTATTAAATCATGTACAAAGCATTTTTTTAATTTTATTTTTATTTTTAAATGAACACACATACAAAAAGAAAAGAAAAGAAACCCACAAATCCATATAACTACAAAGTGCACCCGTCACCACGGGGCCAAAAAAATAATTCTATCCACATAATCCATTATTAATCTGTATTCCAAAAATACATCATATCTTGACATGGCTTACTCCCTTTTCCCTTTACTAAAACATAATCTAATTTTAGCATTTTAATTTTACAGTCCTTATTTTAGGTAAGTTGCTGCAGTTTCTGTTTTTTTATATGGGAAACTGAGACTGGGAGAACAGACCAGCAACTTTATGGCTGAGCAGATATGGAATCTAGGTCTCCTAGGTGTGTCCACTGCTGTGGTCTGTCCAGTGGCCCACATATCTGTCTCTGAATAAACCAGCTTCTCTCCTCCCAAATTCCCTGTGGAAATCTGAAATCTAAAAAAAAATAAAAATTGACATTGCAGTTTTTTAAATACCTGTGTGTTTTGTTTTCATTTGCATTATTGAATGCTCTCAGTAATAGCATATATTAGGGATTGTCAACTAGTGGCCAACAAGCAGAATCCAGCCCTCGGAAGGCTTTCCAGCAGGCCTGATGGGGCGTTTCCACCACTTTGAAGAATCAAGAGGTTGTATGTGCCAGTAGGGGCAGCTGTATAACTTGCTAACCAGTTTCATGTGGGATGGACTCAGAGAGGGTTAACTTTGAGGAAGGAAAGAGGAAACGGGCACAATTATGCCACCACTCTTGCCAGTGTCCTGGGCACTTAATTCAAAGTGGTGGTCACAGCAATTTCTGCTCCACTCCCTGTGAGTAGCTGTGGGATGGGGAGGTGGGTTTGACTCCTTACTTGGTACTTAGGATTAGGCTGATCTACTACTTTGACTCTTGCTGTATATGCTCTCTAGTATTCTTATGATTCTCTATATATATCTAAAACCCCCAGGGAGTCAGAGGACACAGTGCTGTTGCTGCTGAAAGAGATTTATCAAACAAAGGGCATCAGCATGGACCAGCCTCTTCTGTAAAGCGGGACCTGACCAGCTGCCCTGGTCTAGTTACCAAATGTAAGTCTCCTTGCCTTTATGACTTTCTGAGCATTTTTCTGTTTTGTTTTGCTCTCCTATTGGATGCTCAGTTAGGAAACGATTGAAGGTTCAAAAACAACCAGCCCATGTATACTTTGTACAGCAGGCTCACTTCTACCTTCTATCATGCTCTCATTGGAACAGCTCACAAAGTTTGCAAAGATTGGTTTGCAAATATATTAAGAACATCCGTATATTCACTGGTTTTACAGGTGACTGTAGTGCTTGTTTGCAAAGCTTGTTTGGCCAGAGATTACACTAGAATGAATGAATGTGTACACCACAAAATAACATGCCTTTGTCTTATCAGACAAGACCAAGATGCTGTTAGTGGGTGGTTCTTCTGACTAGATGGAGGGTTCTCAACCTGTTCTGGATGGGGTTGTACTCCCTCTGAAGGAGCAGGTTTGTAACTTGGGGGTTCTCCTGGAGCCATCTCTGTCACTTGAGGCTCCGGTGGCCTCAGTGGCACGGAGTGCCTTCTACCAAGTTCAGATGGTGGCCCAGCTATTCCCCTATCTGGACATGGCTTCAGGCTTTGATCTGATCCACTGACATAAACAAGGACAATCTGCCTCAGAATGAGAACTGGTGCCTGCTAGGAACACAGTAGGACTAGCACAGGCTGTTGGCTCTGTTCTCCTTTAAAAAAAAAAAGAAAAGGAAAAAGGAACATCATTAAATGTCTGGTCTATTTTCCATTGATAGGACAGGAGAGGAAGAAGTATCCTCCTTTTCCAGGCTTACTTCCCATCCTTCTGGTTGTGTGCTATGCTGTCTACAGGGAGTGTGGGCAACTGGGAAACACTGTCCTAGTATGGCTGATCTTTCCTGTTGCTTCCTTAGATGTACTCCACATTGAGAGCTCATCGGGACTCCTGTCCACCTCCCTCTTCTCACCTGTTGCTGATGTGCCCGGCATGCTTCACCCCCCACTGCCTGGATTTCTGGAGGATCCATCATCCCAGTCTTATTCCAGAGGAAATGCGGCAAGCACCAGGACTCACTTCCTGACTGCACCTGGTGTTCACTGACTCTGTGGGCTGCATCCTTTGGTTAGAGGCCGGTGTGTGTCGCATTGCAATACCACCTACGTCAAGTCTAGATACGCACTAGACGGGGCTAGGAATCAGTGCTAGAACTTCACACCTCCTCTTCAGTTGGAAAGCCCCGATATGGAATATTGATATGAAATAGGGGGATATCATACTTGGCTGAGTAAAGCTGTGAGGGGTCTGGATGTTAGAAATCCTTGTTTTGTGACTGCATTGGACATCCAGCACCAGACTTTTTTGTTTTGGGTAGTGGATTTTTGTTCTGCACAACTTATTGTTCCTGCTTTGCCCAACAGGTGGAACTACAGACCAAAGCAAAAGGCTGCTCAAACCAATCCTTGTCCTACTGCTGCGGGCACTACTTTGCCGGCAATTGCCATGTGTTAATCCTGTAGCAACTTTGCGCAGCAGGGAAGTACATAGCCACTCACCCAGGAAGAAACTGACAGGCATTGTAAATTTATTCCTGTTTACACTCACCGAGTTGTTATCCAAACAGCTTTAGCATACTGGAGAGTCTTGGGATCCATTGAATGCCTTGGTTGCCCCTGCTGTGTTGAAAGTTATTCCAGGTGTAGTGCAATGTGCAGACAGCTGTGCAATGCGGTAGAGAGATTGAGCTGTTGGGAGGCTTCTGTCTTCGCTCTCTTCCAGTTCAGTTCAGTAAGAAAAGGATACCCTGGTCTGAGAGCTTTGAAAGGAGAAAGCAGTGCTTTGCAGATAATTTGGTTCTTGTTGGCCATCTCGCCATGAGAAGTCTCCGTGACTGAACATCCACTCACTTAGGGCTAATTCTCATCTCATTGGGGAAAAAATAGGCCTGGATCAAGGGGAAGAGTGGGGCCAGTATAGCATATAGATAGGCACCAGCTCGGTGTAGCATATTGGGAGCTGCATTTGGCAGCCTGTGATGAGGTCCCAGCAAGCAGCTGAGAACAATGAGACCCACCCTGTAAGGCCTGTGCCTGCTTGCCTGGAGAACCTGCTGGCGAGGTAAAAACAGGCCTGTGCCTATTTAATACCTGTGCAATAGATTGTTAAATCACTGGGTGGTAGCAGCACCAATTCCTCAAGACCTCTGGCAAGTATGGAGGGATAGATCCTTGCCTCATTTGCCCCTGAGACTTGGATAAAGAAAGAAATAGTGGGGAAAATGCCTGCTCTTTGTTCTGCAAACTGCAGTGCAAGTGAGAGCCTGTCTGAGACTGCTGGGAGTCCTCACCAGAGAGTAAGGGGAACTTGCCCTTGGCAGGCAGGTGAGTAGAATTGTGGATGCCTGACTAACTGGATCTGCATTGCAATTGGATGCACGTTGGAACAGTAGTGATTTGCTTCAGCACATCCCGCTCTGTTGTGATACTGCAAAACTGATGAAATAAGAGGCCTGGAGTTTCGCGGCGAATGTAGGCTAGGCCCTGCAAACTGGATATACAGTCATGTGACTGCATGACTACTTTACCATGTAGTGGTGGTCCACTTCGCCTGTGTCTCAGCATGACGATTGGGTACTATGAAATGTTGCATGGTCTCCATGGGTTTGATCATATTTTCAGGGAACCCCTTCTGCAAGGGCAACAGCAAACAGCTGTGTGTTCATGATTGGGATGTGATTGTGCTATATTCTCTCTGTACTGTGTCTCAAAACTCTCTGCCAGTATTCGACTTGATTATTCTCCCCATGTGTTTGCACTATTTGTCACTGCATTGTTCATCGCCTCATCCACTAATGCTGCAGTTGTGACGGAGCAACGCCATTTGGCATGACCAAATTCTGCATTAGAACCTCCGTAGCAGCAGAAGAATCCAGACTTGGTCAGTCAAGTCCTAAACAGAAGTTGAAGTTTATGCACTTTGTATTATATGTCTATTTAAAAAAAGTTATTTAACTTTTTCCAGTAAATATTTGGCTTTGGTGCATTTATTGGCCTTTGCAAGGAGAATCTTGAAGGCTGTAAGTGGTGCATGGACTGTTTCCTTTCTGCCAGCATGGGAAGCACGGTTGAGAAAAAGCAGGGAAGATGTGTTCCTAATGTAACCTGAAAGTAAACTCTAGTGATTATAACTTACTGTTGAGCCAAGTATCTGGCTTCTGTCAAGGTGCTTGAATTTCTGCACATCTTGGCAGAAATCAGAAGTACTTCCAGCAGTCCTTGAGTTATAACAGACACATCTCATTCCTTTTTCCCAGTGCACAAAACACAACAGTGTGTGTGTGTGCGTGTGCGTGCGCGTGCGTGGAATCCCATGAGAAGCAGCTACTAGTCTACATTTCCTGTCCTTTCTGTGTTTTTCTTCTTATGCTGTCCAAACCTGTGGTTATTTCACACAGCACTGTTTCCTGAGAGTGGCTCTAGACTTCATGCAGCAGTGTGTACATGATGTTTTTGTGTACATCATGTGTGTTGTAGGAAACCTTGAAGTGTGAATGACATAAACAGTCCTTAAACAGCCATATAATATGCACCAGAGTGCATGCACATGAGTGCATAAGGCTGCACACTCATTGCAACCACAATTGCCATATAAAGTGTGCAGATGATTCCTGTGTTGCATAAACATGTTGCGATACTGTAGGTTGGATCCAACCTCGGTCATGTTTAGAGTAGAATCAATGCAGTAAATTAGTAATGACTACAGTGCCATTGATTTCAGTGGGTCTACTCTAAGCATGGCTGTGTCTGGATCCAACCCATTGTCTATATTCCACAAATTGTAGCATGATACTCACAGATGTAGTACAACTTCTGGCTTATTCTGTGCTACATGTCTACTTAAACTTACTTTCATAGTATAACTGCACTGTGGTATAAAAAGACAAAACAAGGACTCTTACATTGGAACCTGTGCCATTCCCCAGAACATTAGGATTGCAATTTCCTATGAACTGCATCCTGTGACCTTGTGGGCCAAAAAGAGGCACACTTGTAATGAAATGTATGCATATTTAACATGTTTTCTTTCAGGCAAGGAAACACATTTGTTCTTCCAGAGATGTGTAGAATTGAGTTTTAACCTGGTCAATGCGCCAGGCTTGTGTTGAGGACTTTGTGAGAAACAGACATCAGCTAACGTTAGGTTAGTTGCAATCTGTAAACACTTGTACAGTGCACTCTGATGCATGTTTACTCAGAAGTTGTAAAGCTCAGGTTGTTTACTCTGATGTAAATGTGTGCAGGATTGCAACCTTATAAAGATTACTCCTCCTTCAGTAAAGTCATCTCCCTGCCTTATGCTAGCAGCAGTAAACTGCTCCTCTTATCTGGAAGGGAAAGCCTGCAACACCCATTGACCTAAAAATGAAGTGGATTTCTCCTGTGAGGTCCAGTCTTATCACTTATGAGTTTATAGCACCTTCCAATTATGTCATTCAGCAATAATGCTGAAGGCAAATCACAATTACTTCCATTTTACAGAGTGTAGCAGGAGAGGAAGAATGGTAGGTCAGGCTGGCATTTGGAGTCAGTTGACCCTTGCCAAGGCCTATCAAGTTCAGCACTACCCAACATGACTCTCCATATATAGGATTAATGTGAGGACCACAGAAGTGACACAGCTCTTGTTCTTTAAATTACCGGCATTTTTATTGAACACTTTAAAAACAAAACTGTAAGACAATGAAAACATCCTCTAGTGATTTGGCTCCTAAAAATTTACAAAATACTGACAGTGAAAATGATGTTGTAATTCTTATCATGATGAGCCTTCCAGACACGGGTTTAGAGTAGCCCAGTCCTAAAAGCAGGCACAACATGTGCTGGCCTAAACTGTTCCAAAACCAGGAATGATGGCTATTTGACTGTAACAGCAGAGTGGAATCTCTGGCCAAAGGGCGGCGTACTTTTGATTGCCAGGCACGTAAGCAGGGAATACTGTAACCGTGATAATCTGCTTTCAGTGTTATAGAGACATCTAGTTGGCCACTTTCATTTGTTCCCCGTTTATTACATTTGTATTCCACCCTTCTTCCAAGGAGCTCAGGATAATATGCTTGGTCCCTCCCCATTTTATCCTCCCAACAACCCTGTGAAGAAGGTTAGGCTGATAGTGACTGGCCCAAGGACACCCAGTAAACTTCATGGCTGACTGGATGCAGAAGGCTGATCCAGCAATGCTTTCTTAATATTATTTTAATACAATGTATCTTTTCTGAAACACCATGGCTTCTATGTCCTCAGCGTTTTCAGTCTTGGGGACTAAGCTTTTACCCCAACTTGCTGTATGGGTACTACTCTTAATTTATTTTACTATATATGTCTTTCCCCATGCCCCCCTCCTCTTTCTGCTTTACCTTTCTTTCCTTCTATTGGCCAGGACCCAGTATTGGGTACCAAAACGCTAGCTGAACACTAATGTACTAACCTACATTATGCATATTAGCCATTTTGCACAGAGGTATCACCCTGTATTGTTTACTCAAACCGCAGAGTTAGCAGGTTACGTTTCCTTATGACAAAAGCGGCTATAACGGAAGACTAGTTATCCATAGGGGCAGAAAAATATACAGCTACCAGGCCCATTAAATTGAACAATGCCACAATTCTGGGCACTATCACTTAAGCCTCAAGCTGCAACCATTGCCAACCCTGACAAAAAAGCATGCTTAACATTGCTCATAGCTGTGCCCCACATCAAATGTGTAACTACAACATTCACAAGTTCTTTACTCCTCCGAACACTGGCTTTTGCCTAGGTCAGAGGGGGAAGTGCTTGCCATGTCTGAATCAGCAGCAGTACGAGACTGGCATAAAATGCTTGGGGAGGCGATAGGTTGGGGTGGGCAACATGCAAACAGCATGCAGCCCCTGCTGTGCCACTAAATATTGTGGTGGCAAAAAAACTGGCAGCCAACCTCGAGAAGGATAAAAAGGTCACATTTAGCATGAAAACAAATTAAATTTGACCCTTTTACTCCTCCATGGCAGCTTGCTGCTGAAATGCAGCAGCAAACATTTTTTTTGCTGCTACTGCTGAATTTGGCACTGGCAGTTCAGTGGCAGCAGGAGGGTCTGGGGGGCTGAAAGTGGCCCCCCGGCCCTCCCAAAACTGCCCACCCCTGCTATAGGTAAATGCCAATTATGGCCTTTTGCTATCCCTATTCAGCTGCATGTGAAGACCCATCTTGCTTTGATGATAATGAGAAATACAGATTTGTAGTCTGGCCTTTGTTATGAAGAGCAGCAAGCTCTGGGGAAAGGGCCAGTTAGACTGCCAGAGTCCTGGACATGCAGCCCTGATCTGCCCTCTGAAATTCCTTGAAAGGAGATGGCCCACTTAAAAGCCTCCCCAGGTTTAAGATCACAGAGAATAACCAGGTTGAACTTGGCTCAAGTCGCCACCTTCAGCTGTCAGGATTATGGAACGACAAACTCCCCAAGTGTCAACAAAAACTGAATCCCAGTGCAGGCACAAGCCAAGGAAAGAAGTAGTCACTTGATTATGGACATCACATGCTGGGTGCTTGGATGAAGGCTGGGCCAGATTGAGATGATTTCTTTAAAGCCTGTGTCAGAGCAGAGCAAGTGCTTGGACCTAGAGTGCAGGGGTCATACACATTTGGTCTACAGCTTTATATACAAGTTCTTCCTGAATTCCAGGGACCAGAGAGAACTCCAGTAAGACAGGTACATATGCATGCAAAAGCAGGCTTTTAAGCAGCTGATTGCCTATTGGGAATAACAATGGCCTTTAGGCCAGTGGTTTTCAAAATGGGGTGGGGGGCAGTGCCCTACCTGCTCAGGGAGGACACACGTTTCCTGGCAGGGAGAAGATCTTGCAGCAGACAGAGCCAGAGGTGCATTCCTCCCAGCAGCAGAGGCTTTAGCATGGCAGCATTCTTTGCCAACTGTGGAAGCTGCAACAAGGCAGGGAACACTTTCAAAAGAAACTACCCGGATTCTATATTCGTATGCTGCTAAGACGCAAGTTTTCAGTTTAGATTTTCCGGGCAAGGATCAGGAAAAAGGTGGGAGAGTGTGGAAAACTAAGTGCAGGGTAACAGAGAGCCATGGCCTAAAGTGGGGAGCAGACTAGCCCACTGTCCATCAACATTTTGGTCTGAGAGCGCAACAGATGATGCCCGTAAGCTTACACGCATTTCTTCATCACTCTAAGCACTCAATTGCCGCCTTCAAAATGGAACCTACCGTTCTCGGGGTGGCAGCCCACATCCATGTGTGATGCCCCTCTGGGCTATTCATGGTGCTAATTCCATCCAAGGAAGGGCTTTGTCTATACAACACAATCTGCTTTTGGAGGCAGCCAAAGGGATCACAGACTTCCCGTGTGGACGGCACACGGGGAAATTGCGTTAGATCTGTTGCAGAGCCTTGTGGCAATGAAAAGGCAAATGGATCTGTGACCGCAGCAGCTTTTGCAGTCTCCATCAGATGCATGAAGCGTTCCCCTAGGGCAGAGGCAGGCACCTTCCAGATGTTTTGGATTACAATTCTCGTCAGCCCCAGCCAGCAAGGCCAATGGTCGGGGATTATGACCATTGCCTAAAACATTCCCCTGCCCTACTGTTTACAATTTATCTGTCTCCTCTGGCTGCAATCCTAAACTCACTCCCTTAGAGAGGAAGTCTCATTCAGTGCTGTGGAACTTACTTCTGAATAAACCTGCTTAAGATTGCAGGCGCTCGGCTCATATCTACCTGAATGTGAGAAACACACACACAAATGGTGAGGGTAACACTCCCTGCTTCTGATTAAGTAAGTTTTGGCTCTGGTTTATGTCGCAATAAGCTATAAGATGCTACAGGACTCTTGCACGGAGATCTTTGAACGTAAATAGCAGCGACGTCTGCGTGCGTGAGCAAGGGATGGGAGTGGGGAGGAGACAGGAGGTAGTTATATTTGCAGAAAACATAGAGCAGATACTTGGCCGGCCTACATCCTAGAGGCATATGCTGACTATAAGTTGTTACAATACAGGGTGACCCCCTTTAGTGTGCAGCCCGGTTTGTTGAAGTCAGCTGGAGCTATGGCTCTCCAGACGACCTTCTCTGCGGGGCGCTTGCTTGTGGCGCACTAGCCGGGACTGCCTTATGTTGATCTGTGGGGAGGTGAGCTGAGAGTTCAATGGCCGTGCCTTGGCAGCAAAGGGACTGGACTAGCTTGCCATAATGGGTCTGTTGCGATTCTCTGAGAAACTTTTTTTCTTTTAACATTGGCGTATGTTGGACTGTAAACAGGCTGGCTACAAAGGATCGGCCCAGATTCTAAGATCCCGTTGCCTGGGACAAGAGGGCGGACAAACCTCCCATCGTGTGTCAACGCAAGCAAAATGCAATGCTCCCTTCTCTGCCTAAAGACTCGTGAGGAAGAGGGACAAGGCAGCTGCCCCAGAGTCTCAAGTGGGCTGCTGCTACTTTAAATGAGGGTGCCCTCTTCTCCTTCCAGGCACAGGACACCATCGACTCCTGTGCCCTTTCTTCTCTTCCGGGTCGCAGGGCATGCAAGGCCAGGGGGGATCCTCCAGATCTTTAGACATCTAGGCTGAAGCCAGAGAGTGTCAACTTTTGCCTCTCCGGGGCAGAGAATCTGGACTTGCGCTGCAGCGGCTGATGGCACTCGGGGTCGGTCAGAGGCGGGTAATGCTGTCTGTAGCACAGGTACGCAAATACAAGGCCCATTCCCGAACCAACCAGCACATCTTAGAGGGAAACAGAAGAGGAAAGGGTGCAAACATCATTTCAGCCAGGGCTGGCTTGCAATGACACTTAATCAGTGCACCGAAGTGCTATTCTTAACTAAATCCCATGTATCTAATTGTCCAGCTCCAGTTTGAAAGGTGCTTGTTCTGGGAGCAAATCCAACTTAAAAAAAGGGAGGGGGGAGAATATCCTCCCAAACATAGAAAGCTGCGGTATACCAGGGCAAGACCACCTTTTCACTTAACCTGGTATTGTTTACTTTGACTGGCAACAGCACTCAAGGTCTCTCTTAGTTACTACTCCTAGTTACTCCTACTAGTAGTTACTACTCCTAGTTACTCCTACTAGTTACTAGTAGGAGTTACTAGTATAGTAACTAGTAACTATTACTACTAGTTATTCTTAGGAGGAGTACTAACTAGAAGTACTATTCCTACTTTACTGTAGGGTAGTAACTCCTACAGTAGTTACTACTGTCACTACTCCTAGTGACTGGTCCTCTATCCCTGTATTACACTGGAAGTATAATGCAGCTTGCCATCCACACCCTGAACAGCTAAACTCCTACCAGGCCATTACTCCCAGAAGTAAGTAATAGAAGCAGAACCCATAGCTCAGTGATAGAGCACATCACTGAACTATGGCTCCCCCTTCCATTACTTATACAACCAAATGCTATCGTGTATCTTCCCTCTTAACAGGAGTGCTCATGTAGCGGTATCCAGCCAGACATGCTCTCCTCTGAGATACTTCATTCTACCCCTTCCTCCATTTTTCTTTTCCAACTGACCCTCAACACCCTGTGGCTACTAAGCATGCTCAGTCTTCATTGGGGTTTATTTGTGGGGGGCAAGGAGGAGGGAATTATTTTTTAAAAACATAATTTGCACTTCTCCAAATCCTTGGTGTTCCTTCAAGCATGCCAATACCTCTTGTTTCTCAGTGGCCTCGACTTGGTTCTATTTCTGTCGGCACTCACTACCCAAGTTTGCTATTAGAGGGAGTGATGCTTTGCATGCAGAACGCCCCAGGTTCAATCTCTAGCATCTCCAGTTAAAAGGATCAACTATCAGGGCTTAGGAAAGGCCTCTGCCTGAGACCCTTGGAGAGCTCCTGCCAATCAGAAATGTCGATACTAGGCTAGCTGGACAAATAGACTGAACTGGTACAAGGCAGTTCCCAATGTTGTGGAGTGAAGCGAGGCTGGCCAATTAGCAGCCTATAAACAACATCTGATTTTATTGGCCATTGTAACTATATCAGCAAAGAGTGCTCTAAGCATGCACAAAAGAGGGCAGAAGAGTAAGCCAAGATCAATTGTTTACCAGCTCCAATGAGGGCAGGAATGCCTTAAGTTCTTCCTCTGTCCTTAGGTGGTGGTTCTCCCATGTACTCAAGGCCATTTGCTCGAGAAACACTCCCCCTTCTTTGAAAATGACAGTGCCAGCACAGCAAGGGATAGTTTGGCCCCTGAGAAGCTTGGCCAGCCCACCCACCCCCACACCTTATATATTTGACCAACCATGGCTTAAAAGTGGGCTTGCATTTACTAGACTACGGCCAACCTCCACCTCTTACGCCAGGGGTGGGCAACTTGCAGGTCACAACATTTGGAGGGCCACAACTCTTGTCGGCACTAGCCAGAATAGCCAGTGGTGAGGTATGATGGAAGCTGTAGGCCAAAACTTCCGGAGGGTCGCCCCATCAAGGCTTCACTCACCTTGCCAATGATGCTTGTAATCACAGGTGCGGGACAAAGCGATGAGCATTGCAACGAAGAGGGGTGCTAAGAAGGCACAGAGACGCCAGGACTGCCCACGCCCACCAGGCGCAAAGCAGTGGAGCTTTCCTGCTACGTAGAAGGAGCCAAAGGCAAGGCCAGCAAAGGCAACTGGAAGACAGGAGGGATCACCGTGAGACCCAACAATGCAAATTGCCACCATTGTCCTTAACAACAGGTCCCTGTAAGCCCGGGGAATGAGTAGTCCCTATATCTGCACAGGCTGTGGAAAAGCCTGAGCTTGGAATATGGCTAATTAGAAAACATATCACACAAAAGCTGCCTTATACCAAGTCAGACTTTGTCCCTCGAGTCCAGTATTGTCTACTACTACAAAAGTGGGCAACTTGCAGTCCTCCAGATGTCTTGGCCTACAATGCTTGTCAGCCTTAGGCAGCATAGCCAATGGTGAGGGATCATGGGAATTGTACACCGAAACATCTGGAAGGCCACAAGTTACCCACACCTGGCTTGCTATGACTGGCAATGGCTCTCCAGGGTCTCTAGCAAAGGGTCTTTCCCAAACTGGAGATGCCACGGACTGAGCCTGGAACCTTCTGAGTGAAAAGCATGTGCTCAGCTGCTGAGCTATAGGCTGGGTTCACATAAGACGACAAGCTAGAGTACGGGTTGAGTGTGGGTTGTTGTGTTGTGTGAACCCAGCTGTGCTAACAAACCATGGTTTGTTAACCACGAATAACCCACAGTTCACAACCCAACAACAAACTATGGGTTCTCTTCATGGGTTGTTTGTGGTTAACAAACCGTGGTTTGTTAGCACGGCTGGGTTCACACAACACAGCAACCCATGATTCAATGGCAACCCATACTCAACCCGTATTCTGGCTTGTCATGTTGTGTGAATCCAGCCATTGTGTCTCCCCCTTAAGGCAGCTCAGGAGAATCACCTAGGAACCCCACCTATGCTGCCTTGAGTTCCACCAAGGAAGATGGAGGTTTTACATGTAATAATAAAAGTAAAATTAATTAAATGTAATATTAAAAGCTAATTAAAGTTGCACTTTTTAAAGGATCATGCAGAGGGGCCCTGGTGCTTGCTTTCCTCTGCAGTTTGCGGCATGGCTCGTTTGCCAAAGACGCCTGCAGTTCCTCCTTTCTGAAGTGCACCTGCTCTCTGCACAGACTGATCTGTGGAGGGCAGGAGGATGGTTGACCCTGCCTCTTACTATGTTCCATCCGAATGATTTTATGGCTCTGGTTCCAGAGGAGGAGCTGAACAAAGGCTCAGAGATTCTCTGTCTGCCTCGCTCACTCAGTGCCCTTTTGAAGATACACCCTTCGGAGATCTGGGAGGAGCCAATGAACGCACCCCAGATCTATCCACACGCCACCTGCCTAATCTATCCCACCTCTGTGGAATGCTTCCTGGCCCTGGCAGCAACCCACAAAGACGAACTTGTGTACTCACACGAAGAATGTCCACTGGGGAAGCTCTTGCGCCCTTCGGTCACTACTTGCGCATCGCCCGTGCACAGCAGCTGAAGGGTTTCCCGTCCGTCTGGAAAGCAGCGGTAGAAGAAATCGGGGCGAGGCCTAGAGCGAGGATGAGAAGCAATGGATGAGGCTCCACAGTGCAAGAGAGACTAAGGAGAGGAAGGGGCTGAGGGGACCATGGGAGCGGCAGAATCTCCGGTTGTGTGCCTACGTCCAGAAGCCTAGGGACCCAGTGACTCCCTGCAGGCTCCAGAAGTACCGGTGCCTTCTACAACCCATCCTGGGGGAGTCTAACAAGCAGTGCCTTTGCTTGACTGAGGGTTGCTTGGGGAAGGTAAAACAAAACTCCAGAAGAGACGCCCAGAAGAGACTAGGCAAGAAGGTCACACTGGTTTGCCTGGAATGGCACAGGATGCCAGTGGGAGGTGGATGGCATCAACACAGCTTTCAGCAGCCATGTTTACCTCAAGACACCATTGTTTTAGGCCTGGTCCACAGAATGCAACAGAATGAGGTGGTAAGGTATATTGGTTAGAGTGTTAGACTTGGACTCGGGAGATCCGGGTTCTAGTCCCCACTCGACCACAAAGCTCACTGGGTGACTTTGGGCCAGTCACTGACTCTCAGCCTAACCTACCTCACAGGGTTGTTGTGAGGATAAAATGGAGAGGAGGATTATATAAGCCGCCTTGGGTTCCTTGCAGGGGAAAAACGGCGGGATATAAATATAATAAATAAATAAATATTAGGTGATGGTTGAACGGATGTATCATTTCAGGCTGAAGATGTCAGGGGGTGGGGAGGAAATCACATTACTGAATGCTCCCCTATGACGAAAAAAAATGTCAATGTAAGTAGAAAGCTAGCACAGCTGGGCTAGAACCGCTCTCCTTGATATACAGTAATACCTTGGATTGCAAGTAACTTGGTCTGAGAGCGTTTTGCAAGACAAGCAAAAAAAATTTTTTAATTCTGACTTGATAAAGGAGCAAGGTCTTGCAAGACAAGTCGTAGGGATGTAACCGCTCGCCTCGAGCGGGCGTAGCGGGGCAAAATCGGCCCTGCTCACGCCTGCCAGAGACTCGCTTTGATATAAGAGTGTTTTGGATTACAGGCACAGTTCCGGAACGAATTATGCTTGCAATCCAAGGTATTACTGTACTCATTTTCTGCTATTGGGGGAACATTCCACATGATGGGAGTATTCAAAATAGCACACACACTGCAGTCTGAAGTGATTCAGTCCACTCTGCCACCTCATTTTGCTGCACGGGTAGACCAGGCCTCTGCAACTGGCAGTCAAAATGTAAATGTACGCTCTCTGCAGAAATACCAAAATAGATGCAGAGAGAGAGAGAGAGAGAGAGGATCTTACCTGCCCACGGCCAGCTTCACAGCATTGGTGAAGACACCATTCAGGGTTAGAGCCAAGCTGGCAGCTGGAGAAAAGAGGAGCACACAGCAGCAACATCATCCTCAGCATCTTTACTGATTCAACCCCGATCAGGCCTATAGCCAGATATTTTTATGGTGAGGGGGGCTACCTAAGGTGGAGGGAAATCACTGCAGCTCAGCCGGAGCATGAATGCAAGGGAGCCTGATAATATGTTTAAAGTGATTGAATTGTGCTTCATAGTAATAAAATGACATTTAACTTCCCAAAATTTAAAAAGTTAAGGGGCTACTGACTGTGAGCTATCCCAGCGCTTTTGCTCTCATGGGCCCAAACACTGGAAGGTGCAAGCAAGTGGGTGCTCCCAGGCTCAGGAACTCCTTGCCAAGGGAGGCCCATGTGGCCTCGTCTCTGATGACCTGTCGGCAGGCAAATACATTTTCATTTAGGCCTTTGGCCTGCAAGCTGACCTGTAAGTATGTTGTAATTAGCTTTATCTAGCTTTTGATCGATCTAATTGGAGTGTTTTACCTGCCATGTTCTTGTTTTTTACTTTGCACTTTATTGCTATTTTATTGCATATTATATTTGTATTATTGCCATCAGCCACTGAGCGTCATTTATTGGAAAGGCGCAATGCAAATTTAACAAACTCTAAAATTTAGATTTCCAAATATAAATAGTACAATCAGCATGTTCCAGATTTCTCAGTTACAATCATCTTGACTCGGTTTCATTTCGGAGTGCTGTTCCAGAGCGCTAGTGTGGTGTAATGGTTAGAGCAGTGCTCCTGGGTCCCCAAGACTGATCTGTCAATTCCCAGCATGACGACTCCTACAGCTCAGTGCTACCACTTCAGCTCGAACCTCCTGCTAACCCCAGTCACGCTGAGCTCACCTAAACATGCTTCTCGTGTGTCCTCTTGATCGGTGTTCATGAAGAATTTGGCCAGGAGAATCAAGACCAGGGGAGACAGAAAGGAAATGGCCTGGGAACAAGATGGCAGAGACAGAATCAGAGGCACATCGTGAATGGCAGCAAAACACAGCTACATAAGAGAAAAAGAAAAATGGGTATGTATTTTTTCTTAAGTTCCCAATGTGCTTCTACATTCATTATTTTCCAAGGGAGGCAGACTTTAAAGAGTGCAGGCTTTTTTTCAAAGACATTTGCCACAGCTGCTTCATTCCTCAATGCCTTGGGAAAGCAGCCCTCCACGCTTTTAGCGAAGCGTGAGACGGTAACAGATTCATCACTGGATCTTCTGCGGTTTCCCCAAAGTGTAAATGCAGCCACCCGGGGGAGGGACATGGCTCAGACTGGGACCACAGCACTGGAGAAGGGCTGGGTGGGTGTTAACTGTTCTCTCCTGTGCCATTTTCTCAATGAGAGCTGCCTTTTAAACAGACTAGCTGTGGGACAAACAGTAGCCTGCATGGGGGGATGGCAGAGAAGAGCGATTTGGATCAGGAAAACCTGCAGGGCACATAGAAGCTCCGGAGTAGATGTATATGACCATAACAATTTAACATAACACTCTGGTGACAGATTTGAAGCAACATCTGCTTGCAAAAAAAAAAAAAAAAGTGCACACAAACAGAGCCTAAAATGCCCGAGATGAATGGTTGAAACAAACTGATACTTACAAACATGGGCTTGGCTGGTACATGGTCAGATTCTATGTAGGGGTTTTTATAGAGCCACATTTCTTCAGGCTGTATAATTCGCTGGAACGGAGGCAGAAGTTCAGTGAACCTAGAGAAAGCACAGTCCAGTGACTGGGTGATGGGGCTTCCTCCAAGTATGATCACGGCGGGTAGATTTGACTTGCGAGATTTATAGACTGCTTTTCAGCAAGTGTTTTCAAAATGGCTTGCAATGCCAATTTTGCTATATCAGTTAAAAGCATTTTCATCAAACAACTGAAATACCTGCTTAAAATAACTATAAAATGGATGCACTGAGGTTGTGTTGTTACATTAGCTCCAACCATATGGAACATGGCAAGCCGCCTTATACGGAGCCAGACCCTTGGTCCATCTAGCCCAGTATTGTCGACATGGACTAGCAGTGCCTCTCCGGGGTTTCAGTCAGTTTTTCCAGCCCTGCTTGGAGACACCAGTGATCAAACCTGGGACCTACTACATGCAGATCATATGCTCCGCCACTGAGCTATGCTCCCTCCCTTGTGGGAAAGCTGGTTTCTCCCAGCCGGATACTGAGCTCACAGAGCGGCTGGGTTCAGACAACACAATAACCCACCCTCAAGGGTTGAGTATGGGCTGAGTGTGGGTTGTTGTTGAACCATGGGCTAGCGTGTTGTCTGAGCCCAGCTGCGCTAACAAGCCATGGCTTGTTAATCACGAACAACCCATGAAGAGAACCATGGTTTGTTGTTGGGTTATGAACTGTGAGTTGTTGATTTATTTATTTTATTTATTTATTTATTATATTTATACCCCGCCTTTTTTCCTGCAAGGAACCCAAGGCGGCTTACATAATCCTCCTCCTCCTCTCCATTTTATCCTCACAACAACCCTGTGAGCTAGGTTATGCTGAGAGTCAGTGACTGGCCCAAAGTCACCCAGTGAGTTTCATGGCTGAGTAGGGACTAGAACCCGGATCTCCCGAGTCCCAGTCCAACACTCTCACCACTATGCCACACTGGTTTGTTCATCATGGTTTGTTATCTGGGCTGGGCTCAGACAACACGATAACCCACGTTTCAGCAACAAGCCATGGTTCAATGACAATCCACACTCAACCCATACTCAACCCTTGAGTGTGGGTTATCGTCTTGCCTGAACCCAGTCAGTGTTTGATTCCACCCTTAGGGCATTGGATTCACCATTCCAACAGATCATCTCCCCCGGACATATGCACATTCCCCCATCTACATGATGGCTGATAAGATGAGCATAACCTACAACATCTATGGCTGGCTTCCCGCTGGTTGTGACCTGCACATTTAGACCACCCAGACATGCCTTGCATCCTAAGGGTTAGAAAGGAGGATGCCAAACAAGCTTCTCAGAGCAGGGAGTTCCACAGCTTGGAGAGCTGGCCTGTTTCAGAGGGCAACCTGGTGCTCACCAGTTGTTCTTGTACTCCAAACCCCCCATCAACCCTGACCATTAGCCATGCTGGGTTGGGTTGATGGGAGTTAGGAGAGTCCAACACCAGGAGAAACCAGGTTGCTTACCCCTGTAGAGGGTTGAATTTTGACTTGGCTTTACATTTCAAGCAGAGCAATCCTATGGCCCCTAGACTGCATCTAGAGGGCCATAGGATTGTTCAGATTCCCAGCTCCAGGGTCAACAAAGAGCTCCGACCTTGGAGCATAGGATCCCCCTCCCCACCCCTCACAGCCCAGCGCAGGAAGAGCCGTGTCGCCTGCATCTCTGAGGTCGTAAGACCGACCTCAGAGAAGGGGTGACGGGCATTCCGGGCGGAGGGGGACCGCCAGGATACAACATATCCTGGCGGCGCTCCAGCCTCCTTTCCTCCCTGTCCAAAGCACCTCAGCTAGGTGGGCAAAATTGGCCATCTAGTTGATTTGCAGGGTGAGAGGAGCAGGGAGGCAAAGATGATCTCTGTGTTCCTCCTGCCCGGCATAGGATGCCTGTAATCCTCCGAGTTCGGGGGCTTATGGCCGGGCATCCCCATTGGATTATGCCCTAATTGTGCAAGAACCAATGAGCTTGCCTTGGACAAGTCAGCATTCTCTGGGCCTGTCTCTATGATCAGGTGTGTGTGTGTGTATGTGTACACGCTGCATCCATATTTATTGTGCATGGTCCATACGAGTTTCCTTTGAGACTGTGCTTTTGTTGAGATGTTTTAGCACTTTCTAAACAAATATTTTGTACCTATGAAAACGTGATTTCCTGTACTTGGCACTTTTGAGGAACTGGCTGCTGACTATTTATTAATACCTGACTGCACTGGAAAGTTTTGCCGTATCTGATTCTGGCTTATGTATTTTCAGAACTGATAATTAATATCCAGTTGAAACTGTGTTTTAACGACTGCTTTTGGCTGTTTTGTAATGAATTGATGCAATGTGCATGACACAGTCACTCCAAACCACAATAAACAACCAGTAATCATGCATCTAATTTATACATTAATTTAAAAAAATAATAATAAACAAATGGATTTTAAAATGTGAAACGTTTTGGCAAAATTTATAAACTGCATGCCCAATAGCTGGTTGTTTATTGTGGCATTTTATAACAAATTTAAAATGTTACACTGTTGTGAAATGGATTGGTTATTTGGATTGCAGTATTATGTTTTGAAAGGAACTGGGACTAGAGACTGTGTGTTGCAATGATGCTTTGATATGCATTCCTTTGACACTCGTTCCTGTTCTTGTGTTATGAGCTGCTTTGGACACATCTGTGCAGAAAAGCAGCATATATGAGTCATCATCTCTGTGACAGAACTAACACACGCCCACGATTTTGAAATTCTATTTAAATAAATAAAATATACCATCAGAACAGGAGTTGGGTGAGGGTCGTGCAAGGAATAAAACATGTCCTTTGTCCGATCACAAGGGAAGATCCTTGGAGTCTGCCACCCCACCCTCCTAAATTGGGGGGGGGGAGAGAAATGTGTCTGTCTTGCTACAGAGTGCCAAAAAGGTCATATTCCACTTGCAAGCTAAATTTGACCTTCTTGGCACTCCATAGTATTACAAATGCCATTTCCCCCAATTTTTAAAAATTATTATTCATTATATTCAGCCGACTGTGGCCCGTGGGAGTGGGGGAGGTCTGTGTGTGTGTGAAAATGGCCCCCAGACCTCCTAAAATTGCCCACCCCTACTAGATACCATCCTGCCCATGATTTGGATCATCAGGGGAGGCTTTTTACCAAGTACCTCGGTTACGTTGTGTGTCAACAAGGGAAAGAGAGCCTTCTTGGTTGTGGCACCCTGACTGTGAAATATCTCCCCCCCGGCGGTATGACTGGTGCCAACATCACAGTTGTTTTGGCACCTGCTCAAAGCCTTCCTTCTCTGTCTTTGTCATGATGATATGACTTGAGTGTTTTTATTGCGCTGTCTGTTATTTTGATCATATGTGTACACCGCCTCGGTATCCAGAAGTCTGAAGGGCACTTTTCAAAGGTTTTAAGAAAATAAATAAATAACATTGCAATTTTTCTCTCTAGCACTGCAGCTGTATGGACATGAATCTGATCAAACCTCTAAAACTGTTGGCTTGCTCAATCATAACTAAATCAATTAAGAAGATAATTGGACATTTATGAAATTAGCAGGAATGTGGAGTTCATTCCCACTAGCCTAACTGGAGAAAGATGAGGCTGTGACATGGGGAAATTTCCCCCGTGCTGTGGGAACACATTGTATTTATTCATACCAAGGCTACTAGAAACCTTCTATCTTTGCACGCTCGGCCCTGGACTCTGGACCCTGCTTGTTCAGTTGACAAAGCTGCTGCTGAGACTGCTACCAAAACAAACAGCGTCAGCATGGATGAAATATGGGAGCGTCTAGTCCTGCCTTCTCCAAGCTGGTGCCCTCTCGATGTGTTGGGACTGCAATTCCCATCATTCCCAGCCAGCATGGCCATTCCTCTCGTTATGGTAACCTGTGGGACTGAGGAAGCTCCACCAATCAGGGGCTCCCAGTAGTGCGAGGGCCAACAAAGAAGCTACATTATGGAAGGGCCAGGCAGGGGACACTCCCATGATGTATCAGAGACAAAGACCCATCTCTGAATGATGGCCACTGACCCAATGTGCTCTTCTAATGGGACTGCCCAGGAGCTCGAACAAGTCCCGCATTATACCTGCTGCAGTAGTGACGCCATGTGGAAAGAGGCATGCAAAATGTAGCCCTACAGCAGTGGTAAGCAAACTTTCAGCATGGCCCCCCAAATTTGGCAATTTTAGAAACTGTCATGGACTCCACCACAAAATGGCTGCCATGGGAGGTGTGGCAAAGGACAAGTAACCAACCCAAAAGACTTGAGTACAAGGCAGTGGGAGGGTCTAAGCCTCAATATACTAAACAACTTCTTTAAACCCACAGTTTTTTGCACCAACAGAAACCTATTTAACAGTGATCTCAGCTGCCAGTAAGAAAATGTGTTTTTTTTTGTGTTTTTTAAGTGGGCACTTTTCTGGGCTCCAAGAAAGTTGTCCAGGAGTGCACAGGTGCCTGCAGGCCCAATATCTTGACTACCTCTGCCCTAGAGTTAAAGTTCATCTCTCACAGTTGCATCCAGGAACCTAACAGGCTCAATATTTTCCATGTGCATCGAAAGTATATTGCATGGCAATAGTGGCCAGGAATTAAAGCCAGAAATAATTTACCCAAGACAGCAATTCCTGTTTAACAGGCCCACACACGTACACACCAATTCTTCAGGCAGGTGTCTATTGTACATATAAGGTAAGCCATGCCCACTCTCATCATCCCATGCTGAGATGCAAATAGCCATGCTGGCTGGGGATGATGGGAGTGTTAGTCCAATACATCAGGAGGGTGCCAAGTTGGGGAAGGGTGTATTAATATGTGTAAGGGCATCCTAAGTACATTACATGCGACAAGGCCCATAAGATGCAATAATAGCACAGGCATGCATCTATTATATGTATGAGGGCATCTTAGATGGCCTTTGGCTCATATATTACATAAGATACGGTCTCTCTCAAAGGAGACAGAGCCTTGTTTATTTAACTTCACCCCTACTGGAGGAGAAGGCTATCAATGGCTACTAGTCCTGATGGCTATATGCTTCCTCCAGGATCAGAGGCAGTATGCCTATGTGCACCAGTTGCTGGGGAACACAGGCGGGAGGGTGCTGTTGCAGTCATGTCCTGCTTGTGGATTTCCTGTGGGCAGCTGGTTGGCCACTGTGTGAACAGAATGCTGGACTAGATGGACCCTTGGTCTGATCCAGCATCAGGGCTCTTCTTCCTGTGAGGACCATAACATTATCATGCCTCACAGAGAGGTCACTTTGCCTGGGGGCACCTCAAACCTGGAGCTGGCCTTGAAGCCATAGTGGAGCATAGACAAGCGGCTCACCAAAGTGCTTCAGGACAATCTTACTAAAGACTTCCAGCACATCAGCATCCGCTACCCCCAGGAAGGTGTGGATATCTGCCTCCAAGAGGCCTGAAGCCACAGAGTGCATGGTTGCATATTATTTAAAGTATTTATATGCTGCCTTTAAGGGCTATGTAGACCTCCAAAGGTAATTTACACAATAAGATCATCATAAAAACAGACCAGAGAGATTTAAAAAAAAACAAAACACAATAAATAACAATGGCAACAATCCAACAATACTATCAAAATCAAAAAATACAATAATAAAAAAGCAGCATTTTAAAAAAAAGATTTAAAAGCCTGGGCCAACTTCAGATTAATCAGAAAAATGCAGATGTGAACAACTAGGCTTTAAACCCTATTAAAAAACATACGGGAGGGGGCGCTAAGTGAATTTCTTGTAGGAGGGAATTAAGCGTGATGGGGCCACTATCGAAAAGACCCTGTCTCCTGTGCCCTCCAGTTTGATGGACCTTCCTGGCAGACCTGTGAGCAGGACCCTGGAGGTTGACCGCAGGTACCATGTAAATCCTGTGTCATGCAGAAATGTCATTGTCCCTCAGTTGATTTTCCTGTGCGCGCTGAAATATCAGAATCAGCCCTTGACAGTGGGCCCCTACTGCATAGATATATGTGAGGACATCGCTGGACTTCTTTAGACCACACAGAGAGCCAGTGTGGCGTAGTGGTTAGAGTGTGGGACTGGGTGGGGACTTGGGAGATCCGGGTTCTAGTCCCCACTCGGCCACGAAGCTCACTGGGTGACTTTGGGCCAGTCACTGACTCTCAGCCTAACCTACCTCACAGGGTTGTTGTGAGGATAAAACGGAGAGGAGGAGGGTTATGTAAGCCACCTTGAGCTCCTTGCCGGAAAAAAGGCAGGATAGAAATATAATAAATAAATAAAATACATGAGCTACAATACGGTACATATATTATATGCATATAATATGCATTATATGAGGATAAAATGGAGAGGAGGAGGAGGATTATGTAAGCCGCCTTGGGTTCCTTGCAGGAAAAAAGGCGGGGTATAAATATACCGTAATAAATAAATAAGTACAGCAAAGGCAGGCATTGATTCTAATGCATGCCATCGTAGACTTTTCCTGCAGCCCATATGTTACATGTACTACAGCCGAGGCAGCTGCCCTTGATCCAGATATTATTTACAACACGGCCCCTATATTACAAGCAATACTACACAGACTGCCGCCTACCCTATGTATGAGCCTCGGGCCTTTCTATTACGTGCAATACAGCAGAGGCCGGCAACTATCCTGTGCATGAATGAGGATATCACCCAACTTGCCGGAAGGCCGCGTATCTTCTATGCAGCGCTGCCGTAGCACCGGCCTTGAAAGAGAAACCGATCGCTACATGCATTACGGTACAGCCTAGGCAAACCCACCCACCCCCGGGGGAAAAACACACATGCACAAAGGAGGGAACTCCCCGCCCCGCTTTCTTCACCTAATACGCATGTTATACGCATATCACTGCGGATCCCGAGAATGGATGCGGGGACCGTGTATTACAGGCATTACGATCCTGTGCAGGGATGATGATGACGACGACGACGACCACCTCCTCCCCCACGCCCCGCTTTGCACTCACAAGAAGAGCCCCAGCAGCAGCGCGCGCACCCCCACTTCCAGCAGCAGCGCGAGCCCCGCCCGCGGGACCCGCCGCATCCTCCGCCCGTGCAGTCGCAGCAGCCGCGCTGCTCCTGCCACCCGAGGCTCCGCCCACTCTCGGAGGGGGAAGGGGCGGGATCTCCCCCACCACCCCCTTAGAGGGGTGTGTTTGTGTGTGTGTGTGTGTGTGTGTGTGTGTGTGTGGAGAGCTGCGGGGCGTGGTTGCTGCTCCGGTGGGCGGAGAGGAACAGTAGATTTTTAAGATGATGATGATGATGATGATGATGATGATATGGAGGGGCTGTAGGTAGCTCAGTGGTAGAGCATATGCTTTGCACGCAGAAGGTCCCTGGCTCTGTCTGCAGGGTAGGTAGGGCTAGGAAACAACCCTGCCCGAAATCCTGGAGAGCTGCTAGCAGTCAGTGTTGACAACGCTGGGCCAGGTGGAGTCAGGGTCTGACTCGGTAGAAGCCAGCTTCCTATTGTTATTTGTAGCAGTATTAGCTTTGGAGAACAGAATAGGATACACCTGGTACCTAAAAAGTAGTAAAAGTAAAGGTCTAGTCAGAGGTGGTGTTAGGGGGCGGCCCACTAGGGCTGGAGCCCTGGATCTTTCATTTGGAGCCCTGAAAATCTCTGGGAGGCCATCTGCCCCACCACCCTGCTGTCCATGGGCACTTGCTGAAATGAAGGTACGGTGGGCCCTGGATTAGCCGGCTTTCCCCTCCTACCCCCCTGCCTTGAATCTTTCTGCCTGAGGTTTTTTTTTTCTTTCTGAAATCAGATGCCCTCCTCTCCCCTCTCCATACATCCCTTTTTACTAGGGGTGTCCTTAGGAGACAGGGTCTTTTACAGAATTTAGAGTAATGAAAATTAGCATATGCAAATTTGTGCCTCCCCCCCTGAGCCCCAGATCTTTTCACCCCTGGGTCTAGTGAATATGCTCGGAGACAGTTTTCCACAGTGAGAGTGCCACCACAGAAAAGGCCCTGTCTCTGGTAACGTCAGCAGAGGATCATAATGAATCAACAGGTTCATATAGGGAAGTGCCATCTTCACTGTCCCTACTCGCTGTTCCTTTCACCATCTGGGCCGAGCCCCTCGCCTCCCAGAGGTCATCTGAACCAACTGAGAACCAACTAAGAACAGGCCTGTGGCTTACACTGGCTCAGCTTGTCTGAGCGTGGAAAGCTAAGCAGGGTCAGGCCTGGTTATTACTTGGATGGGAGACCCCTCCTCTAGTTTCCTGCATTGAGCAGCGGGTTGGACCCGATGGCCTTGTAGGCCCCTTCCAACTCTATGATCTATGAAATCTATGAAACTGCCCTGTGAGGAAGAGCAGGAGGACGATGTGCCCTGTGGGGTGCTGGTGTCATCTGGGGCCCCCTGAACCTCTCCTGCCATGGCAGGATGTGGGACTGAGGAAATGCCGGCAGATTCCAGCAAGGCCGGCAGATTCCAGCAAGGCCCCATGCAGCCAAGGCTCCACCCTGTAAGCTCAACATTTGGCTACATCCATCCACTGATAAGACAGTGTTATGCTTTTAGGAGCTTTAGGACTTTTTCCTGTCTGAACATGCATAGGATTGCACCTTAAAGCACTTACTGCCAATAACTAGGCCTTAGGAGAGGCATTTCAACCTTTTAGAATGGGGAAAAAATGGCACATAACCCAGGAAACCACCAAATAATTGGGGGTGGGCGCAGGGGTAGGAGTGTGGCCTTCTAGGGAACACTGGAGGACCCCAGGAAGGCCAGCTTTGGCCCCTGGGACTGAAGTGCCCACCCCTGTTTTTTTGGGATGGTATTCCATAACTGGGGGCCACCACCAAGATGGCCCCTCTCCCTGACAGCCACCTGTTTCACTTCGCTTGCCAGAGGTACTAATCATGACGGCGATATGCAGGCTCCAGGTTTTAGAGGCAGCATGCCTGTTAGTATCAGTTGCTTAACAGTCGGAGAGGGCAATTGCCTTCATGCCCTGCTTGTGGTCTTCCCAGAAGCATCTGGTTGGCTACCATAGGAAACAGGATGCTTTATTAGATGGTCTGATCCAGCACTGCCCTTTTTATGTCCTTACTGAAGAGCACGCTCCATGAGGCTGAACGGTTCCTGTGTGTGTGTGTAGACTACTGTACAGCACAGCATACTAATCTGTGCAATCATTTCTTTGTGCAGGCAGTGTCAAATTTCCTCTCCTCTAAAGAATGTTTTCCATGCGTATTCCCCAATGGGAATCATTCCAAAAACAACTCTGTAGAAGAAATCGTGAAGATGTCACCATCATCATCCTTCAAAACTGATGCTCTTGTTCCAAATTAGGCAAGGATATAGCTTGGCCAGTAGGGGGAACCATTTGTTTGATTCTTATCCTCATCTGGAGCTTTTCTACATGAGGCATTTATTGTGCATCCATCATTCCTTACTCATGGTTGTTTATGGATTCTTTAGACGATGTTGTGACCCTCCAATTTTGCTTCTGTTTTTTAAGAACACATTCCCGGGGGGGGGGGGTTTAACAGCAGGGGAAATGGAGTATTATTTCTGAATTCAAAAGAAAACGTATTTTCCTACTTGAGTAATTGTGATATTCCACTATAGCACTGTGCCACCTAGAGGTTATGTAGCAGAAAAGCAGGAAAGGAAAAGCTCTTTGTTTAGAGCTCGGATCTCAGTTCTGCAACGAAACCGAAAGTAGATACAGCAGATTAACAGCCCCGTGTAGAAAAGCTCTATTACAGGCCCCCAAATGCAGGCTGCCCAAGATGCTTCTGTATGGTGGCAGCCATTTTCAGGGCTGGCATCAGCACCTAGCATCTTTGGGTAGCTGCCAGGGCCCCCTCTGGACCCACGGTTGTGGGCTAGACTAGACCCCCATTTAAAAAACAAAACAAAACCAGGCCCAGCACTGTTAAGCTTCACTGGGCAGGTGGACCTTAGCTGCCATATTGATTTTCCATAATGCCCCTGATGTAGCATCACTCCAGAACATTGGAGGACATTTCAGTGCAGCTAGACTCAGCCACCCAGTGCTTCTTCCAGCATTGCTCAGAGCACTGCTGCCTGCTGCTGCCAGGTAAGCCCAAGAGGGCTTACCAACAGAAAGAACAGGCCTACTAAAGGAGGGGATGCCTTCTCCGCTGGGTCAAGAAATCATCCCACTTCTCACACCATGAGCAGTCCTGTTGAAGCAGAATCTGAAGTGCCTCTCTCAGAGAAGATAGCCCCGCCCCCTCCTTTATTGAACTATGATTTTAATAAATCATTTTATATTAGTAAAGAAAGCAAATATTACTAAGACTTTAGAAGTCTCTGGGGCTCTGTCATCCCCAAAGTAGTCTCAGTCCAGTCCAGCTGTTTCTGGAACTCCTCACCACTCAGGAATGAATGGGAGCATGCATAAGAATATATTCCAGTTCCAGGTACAAGCATACTACTAAGTAGTGCACAGAGGTGGTGTGGTGTGGTGGTGGGGGGAATGAAGCCTATTAAAAAGCAAAAATTGCAAAACTGGAGGCTATATGAGCTCCATACAGAGAAAGCACTGATGGGTTAGCACGCTTCTAGGTGCATTGTTTCAGGCTGTGGGTCCTGTGAATTGTGGGTTGTCATTGAATCATGGGTTGTCATTACAACGCAAACCCTGCACTATGGTTTAATTATATATCCTGTTTCTGCCTCTATCATGGCAAGAGCCTAGTGTCATTGGGTGCTGGTGAAACCAGGGTTCCGCTATGGATCAGGTCTTTGGCAAGTCAGGTTTCCCAAGGAGGCAACAAAAGGAATAGGACAGCACCATAGTGATTAAATATATCCAGATGTCCTCATGTAGGGCCAAAGGAGATGTGATGGGCAGCCACATAAACTCCATCCAGGAGTATGCCCTGTTCACATATGTGCAAGGAGTGAGGCTTCTGTTCTTTACATGAAAAGGAGTGCACAACAGACCGGTGTGATACCTTTCCCATTGCGTTTTTAATTGTGTTTTAATGCATTTGTTTTATATCTGTTTTAAGCAGGTTTTATTTATGATTGTAAGCCAGCTGGAGTGCCATTTTTCTTGGTAGAAAAGTGGGGTACAAATGTAAAATACACACACACACACACACACACACACACACACACGTAAGCAACTTCCCCCCAGCCTGACTGATTAGAAGATTAGACACCCCCACCCCAGGGTAGCCACATGTCCTGCTTTACAGATGACAGTCCTCTATTTGAACATGTCCTCTATCTGAAGGGCTGTCCAGCCTAAGTCCAGTTCAAAGATACAGAACCATAAGCAAGGAGAGTAAGGGCTCTGAAGTTGCCCATCCATCCACAATTAGCACCTGGGCAGCAGACTGAGCATGTGGGCACACAGGTCACCTGATCATAGTCTTGTCTTCCCCATTATGGTGAGATATACTCTATTTCTTTTTAAAGTCCAGTAATGATTTATAAATGGTCGTCTGTTCATATAAATGAGCATATGCATTTCATTTCATTTATTATATTTATACCCCGCCTTTTTTCCTGCAAGGAACCCAAGGCGGCTTACATAATCCTCCTCCTCCACTCCTCAATTTTATCCTCACAACAACCCTGTGAGGTAGATTAGGCTGAGAGTCAGTGACTGGCCCAAAGTCACCCAGTGAGCTTCATGGCTGAGTGGAGACTAGAACCTGGATCTCCCGCCCCGAGTCCCAGCCTAACACTCTAACCACTACGCCACACTGGCTCTGTGTCTTCTTTTATCTGTGTTGTCTTTTATCCTCTGTTTTGGTGATGCATTTCCTCTCTTTTGGTGCTGCATAAGTGCCCCCCCCCCCATATGTGATACATGGGTAGCTGCCTCATCACATTTAGTTTGGACACACATCAGAGAGGCAGTATTCTAATGAAGGCGTTGGCTGCGAAGCAGCTTTGCTAATGGCATCGCCTTTCTAAAAATCATTGATGAGTTTGGAAAAGAGCAGCCCTTTTTTCGGGGTGGTGGTGGTGAGGGGGTTGTTTTTGTTTTGGTCCATAGAGATCTCTTACAGAGATATTGACCTCGTTCTCATGTAACAACAACACAGAGCACGGGTTGAGTATGGGTTGTCATTGAATTGTGGGTTGTCATTGAATCATGGGTTGTCATTACACGCAAACCCTGCACTATGGTTTAATTATGGGTTGTTAACCATGAGCAACCCAGGAAGAGAACCCATGGTTTGTTGTTGGGTTTTGATCTCCGGGTTGTTTGTGGTGACCAACCCACAGTTAAACCGTAGTGCAGATGTTTGGGACTTCAACTCTCAGAAGCCCCTGCCAGCATGGCTAATGTTCAGGAATGCTGAGAGTTGAAGTTCAAAACATCTGGAGTTCTACTTTCTGCCCACCCATGGCCTAAACTGCCCCCGTTACTTGATGTATGCATGTGGCCCTCCAGGTGTTTTGGACTACAACTCCTATCATGCATGATGCTGGCAGGGTCTGATGGGACTTGGAATCCAACAACCTCTGGAGGGCTTCAGATTCTCCACCACTGCAGTCATTTACAATAGTTTGACCTGCAGTAGCTCCTGAAGCACAGTGTGTTAGCAAACTGGCCATAGGATTTGGGTGGTTTAAAAAATAATAATAGAATGCTTAGGATCTGATGGCACTTACCATAGAATAGAATCAGTACTTATTATCTGGATAGATCAAGGCCAGCTATGAATTTCTCAACCAGTGTGGAGATCTGAAGTGTTCTGCCTAGGTGTATGTGTGCTCCAGAGAGTGGGGAGGGGAAAAAGAACTCATATTGTCTCATCTGCCCATAGACAAAGACAGATTGCTATATTTGCCAAGAGGTTCAGGGTATGCAGATTTATTATTATTATTATTATTATTATTATTATTTATTATTATTATTATTATTTATTATTTTCGCATGATGGTTACACAGGCATAAATATGAATAAAATCACATGACAATTGACATAATTTTATACCGTTCAACTCATCTAGGAGTTAAATAGTTGCTGCTGAAAGAACATCAAGTTGTAATGGAAACAAAGCTTACCAAAGATTATCTGTAGCCATAGCAGTTATTAGTTAAAAAGCAAAAGCAAAAAGGAAACTTCCTTTTCATATGTGTACAACCTACACACAGTTCATTACAAATCTATGTTCCATTTCAGGCCCTAAGATCAGCCAAGTTGATCCTACTTACAGTACCACCTATGGGCTGGTTCACTTGTACATGTTCATTGGCTGAGGCTGCAATTCTGTACCCACTTACCTTGGAGTAAGCCCCATTGAACTCAGTTGGACTTACTTCTGAGTAGACATGTATAGGATTGCACTGTGAGTAAGTGGTAATTTTGTGAATGCACCATCACAGATGAAACACCAATGGTTGAACTGTAATATAGGAACATAGGAAGCTGACTTCTACAGACCACTGGTCTATCTAGCTCAGTTCTGTCTATATATATCGGGTGAGCAGCTTGTGGCCCTCCAGATGTTTTGGCCTATAACTCCCATGATACCTCACGATGGCTATGCTAGCTAGGGCTGATGGGAGTTGTAGGCCAAAACATCTGGAGAGCCACAAGTTGCCGATCACTGGTCTAACTGACTGACAGTGGCTCTCTAGGGTTTTAGGCAAGTGTTTTCCCCAGCCCTAGAGAGTTGCCAGGATTGAACCTGGGGCTTTCTGCACGCAAAGTATGCAGCTATGTCCCTTCCCCTGTACCACATCACATACTATGCTTTTCAGTGGAGTCAGTTCAGATGATGATGAGCACCAAATCATGTGAACGCAGTAATGAGAAAAGGAGTGATATGCATTCTTAGTTGCAGCCTTAGCATGAATCAACTCCCCCTTGGAGATTCACCAAAACCCGAGCCTGAGCATATCCGCAAAGCATTGAAATACCTACTTCTTTGGGCTGGCATTGGGAGACAATGGTGAGCCAGTGGAAGGTTAGGAGGTTCTAATGTACTTGAAGTTTGATTGAGATGATCCAATTTTACTGGGATTTTATGTGCTCTTTTTAATTGACAATTATTCCCCTTGCCCCGAATCTTTGGGATTGGGCTATCCATTTAAACAAAATACAAACAAATACACCACAGTCCACCAGGAGATACTTCTGAGCCATCCCAAATGGAATGAATAGGAGCAACACAAAAGCACAGCAATGGATTGGGCCCTATGCCAGAAAAAGCTTCTTTTTCTCCCCCCTCTTCCCCTTTTTCTTTGTGGTGAAGCTAATGGGTGCTGTTCTGCTGATTACTTAAGAGAAGTGGCACAGGTTAATGGGAAGGAAAGTTCTGGGCGGTGAAGACACTAATCAGAAATGCAAGATTATTTCCTGCTGGTACATTCTGGGATCACGTGACTATGCTGTAGTGGATGGAAAATGGAGAATGGGTTTTTCCATTACTGATATTAAAAGGTTCCAGGCAAGCATGATTAGACATACGTCATGAAACAATTTGCTCTTTTGCGCAGGGCTGTTGTTTTTTTTGCAGAGATTTAAACTGCATTTTTCTCTTTCATGGCCGAATCATGGTTTGTCTATATTGGGTCCTTGCCACAGGCTTGGGCGCTCCCTCCTCCCCTCATGTGCTCGAGTTCCCCTTCTCCCATGTTTCCTGATTTCCAATAACCACCATC